>VYZM01000601.1:1188-131359 GCA_013398915.1 Dromas ardeola
GGAGCGGCGCGGGGGCTCCGCGGGCGCTGAGTGGGGAGCGGCGCTGCCCGTCACGGCCGCGCCCCGCGGAGCGCCGCGCACCGCACCGCCCGGGGGGGCGGAGAGGAGGCTGGAGGCGGGATGGAGGCGGGATGGAGGGGCGCAAGAGGGGGCGCAGGGCGAAGCCCCCGCGGCCTGTCGGTGGCCGCCGGGAAGCTCCCCCCGCGCCCGTCCCTGAGGAGCGGGCAGCGCGGCCCCCCCGGGGGCAGGAAAACCGGGTCCTTGCAAGAAAAAAACCCCACATTCCCCCTCTTCCAGGCTGGTGGAATGTGTTTTCCCTGCTGGTGTGCCGCCTGCCCCGCAGCCCCCTGCACCCAAAAAAGTCCCTTGTCCCCAAGATGTTGCGGGGATAGTGTCTGGGATAGTGTCCGGGGCTGAAGGGGCACCTCAGCAGCATCAATTTTCAGGCCGTTTCGGGGTTAATAAGGTTTTATCTATTGCCAGGGTTACAGGTATTGAAGTCTCTCCGCAATTTATTTTAATTATAACTAAGTAATACGGCATTAGGGAGCGCCAAAGGAATCTTAAGGGGAAGGGAAGATGCTGAAGTTGGGTCATTCCCAAGACTTTGGGTCTGACGGGTCCATGGACTCATAGGGAGAAAGGGCCGCAGCAGGGACGCAGCGTGCCGGCAGAGCTCCCGCACATGGTCCTGCATCCTCTCATTTGTCCGATGGGGAGTAAGGCTGAAAATATTTCTAAAACCATTTGCTTTTTTCCTCTGGAGGGAGATAAGAGTAAATATGAATCATTCTTTTAAAAGTTGGAGAAGCGTTTTGTTCCGAGAAGAAATGTTTATGTTTATTTTACAGTAAGAAGCTCGCAGGAAACTTCAGGAGGCTTTTATAAGGGCTTGTAACCTCTTTGAAGCTGGAGACTTTTTTTATATATGTATAGCACTTGGCACAACAAAGTCTTAACTGTGGATGGGATTCCTAGGTGGAGTTGCAATAAACTGATTAATGGTATCATTCGTGGTATCATACCTCATTCATATGGTTACTATAAGTAAAGAGGAATACACGGGCAGGAATATAGGGGTTGTGACTTTAAAAATGATACTCTTGGGGCAAAGTTACAGCTAGTGTGTGCGCCCACAGGCAATGCTATTGGTAAAGCTACAAAAAGTGTTTGAGAAAATAATTTTTGGAGTGAAAAGCAGCAAAAAAACCAGCCTGTGAAGAGCTAGTGCTGGGCACGGAAAAAGCGAGGTGGGTAACGTCCCCCAGCTAGTCAAACCACAGATGGAAAATAAGGATACGTGTCTGTCAAAGGGATGGGTCGGGGATGATACCTGTTTATTCAGAAACAAGCACAAACAGGGTTCGAGTTTTTAATCTGGAGGCAGCGAGGACTGATTTTGTCACTGGAGGCTTGTGGGACAAATCACCGAGAATCACAGAATCGTAGAATGGTTTGGGTTGGAAGGGACCTTAAAGATCATCCAGTTCCAACCCCCCTGCCCTGGGCAGGGACACCTCCCACTAGACCAGGCTGCTCAAAGCCCCATCCAGCCTGGTCTTGAAGGCCCCGCAGGGTGCAAAAGGGAATATAAAACTTTGGTCAAAGGAGAAGTAAATGTCCTGGCCGTGGGCTGCAGCAGCTCGGGTGCATTCAGAGCCTCAAGAAAAGAGACAAATAATGGGTCAATATTTCCTATGAGGCTGCTTATTTCATTTAAAAGCAAACAACACATCAATATTTCTGCTTATTTCGTTTGAGGAGTAAGTTCTTAAACAGCTACCGAGTGGCTGAAGTATGGAGAAACGTGTAGGGCAATAAAATATGACCCGGTGTTTCGCTCTAGCGGCATCCCCATGATTAGCTAAAACGAGACATTTAGTTCACACCAAGAAAATAGTAGCCCTCAGGAACAGGCAGCGCGGGCTCGGGCTGTGTCCCTGCTTAGGCTGAAACGCTCCCTGGCTCCTATTTTTAATTCGCTGCGCTATGAAAAGTCCCGTTTCACGGTACCTGAATTTGTGCTTTACAGGCAGAGAGAACCCAGGAGCACGTTTATCAGGCGGCTGTCAGCGCTTTTGAGGAAACGGGCCCGTGGCGCTTGGGGATGTTGTCCTAAAGCCACCCAATAAGCCGGGCGTAGGGTGGCCTTTGGCACTCGGAGAACGTGCCGCTGCATGGCACCGGCGATGCCGCAGGGAGCAAACCCACGGAGAGATGGCCCCCGGGGGGGGGGGATTTTGACCCAGGGATAAATGATACCCTGAATATTCATTTATTAAATTGCCGTGCGGTCTTGCTTACATTGTTTCACAGGGGGATGTTCACCCTCCTGGAAAGCTAAAATGTTTTCCCTGCTTGCAACATAAAAGCCCAGGAGTGGGGTATTGTCACTGGAGATAATGTTACAGCCTTACCAAGATGACACTTAAAAACTTCGTCAGCCTCCAAGAATTTTAGGAATAGCAATGAATGGAGGTAGCAAGTGTTACGAGCAGGCAGCGCTGGCAAGAAGTGCCCTTACAAGCAGTGTTTTCAAGAGCTTTTTTCTGTCTCCAGTTATCATTAGAGCTGCACGGCTCAGACCCTTTTTAAATAATTATACTCCACAGTTAAAAAACCCTCCCGCGCTAAAATAAATTTTAGCTGAGGTGGTTTTATGCTTTGCTGCCTCATATGACACTCAATCTTTCTCGCGTGACTGTTGGAACAAGTCAAATTCATGTATTTTGATACCCCGCACGTGATAAAGATACTTGGATCACTTAAGCCTGTACAAAACTGCAGTCCTCGCATGTCATTTATCTTAAAATCCTATTGTAGCTCTCGTGAAATGTAATTTCTTCAGTGAATGGAAATTTATACTGACAGAGGTGTTATAAAGCATGGAAAATACCGGGGGAAGGGGACCCAGCGTTTCCTTTATCTCTTCAAGTATTCACTAATGGGGATTTATTTTTCAGCGCGGCGTCAGTTGGTTGCAGGTTACGGAGCTGTGGTGCAGTTAAAGGGACCCGTTTCCAGTCGTCTTCAGCAAAACTTGCATTATTTGCAACAGGTGAGCACCGTGTCCAGTTCTGGGCTCCTTGGTTCAAGAAGGACAGGGAACTGCTGGAGAGGGGACAGCAAAGGGCTACCAAGATGATCAGTGGGCTGGAACCCCTCTCTTATGAAGAAAAGCTGAGGGATTTGGGTCTCTTCAGTCTGGAAAAAAGACGACTGAGGGGGGATCTTATCAATGCTTATAAATATTTAAAGGGTGGGTGTCAGGAGGATGGGGCCAGGCTCTTCTCAGTGGTGCCCAGCGACAGGACAAGAGGTAATGTGCACAAACTTGAACACAGGCAGTTCCACCTAAACATGAGGAGGAACTTCTTTACTTTGAGGGTGGCAGAGCACTGGAACAGGCTGCCCAGAGAGGTGGTGGAGTCTCCAGCTCTGGAGACATTCAGAACCCACCTGGACGTGTTCCTGTGCAACCTGCTCTGTGTGACCCTGCTCTGGCAGGGGGATTGGACTAGATGATCTCCCGAGGTCCCTTCCAACCCCTACCATTCTGTGATTCTGTAAGGTGTGTGCTGTGGCCCAGAGACACAAACTGGTTCACAGGCTGCAGTTCCCACATCGGTTCCTAAAGCTGTTCGTAGGAAATCGCTCAGCCTGAAGAAACCCTTGACATCCCCAGCCTCTAACCTTCCTGCTTCAAAATGCCTGAGTAAGAAAAAAAAACAAAAACAATTTATATTCATAACCTTGAGTAAATAAATTGACACTTTAACTACACATTTTATTGTAATTAAGTGCTTCCCAGTAATAACCAACCCACACTGTGAAGCAGTTTCTTAATATAACGGTAAGCGAAGTTCTGGGTTGTGAGCCGAATTAGGAAGCTTTTAAAAGCACAGACCAATTAATACAGCAGGGCGGTGTTGCACGGGTCTTAACATGTGGAGAGCGTGGTGGTTTTGCTAAAGAACTTTATCCTTATTTTCAAGAAATCCCGTTGCCATGCGGTGGGTGTTTCACCTGCAGAATTTCCCAGTAGGATTTATACCCAGTATTAGCCTGACTCTGCTCCTGGTGCCTTTCCCTCACTCTGAAGGGAACAGAGCCCAGGCAGATTTAAACCTTCCCTGGCTTTCTAAGGACTCGCTGCTGTCACCTCTCCATAATGCAGCTACAATTAACTTTGCTGGAATTTCTCTATTTGAAGCAGCTTTAAATTAGAGCCCGAACTTCCAGACGTGGATGCAGATGGTCTTTGCTACTGGCTGTACGAGCCCTTGGGTTTTTGCGCTAAAAAAGCCCACCCACGTTGACAAATTTGCCCTTTGCGGTCTGGCTTCAGCGTGGCCGGTAAAAATAGTGGGTGATACGGCAGACAGAATGGGCCCTAAACTGTCCGAAGGTATTTTTTAGTAGCTTTTCTTAGCTCCAGACTAAAGAGCAAAGCGTCAGATGTTGACAGATAGGAGGGAATATACTGGGCAAAGGGATCTGTTACCGAGATGCCCGTAAACCATCAGTTTTGTCGTCCTCCAGAATTTCAACTCTTCCCTTGTTTTTCGACTGAATTTTGATTAAGGTGTAAATCCCAGCAACCGGCACGTGTCGCCCAGTGTCAGAGACGCATGCCAAAGCTTTGTTCAGGTTGGATCTTTAGCGTCGTTTTACTCGTCCGTGAAGTTTGTTAGGACTTCTGGGGTGTAGCTCATTATTTTTACCGCTATAACCAGCAGAGTTGTTGTATAATTATTTCCCTTTAAATCCGGGAGAACTTGTCAGGCCTATGGGGCAGGGAACTTAATTGCAGGAAGGGTCCAGAGGATGGTCTGTGCTGGATGGCAGCTGTACCATTAGCGTGTTACCTCCCCCCACCCAAAAAAAAATAAGGGAGAATCCAGGCTCTAATCCATGCCCCCAAGTCATGCCAGCTCTCCGGGAACCAGAGCACGCCCACGCTCGAGTTGGAGACTTCTGTGCTCAGGCAAGGAGGATTACGGCCATCATATGACTAATTCTGCAATGACGGTATATGCTTAATTGGTAAAGGACTGCATTTTCTATCTTTTTTTAACCCAGGACATAGCGTCAAAGGTCTGCCTGATGCTTGAGGTTCCTTTCAGGTATTTTCTTCATTGAGATTCACTGTACTTAAGGTTACTGTGGCCGCCGGCTTTGTCTTATGCCCTTGAGCGCTACTATGCTTTTTAGTGGTGAGAAAGCAGCATTCAGATTCCCCTGAAACACCAATCTGTGCTGCACTGTCCTCTCACAGAGGGATTTCCCTGAACCTCCGGTACAAAAGCTCTGGCTGTTGCAAAAGCCGGTGGCCAGGAGTCAGGAAAAGCAGAGTAAGTGGGCTGGGGTACTGAATTGTAGACATTCATTTTAATGTCCTGCTTTCAAGCTCTCTGCCTCAGTGTCCCTGTAAAATACAACTACAGTCATTTCGCCATTGGTGGTGCTTAGCTCCTAAAAAAAAATTAAGTATCTCTCTAACTTCCAAGAGTGCATGTTGTAGCAAGTTGAAGTCAATGCATCTTAAATTTGGTGGAAGGAAGATGTTTCTACCAGCCAATGGTACTGTAACCATTCAAACAGATTACCAACTGCCACGGCAACAAAATCCCTTCTGCTTGAAATGTTTGAGACTGCCTGGATGCCTGTCAGGAAAATGTGCTCCCAAATTGGTGGTAGCAACACTGGAATCGCTTCTTGGTGACAGTCCTCTAACTGTGACAGCCTCCAGTAATGGGAACCTATTAATCTCTTGCTCTGTGCCCATAAAGCATTTGGCAGGGGGGTTGGACTAGATGATCTCCAGAGGTCCCTTCCAATCCCTACCGTTCTATGATTCTGTGGTATCTACAAAGCCTCTATGTGAGATGGACAAGCAGAAGGGCAGAAGAAAATGGTCCCACCCTCGAGGTGCGGCTAGCCAGGGGGCAGTGCTGTGAGCTGGGGTTTCAGGAGCTGCCGAATCACCCTGGTCATCCCGCTTTGCTTTGTGCGACAGCCGGCATTACTGGCATCGGCTGGGGGTGGCAGACGAAGGGCAAGGTGTTAAGCCTTGTGCTTGGAGCATGTTTGGACCAGGTTGGGGCAGCCTTAAGTGCTGCACTCTTTTGGGTGGCTGCCAGCAGATCCCACAGGGTTTTGCAACACCTAAAAAAGAGCCTGGGAATACAACAGCCCTTAAATCTGCAGAGCGAGAACAGCATGTTCAGGCACTACCCTTAGACTGTTCCCCAACCCTGTCCATTTAAGTTACCATCCTTTAAAAGATGATGGTAGGTATTTACCCACATTGTCTTCAGCTGTTGATGTTTTACCTGCAAATGCAATGCAGGTGTTTTAAAGTGCATATGGTGGCTACAGCAGCCTAGAGCCAAGGCTTGTCATCTCTCCAGCTCCCTCGCCTTCCTCCCTCCCCAAGGTGTTCGGTTGGCAGAAGAACATCTTTCAAATTCCAATTTTTTATTTAAAAAGATAGACTCG
Source organism: Dromas ardeola (assembly GCA_013398915.1). NCBI lineage: Eukaryota > Metazoa > Chordata > Aves > Charadriiformes > Dromadidae > Dromas > Dromas ardeola. The sequence goes on from VYZM01000601.1 coordinate 7,690, forward strand.
GGGGTTTTAAACTGGTTGCGATTGAGCTTTAACAACAGGAAGGTTCATACGGAGGTGCCGTTGTCTCTCTTTGAAATGGCTCAGCCTAAGAAAAGCATCTGTATCCCTCCTGCAGCCAGCTGGACCGCGCTGGAGGGTTTGCTTTCACTGCTCTTACCTGTGGCCTTGTGCCTCCCGACATGCTCAAGACGTGTGTGGAAGGACCAGTAAAATACGTCCTGGAACGTTTGGTGTATTTTTAGAGTTTGTCCCAGATTATTGGCCTTTGTCCCAGATTTCAGTGGTTAGGGTATAAGAATGCCCAGTGAGGCTGAATGCTTCCTGCATTGCTCTCGGGAAGGCTTTAATCAGGAAAAATACCCTTTCAAAGAAGGCAAATAATTAAGTTTTTGTGGCAAATACTCTACTGCCATTAGCAGGAGGTGATAAACACTCAAGACCACAGTATAAACAGAGCAGGGCAGATGCACTAAGCTTTAAAGTGCAATATTATTGTGTTACATGGTATTGAGTGATGAATTGGCCATTCATTGGGCAGCAAGGTAGGTTTCCTTTTGTGTTTATTGGGACCAGAGTTTGTTTTTACACCATAAAGTGTTTTTCTCTGCTGCGCACCATGGGGAAATGCTGGTACAAATTGCCTGGAGGAAACTCATCCCACATTCTGGCACCTGGCAATGTGCAAGTGGGGAGCTAATGTTGGAAGGGATCTCCAGGTGTCATCCAGGCCATCTTCCTTCCTTTGGCAGTGTTTATTCGACCTGTATCATAGAATTCTCGAATAGTTTGGATTGGAAGAGACCTTTAAGGATCATCTAGTCCAACCCCCCTGCAATGAGCAGGGACATCTTCAACTAGATCAGGTTGCTCGGAGCCCCGTCCAACCTGATCTTGAATGTTTCCAGGGATGGGGCATCTACCACCTCCCTGGGCAAACTGGGCCAGGGTTTCACCACCCTCATCGTAAAAAAATTTCTTCCTTATATCTAGGCTGAATCTACTCTTTTTTACTTTAAAACCATTACCCCTTGCCCTATCGCTACAGGCCCTTGGGCCTCATGACATTCAACATAGCCGCCACGGTTGATGTAGTCCTAGACTCCACCATCTCTGGCATGCACTCCTCAGCTCTGGGGGACTTCTCTCTTTTCAGCCCTCCCAGTTACACTGCAAGTCTTTGGGATGCGGTCCCTTTTGGGTTCATTCAAGCAATTTCTGGGCTTCATGGGCTTCCACCTTGGTCTTACCTCTTTACCCTTCTGCTTCTTGCCTAGCTGCCCTAATGCCCTTTGTCAGACTGTTTGCTTAGCTTCATAGCATAGGACATACCACATGTCATAAAAAATACAAAGTATAAAAACTATTCTGTTAAGAATCCAACCACTGGTCCATCAATTTTGTAGAGAGACAGGAGTGACACATTGCCTGTACGGATGCAGGTAAAGTCCTGCAACACTCGGTCATGCCGGTGAGAAGAACCTGCTTCCCTTCCCAGGGCTCCCCGGCGTTCAACTCGTGGACATTTTGGCATATTCTCAGTGATAAATGTATTCACAAGTGAGAGCAGCCAGCCCTGCAGGCAGTGATGCCAGGGTATTGTGGGTTCCTGGCATGGGCAGTGTCTTTCCATGGATTTCAGAAGAATGAGACAGAAATATTTTTGTAGCCAGCCTCAAGTTTTTATCTATTTGTAGGTGTCTTTGTGTCCTCTAAATTGGGATTAGATCCTTTGGCAGGAAGACCGCACTTCGTGTCTTGACTTTCCTGGCTCCGTATCCACCCAGCCCTCTCTTGCTCACTGATCTTGTCTTTTTTTTTTTATGCCAGCAAATGCCACTCGTTTGTGTTGAGAAGCAGGAACTGGCAGCAGGGAAATTATCAATAATCCAGCAAGCACCCAACCGGTTTCCCATTTTTTGTGGACCATCCATGCTGTGCGATAGTGCACAGACCCTTAATTATTCACCTACCATAGGTTTAACTCATTGCAAGTGACTACTAACACCAGATTTTAAAAAAATTCAATAATAATGGAGGGAGAAGAAAGATCTAAAAAAAATACCAAGATTGGCATGGGACAAGGATGAGATGGGTGAAGGACATATGGCAGAGCCACTGGTTGGGGGTATTCCGATACCCTGGGTTCCAGCTCAAGCTTCTGCAGGATCTCTGATAGGCTTTGCTTTACTTATCTCTTAAGTCCTGATCAGAATGGGAGCAACGGGCTTTATCCACAGAAGTAATTAAAATGTTGCACTCCCTGGCAGGGGAGTTAAAATCAATTTCTCAAATACAAGATGAGGAGCAATTGGCCAGGCTGCTGCCGTGCGGAAAAAGATGGGGGGCTGTGATGCTTGGGAACACCGCAGAAAGCCAGTGCTGCAAAAACCCGGTGGTCCCCCTGGGATGCCTGTTCAGAGGGGCACGCTGCAGAAGGTATGGGACAATCTTTCCATTCAGCTTGGCAGTGGCAGGCTCTTGGCTCAAGAACAATTTCCACACCTCGGGAAAGATACAGCTCAGTTGGGAAAAGCCCAAAGAGGTGCAAAAAGAGTCATTGGAGGTGTAGAAAACCTGCCTTTGAGCAAAGGCTGAGAGAGAGAGAAGTGTGTGGTCTGAAGAGGGGACCAAGCTGAGACAAAACGAGTTGCCAAATACATGCAAGGCTGATGCAAAAGAGGAGAGGCACAATGTGTCCTCGTACCTTCTGCAAGTAGGGCGAGTAATGGGCTTCAGCTCCAGCAGGAAAGACGTGGGGAAAAGATCAGGAAAAACTTCCCAGTGCTATGGATAGTTCAGCGCAGGGATATTCCCACAGGCTGTTGTGGAATTGTCACTGCAGGAAGGTGTTAGAGAAGGATCTTGCAGGGATGGCCGAGGTATTGTTGATTGTACCTGGGGCCTCTTAGGAGGCCTTATCCAGCTTTCTTTTCCTATTTCCTCCAGTTGCCACTGAAATCATTGGAATTCAGCACTTCAGCGTTTGGGAAGACCTGCCACAATAGCAATCCCCTGTTTGCAATCAAGGAGATTGCAAGAGCGCTCCCCTGCATACTTAGCTGATCTGCAGCTCCCAGGATTGTAGGGGTGCAGAAACAAGCTAAGAAGAAATGTGTGCCATAGCTGCAGAAGCTGGTTATTCTAGGACATTAAAAATCCAGCCTTTCTTTGACAAGGAAACGCTGCACGTGAGCGGAGCTTTTCCATGGGAAATATTGCAAAGAAATCTCAGTTATGTGCGGTGTTAGAGAGGCACAAAGGAAATGTCATTAGAACCCCCTGACAGTGATCTGTTTTACAGGGAGCAGGAGCGATTTGTGAGCTCTCAGAAAAATAGAGTGCATCTCTCTTCTGCCCCTGTCCTCAGTCTGACACTACTCTAGGACACAGATTTCTTGCGAGAAGGATCTGTGCCTTCTTGCTCAGTTAGCTCTTACACATCACGTTTTATTTGCTAGGAGACTTGAACGATGAGCAGCAAACACTCTTGTTCCTATTTTAAACTCATGGAAACTGCAGTTCAGAGAAATAAAATGACTTGCACAGGGTCACAGAGCAATTTTGTGGCAGGGCCAGGACCAGAACCCAGCTCCCCTGCTCCCAAACCCATGTGCCAGCCTTCAGTTCTTCAATGACCCTTAATTTTAATCACCTTCCAAGGAAGTCTCTTCCAGTTGACTTCCATGGGAGTAATGCCAGGTATCAAATGAAGTCACTGGGAATATCAATGCAAAAGAAGCCAATATTAGATGCAAAGAAAGAACTGATGGAAGGGAAAAAATAGATTTTACAAAAAAAAAAGGATTAAGTTCTAGCGCCGCTTCCATAATATCATTCCCCCTTTAATTTGTGCCTGGTCAAAATTAAAAAAAATAGATTGCTAATATTAATAGATGAAATGAATCTTGAATTTTATAATAGTGGAGGAAATGAAAGGACCAAAGTAATATTGTGTTGTTAACTGAGATTTTAATAATGATTCTGTCCTCAGTTGGTGCATTTATTCCACAGAAAGTAAATCATTAATGAAGAGGGGGGGAAAACAGTTTTATGGTGATGAATTTTTGAAAGAAAAGTTTAATTTTGCTTAACTTCTAGAAACTCTGAAATATGCCTGGAGCTCTAAAACTAAAAGATAAACACTTCAAAAACGATCCACAAAGATGGGATTTAGCCAAGTGACTAACACTGCCTGGGGTAGGATGGAGCAATGTCCATGGGTCCTCTCCAAGAGAGCTGAGGTGAGTGGAAGAGGTAGGTTAGAGATGTTGGTTTTGATGGAGGAAGGATGGTTTGAAGGTTTACTGTTGGTTGGTTGGATTCTCATAGCTATTTCTGAATGGCATCTGGAGAACGGTAAGGACGTCATCCTCCCCCTAAACCAAGGGAGACCTAACTGGGCTCGTCCTACGGTTTCTGTGGACTTTTTCAGGATCTGCTTCCACCATGTCCTCCGCAGGGGATGGGTGGACTCAAACCACTCTCAGTCCCTTGAGGGTGCTTGATTTCCCAGGTGAAGAAAGAGCCCACCAAGGCTAGCATGTCCAGTGGTGGCTCTTGACCTACCCACCACTATATTCAACCACCTCCATGGAGTCCCAAAGAAAGGGCTCCCTGGAGCAGCAGACCATTTGACATCAAGCCCCCTCTTTCAAAATGTTGAGCGTAGGGATCACGACAGTCTCACAGCGGTGGAGAAGAAAAGCATCGCTGTAGCTGGGATTTGATGCCTAAGAAAAAGCAAATATGGAACATACATCCCTGCCTGTGCATGAAAGAGATGGGGGAAAAGACAGAATTCTCCTGATCCCTTAATGAGTACAGCACCTCAACAATGAATGTAGAAATTTGCAAATTAAATGACATTTTTGTATTTAAATTATCAAATCAATAAAGAGATGTAAACATTAAGCAACATTATATGAGAGCCTGGAGTGTCACCACAAAAATTAAGACTACGTAATTAAAAGTACAATGCAATTTATTTTTATATCGTTCTTCATTCAAATCAACAAATCTTATTACTTACCCAAAAATGAAAAGCAGGCTGCAAACTAATTCAAAAGATGAAGACAAAGTGGCTATTGAAAAACCTATGTTTCTTGGTCCCTTATATCTGGCAGCAGTCATGATTTAATATTTTAACTGCTGTAATAGGTTATACTGCTGAAGAAAAGTGCATTAATTACTATGGGAAACCTAAAAAAAACTAATTAAGAAGAATAAAATCATTCTTACTGACTGGGAAAAATAAAACTATGGAAAGGGAAATGAAGGATGAAAAAACTGAAGACACACCAATATTAATAAATGTGGTCTGCTCAGTGTAGAAAACACACTTCTGCACTTGCTGGGGGGAGTGTAGATTTGAATCTGGCTGGAGATCACGGTTTTCTGTGGCTAAAGCTCTTCTCCAGCATCTCACCCACTGGAAGCACCTTCTAATTAGCTGCTGCACAGGGAGTTGAGTTGGCTCTAAATTCAGCTCAACATGTCCATGCAGAGCCGGCCCCACTGGCTGTGTCTGAAACAACAGGCCAAGAGCATGCGATTGCACTGCATTTCTGGATGTAGTACGGGGAACAAAATAATGATCTTCATAGTTGCCATCCTTCCTAAAAAGTCAGAGAGGACACACGTAGGAAAGCAGCCCTGTGGCCCAAACCATGCAATGCGTCATGCCTGGGGACACCGTAGGGATGAATTGCCATGGGCAGATGCAAATCTACCTTTCAATTAGTCACAGACCTTTGAAGTAATTTAAAAGGAACCTTTCTGTGTGAAATACCCACTACCTTGTTTGCTCAGACCCACCTAAGGTCATCTTTTGACTTCATCCCCAAGTACCCTCCATAAGGGAGCACCTGTTCCCGCACTGCGTGGCTTCACGGGATCCCCAGGGATGCAGGGCTACTTTGGGAGCAGGTGCATCTTCCATCGGCCAGAAACAGCAGCCAAAAATGCTCGGAGGTGTTTGACTATCTTTTCCAGATGTGAAATTAGACAGGACCATGTGTGGTATTGTCATTGCCGGGGCTGGATTCTGGGGCTGTGATTTTGAGCTTTCATCCCAGCTTGGAATAAGAGGGTTTTTATTTCATGATCTCGCACATTCTTGTGATGGGAAAACTTATTTTCTGCCCAGCTTTCCTGCCCTCATTCCTAAAGATCCCACCGATGTCGAAATGTCTATGGATATTAAAAACAAGGGAGAGGATGCCATAGGGTCAACAGCTACACTAAGTGTTTAAAGAAATACAAACAGTTTAATTACTTCAGCTGATTTTGGTAATATTAATGCCTTTTCAAGCCAGAAGTTATCCTTTGATCACTTATATTTACTTCACATATAAAATAGGCTACAGCAATTTGGCCAGTTATCTTGTACATCATCCAGTAACTTGTACATCATTAATATCTCCGAATATGAAAAATTGGTGGTATAAATTTTGCACAGCCCTTCCAGGGTTACAAATCTTCATCAAAGGCAAGAGGAATTGTCTGAGGAATAAGGACTTCAAGATTCAATGAGTGCATACTGTGCCAGAGAGGAAGAAACCAAGTGAAATCTTTGCAACAAATGGTGCTATTACGGATATGTGCTTGCACGGAAAGCCAGCAAAAGGGCACTGCAGCACGTTGGCTGTATTTTGGTGGTATCACTGACACCCAGAGTTGCACAGCTTTTTGCTCAATGGTAAGCGCCTTCTCCTTTCCTGCCTTCACCTGTAGAAAACAAGGTTCCAAAGCAGCAAGCATAGACAGCGTTGTTCAAAAGGTTTTTGATTGACTGGGGGTTATTTTGCAGCACAGAAACATCCAAGCAGTAATGCCTTTTGATTAGCAAAGAATTTTTATGTTGAACCTTGCAAAACACACAAGGATTACTCATGAAGAGTATCACATAGACCACGTGTAAGTATCTACCCGAGGATTGCAAAAACAGCCTTCAGTTATAAAACATAGAAATAAGCAAAGATTAAATTCACCCTTTGAGAAAAAGATAGAAGGGGTTTTCATGTGGTAGCGCCTGAAGGCCGTTGTACTGGGACATGCCATACTGCACATGCTCTACTAATCCAGGATCCAAAGACAGAAGAACTTTGTATAGTCTAGCCCGAGCTCCTGCACAGACAGACCCCCAGGGCTGATGCAATCCTGAGGCGCAGCTCACGTACACGATTTTGAGTCATGTCTGGGACTGACGGTTTTGGGGTCTGGGGACACGCAGGAGGGCCTGGGGTTGTGGGCTGTTGGTCAGGGGTGGGACGTTTCAGCTACCTGAAGGTGGGTCTGCCACCCTGCTCTGGCATCCCTCAACCCAACCGTAACCCTCTGTGCACTGCAGGATGCAGAGCAAGCTGCACCAGCAGATGCCTGAGGTGCACTGAGAGCATCAGGGCAGGGGGAGGTGGTGAGGGCGGTGGCGGGGTTAGGCTCACCTCATTTCAGATATTTACAGAGCAGATTTCTAAATGCGAGCTGTCACACTGGGCTTTCCAGGCAGCAAGAAGAAATAAGTGTTTTTATTATGCAATTCATCCGCTCTGTTTTAACCATCTACTTTAGGAAGAGATGAATCACCGTAGACTCCATCGACTGTATTGACTGGCTCTCCATTGACTAGCAGGGGAGCCACGGGTGACTACCTCAAGTGCAGATTTCTGCTTTAGTCGGGTGACTCTACCGAGAGCTTTGTGCCCATGGTGTAAGACCTGGGTGCTCTGAGCAGCTCAGACTGTGGCATTTCAGTCAATAACTTCTGCGGTAAGCACAGGATTTTTGGAGAAGCGACACCCGTCAGGAGGAGTTTGCAATGTAAGTAGACAAAAGAAATAGAGGGGGGGGAAACAGGTGCCCTGTGATTAGTAGGAAATAAAGTCTACGCCTCCTGCTCCTGCGCCACGTCCCTCCAACCCTGCGTCTCTTAGAGCAGGTCTCCATGTCTTCACAGAGAGATTAGTTCAGGTATGAACTAATCCTATTGATGGTTAGTTCGTGATGATTGCTGTCATCCCTCTCCCTCCAAACCGAAGGGGTCCTGCTGAAGCCACATCTCATCCTCCTCTGGCTATTGCTGCTCTGTCTCCTCAGCGCATTGACCACTTCTGAGAAAGTCTTGGGTCACCAGGCGAGAAACTGGCTGGGTCACCAAGAAAGCGTAAGCTTGGAAGAGAGAAAAAACCCACGTCAGTCTGTAGGAGCGTATGCCATTAAAAGCAAAAACCAGCCTACACATGTAAGAGCGGCAGCCTCTACAGTGTGGTGTACGTCCACACACTTAGCCCGTCGTTTCAGGAACTCCGTCTCCCTTCGGCTGTGATCACTCTCGACTGTTTGCAGTCTGTGCGCGGTGACGTGCGTGGAATATTACTATGAAAATGTGCATTCTTGTTAATAGGTGTAGTTTAGGATGATTGTTAGCAGAGCATAAGGCCTTATTGATTGAAAGTGGCATATGGCAAGGATGTATAATGATTCACTTTGGCTGCTAGTTTGAAATCCTATTCACGGGCAAAAAAAAAAAAAAAACCACTCTCCTTTGCAGTCAGGCTTCATTCTTTCTGCAGCGTGTTTTTCAAACCGGGCCTTTTTACAAGTGATCCGTAGGAGAGATTTCCTGCTCTCCTGGGTGTGTGCTCAAAGCTCTTTTCAGTCCTGCAAGGGCAGGTCACAGGAACAAAAGCTGAAGTTATCATACACCTCCCTTTGAGGGAAAGGTTGGTCGCCTTGCAGCTCTCTCCTCTAAAACTCTTTTTCAGGGCATTTAGTGTTTATGAAAGGTGGTGGACTTGAAAACCTGATGTTTTGGCACCTGTGTGATGGCACAGTAAATGCCAGGGAGGGGTAGAGCCTGAGCGATGCCCATTTTCCAGCAGCACACCTTGGTGCCTGGTGGGAGAGCACGTGTGAATCCCCACCTGCAGCAACAGCCTCACGGAAATGGTTTTGACATTTTTACCAATTATCAATTGCATTTTCGAAAGACGAAGCCGCCAAGGCTCCGCCGAGCCGCACTAAAGGTGAGTGCTGCTCTGGATGCAGCTCCTCTTCACCAGGGGGGAAAAAAAATGCATGTTCCTACATGGCATCAGCAAATACAGAGTAATTAACCTGAGGTAAAATCCCAGTGAAAGCAAAGCAGCTAAAGTATTAATACATGTGAACTGACAGAGATAAACCCTGAGGACCTCAGCCATCTTCCGTGTGTGTTAGTAGGTCCAAGTGAAGCTCGGGTTGTCTCACCTGGTTTGCCATGTGTAGACTGACACGGTAAACACAGACCTTGTGGCTGGGTAAAGGTGGCACTTTGTGAGCCCCGAATACCCGCCACTGCCACGTCACTGGCGCTTCGGAGGGATGTGTTGAACCTCAAGAAAGGGGTCCTGAAGTACAACAGCTCAGAGTGACCCTCCCCCAGTGCTCGATAGCAAACACGGCTGCAATTGATGCTGCTACTGACACTGGCACCTGCTGCCCGGAGGGCACTGCGGGGAAGGGTTTTGCTAGGTTGGCTGAATAGTGGAGAAAGAGGTGATCCCAGCAACCCCTCAGAGCTGTCTTGCAACCTCCACCATAAAGGGAAAACCTGGTCCTAACCCACCAGGTGATCAACTCGTCCAGGGGACTAACTGGTGGAGGGGAAGAGCATTGTCTCTGCCCATTCCTATAGCCCTGCAAACCTCCCTGGCCTTTAGCTGGCTCATTTAATAGCGTGTTGTTCGGTGATATCTGGATACTTTTCTTGGCAACAGCACCACAAACGATTCAAATGGCGTTCCTCTCACTACTGGAGGTACAGCCCTTGTGTTTCCCCACCAGCAAATAAAGAGCGGAGCCTTCATATATGTCTCTTCTGGGAACTGATGCTTTCTAGGAATTGCTTACAAAGAATTAAGTAACCCATTTGATTGTCGTCCAGAAGCCCTAGGCTTGCTACACGATCTTGCACGATTCTTTTTTCCAGGGAGATGCTTCTTCAAGACCGTCTCGAGGATTTGCCTGTGGTAGGCAAAACAGGGCTCCCTTGAATAAAATAAGTCTGAACAAGCGAATAAACTGAATGCCTTTCATTATACCTGTCACCAGTTTATTTACTCCATGGCCTCTTTCTGCCATAAAAGTCTTGAGTGATTTCAGCATACTAAAACATCTGCACTCATTTTCAGAAAATAACAACAACTGCCAATGTATGAACTCACTATTTTCTCAGAATGCCTATTGTTCAGCGTCCGACCCTTATTGTTTCTCATCTCCTGTGAGTGGTTTACAATGAAATCCACTTTATTTACAGTGGAAAGCAAAATATGTCGGAGCAAGACAATCGACTGTAAGCCTTCAGTCAATAGCAGCTTATTTTTGTGCATGCTAAAATGTAGACATTTCTTACGTTCATTGAAATCGGTGGCAAAATTCCCATTTGGAGGTGTCTGTTCGGTCCCGTGCCAGGTCCTGGGCGCCTGCTAAGCGTAATCTGGTGCGCCTTACCATGCACCTTCTAAAACTGGATCCAGCATGCACAGACTATCTTTTGATGGGCTCCGTGAGCCATCCTGCAGCGAGCGCTCACAATTTAAGGCCTTGTATCAGGACAATACTTTAGCATTGCTCAACTGGTTTGCTGATTAGGAACCTTTGTAAGAGATTGAGCTGTTGACAGGTGAATCATCTCTGTCCCACAGTGTCTCAGTCTTTACTCTTGGTTTGTGGCCAACATCAACTCCCACTGAAGGCCTTTCTTATACAGTTTTCCCGTGAATGCTTTACATGGGGTCATCACACCTCAGAGATAAACACTGAAAAGCTGAAGCCTGCTATTAAGCTTCTTAAAACATTAGAAAGACAATCATTTTGACAGAATAGATGTTAATCACACTTATATAAAAGCTTTTCATCTTCAAAGCATTTAACCAACATTAATTACACGTAATTGGCTTTTCCACATACGTCATGCAAAATGCACCTTTCATGTCACTTGTCGCTGCTATCTTACCCGGGATTCCTGAGGGAAAGCTGTGCCTCCTCAGTGCAGCAGGGCTTCCTGAAGCCACCTGAGGCCTCATCTTGCAAATCACAAAGGACAACATTTAAAACAGCAGTTGCACCTTGGCTGAGCTGAGAGATCTGTGAAAAAAATAATGCCATCCCACTAGGGTACCTGCAAAGTTGTAAGTGTCTCCATTTTCCTGGCAAAATCTTCCAAGGAGACTCTTTGAAGTTTTGCAGTTCCCCATGCCAGGGGATGTCCCGGTGTTCACTAAGCCCATCCAGGTCCCATACCCACACTCTGGTGTCCACAAACACTGCTGGTTGCCCAAAATGCCCAGGATGCCCTAGCCGGAAGGCAAGGTGTTCTCTGGACTCCAGCAGCACTGCATTTGAAAGGGTAAAGTGAAAAGAGAAGGGACTATTTTCCATAGTAACTTCATCTTAAAGCACTTACCCAAGAAGTTGAAAACTTGGGTCTATTTCCTTCCTCTGAGGAGGTCTGAAACCCCCATCTGCCACCACCCTGTCATACTTTTCTTGCATGACCTTTTCATTGAAACAACTGCTACATTCAGCCACAAGCAACTTGAAAAAGTTAAGATTTTTATTCCAATTTACAACATGTGTGGGGCCAAAAAAAAGATTTCTTGCCCAGTGAACTGTCAGGATTCAGCTAGGAAATACGAGTTCCACGTGTCCTTGGAAGAGCTGGCTAGTATTCAGGTTCCCTAGTGCTCAGGGCTGAAAGGGAAGGATTTTGGACGCATTAGTCACAAAAAAATAAATTCTACCAGAAAGGATAAATCAAGAAAATTTCTAAAGGAAGAAAAAAGATATTCTCTACAGAGACTAGATCACAGGGAACGTTTCCTGGAGATGTGCACTAGGTGGAGGATGAGGTTCACAACAGGTAAGAAACCAAACCCAAGCACTGTCTGTGATCAACAGCACCACCCAGCTCAGAACCATAGGACCTTTCCTATCAATCAGAGATCGGTGAAGGTCCTGATAGGTCTCTTCACTCTGCTTTGCTGCCTTTCAGAAGGTGATACTGAAGGCGGTATTATGCTTGTTTTCATATTGAATGCAGCGCCATTTACAAGGTGATTATCTCTATCCTGTTCATATACGTAGCTAATAGAGCTAAAAAATGTGCTGTTAGTTCAATGGCTCATAAATGGATGAAAGCTCTGCCTGACATTCCTGGATGGTGTTGAAGTAAATAAAGGTGCTTTCCCCAAAGCCCAGGATTTTCTTAACTTTTATTCTTAACCCTCAACTCTTAATCGGAACACGAGATGGCTACAAAGGCCAGAAACCGAGTTTCCCGTGGAGCTGTTTGGGTCTGGGATGATAAGTTGCAAACCTCTTGAACTGTCTTGCATGTTGAAAGACTCTCCATCTTTCATTAGCATGCATTAGAGAGAGGGAGACATGCGTGGTACAGTCTGGATGAGCAGAAAAAACAGTTCTGCTGTGTCAAAGGAGCCCAGGGACCTAACCCCAAATCGTAGGGAGGCAGATTTTTAGAAAAGCATTTTAAGTGGCAGTTTCCAGTGCAAGCCGTAATTGTGCTCATAAATCAAGAAGATCCTTTAAAAATCCCACACAGTGTCACCTGCCCTCAGTAGCTGGAGTGGCTGTTTATTTTGCAGACATCTTCACAATTTCATTCTCAAGATTATAATTCAGTTAGTGGTAACACAGTTCTGTCAGCCTACTCCTACCCCTGAAGTTAAGTAAATGGTTAAGTGCTTTATTGGTTCAGAGCTAGAATACTCTCCACCTTGCAGGGTTGAGCCCTGTAATCTATTTGTATTTCCTTTTCAACTTCTGCAAGTAACCCCAAACAGGCTGGGAACACTAAGTGCAAAGTTATGGGAGATGACTGTGGCAATTTCTGAATGACAAGAGCATTTAAAAGAAATGTCAAGAGTCTGTGGGCTGCAAGCTTTTATGTTTCAAGGAGAAACAAGAAGAAAGGAGGGACAATAAATCAAACGCAACAGCTTAGCGTGCTCCATCTCTGAGAGTTAACCTCTTGAAAGCCATGTCCCCGACACAGCGCGGGCCACGCTCCTTTGATCGGGTCCATTATTTTCTGCAAAGCGATGGAAACAGCAGGGTGGGCTCCTCCATGCATGCCCAGGGGCCACGTATACTACGCTTTGCTTGACATGTGCTATGCATTTATGGGTTAACATCAAACATGAGCTGATTTATAATTTTTAATCAAAAAAGGATTATACCATAATAAATCCTAATAACATATTCTGTCTGGAGGTTATGTGATGTAGTCATATAATATACTGGTAGCCTTGCTCTCCTGCGCCTTGAAGATGGGGCAAAGCTTTTTACTTGTCAGTAAGCTGTTACTTGGAAATGCTTAAATGGATCAAGACCCTGTAAGCGCCATGATACAAATGGTCATCGCCTTGGATGGAGCCTTTCCTGCTATCACAGGCTTTGAAGCACCTAGACAGAAGTACTATGTATCTCCTCCTCTCTCACTTTCAAAGGCCAAGTATTGCTGGTTAAGGGCTAATTATTGGTAGTTAACTAGTGGAATCTAAGCATTAAACATATCAAACACATCATCGATGATAGTCAGAGCCCAAAGGAGCCCCCAACAACAAACTGCTAGAGGCTAAGGGCTGGTTTGTAAGGGCCCATCATGTTCTGAAGTTAAAAATTATGACCACACAAAGGAAGACTTAACCCCCGCTGTTGGATTTCCTGGATTTTGGTTCTCCCACCCAGATAGACAGGTATTATCATGGCGAATCAGCAAGTAAGCCAGACCTGCCAATTATCAAAGGGGATTTCTGAGCCTTCTGTTCCCAAAGAATGATCATCTTCCATCCAATCCGTACTCTGCCTTCCAGCAAAAGGCTGTCCTGGAAGAACATTTACTTCCCAGGAGACATAATTAACATTACAAACTTAATGGAGGCTAAGCGTAAAGAATTTTTAAAAAGTTCTTTGACTTCAGCGCCGTTTTTAAAGCTTATCTTCCCTACTCTTTGTTTGCACACAATAGCTAAAACACCACACTGGGGATGTGGTAGGGGTCAAGAGGTCCAAGGTATTTTCAAGCTAGTTTTAGCTATCTTGCTGTTGCTTCATGCTTCCCCGCTATGTTTACACGCATCTGGGGTTTTTTAGCCTCCTTCTATAGTTTCCTTCTAGCCAGGGATGTTCTCTTTGTATGTATACATGTGCACAGCATGATGAGGCTCAAGGGGTGATCGATGAGCAAGACCTCAAGCATTACCTCAAGACCTTTCTCCTAGTCTTGCCGCATCTTTACTACTACTGGAGAAGAATGTGGATGGGAGCGTGACCCAAGCCATAACAATATCAAAAGGAGTTTGGACCTTCACCCTCAGCAAGTTTGGCGACGATACCAAGCTGTGTGGCACAGTCGACACACTAGAGGGAAGGGATGCCATCCAGAGGGACCTTGACAGGCTTGAGGGGTGGGCCTGTGCGAACGCCATGAAGTTCAACCAGGCCAAGTGCAAGGTCCTGCACCTGGACCACGGCAATCCCAGGCACATATACAGGTTGGGCGGAGAATGGCTCGAGAGCAGCCCTGAGGAGAAGACTTGTGGGTGCTGGTGGACGAGAAGCTCAACATGAGTAGGCAATGCACACTTGCAGCCCGGAAAGCCAACCACATCCTGGGCTGCATCAAAAGAAGCGCGGCCAGCAGGGCGAGGGAGGTGATTCTGCCCCTCTACTCCGCTCTGGTGAGACCCCACCTGCAGTCCTGCATCCAGCTCTGGAGTCCTCAGCACAAGAAGGACACGGACCTGTTGGAGCGGGTCCAGCAGAGGGCCACGAAAATGGTCAGAGGGCTGGAGCACCTCTGCTATGAGGACAGGCTGAGAGAGTTGGGGTTGTTCAGCCTGGAGAAGAGAAGGCTCCGGGGAGACCTTATAGTAGCCTTCCAGGACCTGAAGGGGGCCTACAGGAAGGATGGGGAGGGACTCTTTATCAGGGAGCGTAATGATAGGGGTAACGGCTTCAAACTGAGGGAGGGTAGATTTAGATTGGATATCAGGAAGAAATTCTTTACTGTGAGGGTGGTGAGACGCTGGAAAAGGTTGCCCAGGGAGGCTGTCAATGCCCCATCCCTGGAGGTGTTCAAGGCCAGGCTGGACGGGGCTTTGAGCAGCCTGGTCTAGTGGGAGGTGTCCCTGCCCAGGGCAGGGGGTTGGAACTAGGTGATCTTTAATGTCCCTTCCAACCTGAATTCTGTGATTCTGTGATTCTGTGGAGCTATTCCTTTATGCACTCATTTACCTATTAAGGAAAGCTTTCCAAACCAATCAGACAGAGAAATCTTTCAGGATCAACCGAGCCTATGTCAGTAGAATTGTTCTCACTCAGGTGTCAAGAGTGTAGAGAGGGCATTTTTCAGAGGTGATCCACTTACAACACACTGGTTTGGAAATTTTTTTCAGGACAGCCATGATCTTGAAGATGTATACCTGGAAAAGGCAACTCTTTGGGCTTTTTTCCACTAGGCCACAGTTAAAACCCCTAGTTTCAGTCGGGCTGGGATAAAACAAGCCTGGGCTGACAGACCGCAGTTGCAATCTTTTGTAATACTCACTAACAGTGCTTTGCAATAGGTTTTGGCCATGGAAATTCATACACTTTTGTCTTAGTCCATTGCTTTTAAAGCATCCTGAAGTACTGCTCCTTCCACCAGTGTTTGTGGAAAGAGGGCACGCAAAGAGTGTCTTCTCTCTCTCCCTGCCTCAGAGGGAACGGTTGCTTTTAATTTTTATTGTACTAGTGCTGACTGTATTGCTATAATAAAAGCATCTGCCCCGTATTTCCAAACTCCTCTTTGGGGAAATAATAGCTGTGCTTTCACAGTCTCATTGAAATTCAGGACGAAAAGGGGTGTCTGTCTCCCCACCTAGGCCCAGACACCCTCACCATTTCTTTTCTTCCACAGTTTGAAAACATCTTCTGCTCTTCATTTCTCAACTTGTCAGAGTATTAAGGCTCTGGTACAAAAGCAGTGAATGCAGCCAGCACGCTGTTCCTAACAGCCCGGTGAGCCAACCAGCCTGTTCACAGAAGAAGACGTTAGATCCGAACGCATTTCCTGGGAGAGAGGGATGACTGTGCGAACAAACAAACGCTCAGCCAACTTCTCAAAAGAGAAAGTTTTCTGAAACCAGAGTGAGATTTATACAAAACCCTGCCAAAAAAAACAGATTTCCAAGAACAGGACTTGTTGGACCTGACAGAACCCACCCAAAATTCCTCCAATTAAAAAATTGCTGTAATTAAAAAGTTAAAAAAATTTAAAAAAAAATAAAAATCCCAGTTGTTACCAAAGTCCAGCTACAAAACAAAGAAATGAGAAGCAGAAAAATGTGCCCGGTTCAGACAAAGCTCTACAAACACAGAGCAGCCTCACGCACCGCAGTCATTCCCCTTCACCGGCAGCTTTCTGATATGACTAAATTGGAGTTTGGAGAGCAGGTAATTCACAGATCCATGTCAGCTTTTATTTCTGCTTAGCTCTTAGCCCAACTCGACCCTAACCCTGATCCAAAAGAATGAATGTTTCTAATGGATGCATTCAACAGGCAGCTTCCTAATCTCCTTCTTTCCCTCCAGCCAGTCTTTGCTGTAGCTGCAGCATCAGACTGTGACCTTAACAAGAAGCTTGATAAGTCTATCTATTACGACCACAGTCTTTGCCAAACCTGGAGGCTTTCAAGCCTAAAATGGTGAGCTGCCACAGTTTGGATTAAAGACACCAAAGGCTGTCTGGATGGAGGTGCGATAGATCTTTTCTCTGAGAATGAGATAGCAAGAGAGTCATGCATCACACACCTATGGCTTCTATCACCCAGCTTCCTGCTCCAGCCTCTTCGAGGCATTGCGCAGCCGGTGTTTCGGGGAGCTGGAGCTGGAGATGAAGTTCTAGGGTGCCAAAGGATTGCTGCCATCCTGCTCACTGAGATACAGCGAGTCAGGGATTTCTTCCGGAGATTGGTTCTGCACGCGTTGATGTCCCTGGCAAAAGCACCCGCAATATTTAATGCTGCAGTTGTAGGTTCCTAATCAAAGTCTGTGACCATGTTGCAGATCTTAAGAAGTATATACCTGTTTTTATAAAAGCAAAACACCCATCGAGGACTTATTTAATTGCACATAAGCCCTGATCTTTGCAGCTCCAATTTTCTAAAATCTGTTCAGCTTTTATTGCCTTAAACCATCTGAGGCTACAGAATTGTCCCCAGTTTTTTAAAGCCCTGATTTTTCAGTCGTGTGTTAGAGTGTCCTGAGACTTTTTGGAAAAATGAGATTTTAGCCTTGCTAATAAAGAAGCGATAATAATTAGAAAATCTCTTGCTCAGTGCAGATTTTATAACTCCACAGATACCACGGTATTAACATTCTGTTTGTCCACCTGTTAGACGAAACAGATCTGAAGAGTCATAACTCTAAAACAGTGGGTGACAATTTAATGAAAAATTGAGCTCTGCATTTAATTTCCTTTTAAGTTCAGTTGAGCATTCTGCAAGATCAAAGGGGCTTTGTGGTTTGCAAATGATCTATGATATCAGAGAAACAGATTATAACCCAGGCACAGTTTGGTATTTAAGTAAGTATCCGCTTTTAATACCAATGTTTAAAGTAGGCTAATGGAACTAAAGCGCAAGTATAATTTCCTATGATACAAGTCTATAATCCAGTTTAATATATCAGTCAAACACTAAAAGCATATTGTGAATTTATTTCAATGGTTTGGCCTCCTTTGGAAAGTATCCTGAGACATCATAAAATGTTTTCAACAAAACAAGAAGTCCTACCTTAGTTTGTAAGCTTTTGGGGCTTATTCACTGCACTTATTCACTTGCAGGATGCCTTGAGAAATGGGTCTTTTGGGTTCAGCGTACGAAGAATAGTTAAACAACAGCAACACCATGTATCTGTGAGGACTTTCTTTTAGTATGGATGCTAGAGTTCTGCCTAGAAGGCATCCTGTAGCTGACATCCCCTTTCATATCCATGCAATATTAGTGGGGGCAGAGGCCTTGCAAAAAAAAAAAAAAAAAAAGAAAAGGGGTGATTCCAGGTTAAAAGGGGCTTCTTTTTTTTTTTTGGTGTTGTGTTTTTTTTTGTTTGTTTTTTTTGGTTCTGTTTTTTAAAAAGTCCCTACAGTGGCAGATTCCATATTTCCCCTGACAGAAATTCACATGCTCCAACTTCACAGAATCACAGAATGACAGAATGGTTCAGGTTGGAAGGAATGTTAAAGATCATTTAGTTCTAACCCCCCCTGCCCTGGGCAGTGACGCCTCCCACTAGACCAGGCTGCTCAAAACCTTATCCAGCTGGTCTTGAACACCTCCAGGGATGGGGCATCCACCACCTCTCTGGGCAACCTGTTCCAGTGCCTCACCACCCTCACAGTAAAGAATTTCTTCCTGATATCCAATCTAAATCTACCCTCCCTCAGTTTGAAGCCGTTACCCCTTGTGCTATCATTACGCTCCCTGATCAAAAGTCCCTCCCCATCCTTCCTGTAGGCCCCCTTTAGGTACTGGAAGGCCACTACAAGGTCTCCCCAGAGCCTTCTCTTCTCCAGGCTGAACAACCCCAACTCTCTCAGCCTGTCCTCACAGCAGAGGTGCTCCAGCCCTCTGACCATTTTCGTGGCCCTCTGCTGGACCCGCTCCAACAGGTCCGTGACCTTCTTGTGCTGAGGACTCCAGAGCTGGATGCAGGACTGCAGGTGGGTTCTCGCCAGAGCGGAGTAGAGGGGCAGAATCACCTCCCTCGCCCTGCTGGCCGCGCTTCTTTTGATGCAGCCCAGGATGCGGTTGGCTTTCCGGGCTGCAAGTGCGCATTGCCTGCTCACGTTGAGGTTCTCGCCCACCAACCTAAACCTAACGAGGTTTTTACCCTCCGTGGTTCAAAGAGGCTGCTACAGACTCACTTCTCCTGTCACTTGCACACTTCTTCCTACTTACTAGCTTAAATCTATGGCCGATTCATTTTTGTTTATTCTTGTGCCAGTGTTGTCCTTCATGTTAATAGGTCTATCCCCACCTTGGTGTTTAGCTCCCCGCTACGTTTATAAGCAGTCATTATATACATTTGTCTTTCCCAGGCTGAAGGAGTCGAATTTGTAATCTCCTCTTGCAAAGCAGTTTGTTCGTTTCCCTGATCAGTGGTCCTTCCTGTTTCAATCTGAATTCATCAGTTTTGAACACCAGTGACGTGAATTGTACGTGCTGTTCCAGAAGAGGCCGCATCAGCCGCCTGTACGATGGCATTAATACAGCTGTATCTTTGCTAGAAATGCCTCTTGATGCATCTCAGGATTGCATTAGTCGGACATGACGTGACATGACGTTGGCAGCTCAGGCATCTCATGATTAACCAATACATCTGGGTCTTTCTCCTCTGCAATCACAGCGAATCCACAGAATTTCTGATTATGGCAGGAATCGATGCAAAGTGCAAGGTTATGCATTCAGGATTTTACAGTTTCATCCTGTTTCTGCTGTTTCAATCTGTGAGGTCCTCCAGGCTTTCCTGTAGGATATCTGGACCTCCTTCAGTACTGACAATGCTTCTCAACTTGATATCACCAGCACATTTTCTTTCCTTCTACCTTTGGTGCCAGGCTCTATCTGCATCTTTTGGCCCATGGAAGAGGTCACTGCTCAGCACAACCAATGGTCATTTCTCCTCAAGCTAGTTCCTTGCCCTTCTTATAGTCTACTGCTCATTCTTGTTTTCTCCAACTACCTCATTATTTCCCATATGTCATTGCATAAAAAACAAGATGAGAGAACAGTTTAGGTTGATGGGGAATGCTGGAAGCCCTCTGATCAAAACCCCACTCATACTGGCATTAAATTTGGAGTTACACCCATTTTACTCATGCCCATAAGGACTAGTCTGCTGCACAGCCTTGGTCTAGATTATCAGTTGTGTCTTCCGTGAAAGCAACAAAAAAACTCATGTCTTCCTGATTAGAGGTAGATTAGAGATTTTTATTTCCTTATCACTGCTTTGGAGAGGTGAACTTTTTTGGCTGGATTTGTGATTAAAGCAGCTCTTCAAGACCGGCTCAGGGAAGACTGTCATGACTGGTTTGGGATGCCATGCTGTTGATGCTATGGGTAGTGCTGCTACCTGTGGCCTTGTAAGGAACACGGCTGGTATTTTCAAACAAACTCAGAGAATGCACTGAAAATCAACAGGAGCTGACACTTAGCTCCTTTGCTTTGAAAGCCTAAATTTACAGCCATAATGCTTTCACATCCTCATTTCTTTTTCTCATATCCCAAAGTGAAGGAGAAGGCATCCAACTAGGCATAAAAATACAGGACTCAAAAAATAGGTATGTGGTAAATGGATGTAGGGATATCCAGGACATCTGAGGCAGTTAGGTATGATTTAAAGTCTACTTGTGCTCTTCTGCAGCAGCAAGTGGGAGACACTAGACCACCTCAGATGGCACTAGACATCTATCTTCAGGCAACTGAAGCATGCTCAACGCAGCCATGAATCGTTTCCTCTGGCTAATGGAAATAATTTCTTTTGGAGGAACGTTATTGGCCAAATGAATACAAACCTACTGCAAAAGAAAGACTGAAGTGTCAGAAGAAGCTGAAGAGTAGAGATTTGAGATCTGCAGAGAGCCTGTAATGCAGAAAGATGGAGGAAGATGAGGTCCTGAGAGCAGGGCAAGAAGGAGGAAGAGTGAGAAAGACCCTAGATTGTATCCCAAAGACTCCTGTAATATCATTGACCCTACTGACCCATTTTTAACTGAGTTCCCCATTCTGAAGCTGGACAGACTGAGGTCAGCAGCTTTGCCTAGACAGGAGGAGCAGGAGAAGCACAAGGCGAGGTGATTTAGAATACATCAAAACACCAAAGTATCAAAACTATGTCATCAGTTGTAGTATAATAGGATAGGTGCTTCAGTTTTCACCTCGTTAATCCAGTTGCCCTGCTGGATAAATAACTCTGCCTTGTAGTTAATCTTCAAATAAATATGCTCTTAAAACCCAGTGGGTATTTATCTAATATAGGATAACTGTCTTAGTGAAGCTAAATTAAATGCTTTTGGGTAAACTTAATTTAGCTTCTTGCTGGAATGGTTTCCAGAATGAGGTGAGGGAGAGGAAATGTTTAACTCCTGTCTGGAGCAAAGATGGTGACACCGAAGACGGCTGGAGCTTCTTGCTGGGAACAAATTCCTCCCGTGGAGATAAGCACACGTTATGTGATGAAAAAATACAGGTTATTAGCACTTGTGTGGCAGCTTTTAGTAGTAGATCATCAAACTTTCGAGTGTGGTCAGTGTCATTAATGCCATTTTACATGTGAGGAAACGATGGTGTGGAGAAGAGGATGAAAAGGAAGCAGCGGTGAAGCTGTGAGCACAGCCCAAGGCTCCTCTTCTTCATTCAGAGCTGCAGGGCCAAGCCGCTGTGCTTTCCCCAAGCCATGAGGAAAACTATATTTGCATGAGAGCTGACCTTCTCAGAGGACAGCCCCTCTCACAGATGCTGTGTCTCAGGAACAGGCGGCTGGCCACAGCAAAACCAACCTGCCTCCATCCTGCCATGGACCTTGTCTCAGGCTGTGTCCAAGGAAACCCTCTGGAGACCACATTCTGCATGAAAGCCTCATCTCACTTCCTGATGGTTAGGAGATGGTGTAACCCCTGGAGCTGGAGAATGCCTGTTTGCTCCAAATAGTCTGTTCTTGTTCACTATGGCAGTACTGGGTTTTAGTTCCTCACAAGAATGGTCAGTCCCTCTTTGGATCTCTTCGAGTCCTCGGCCACTACAACCTCCAGTGGAACTAAGCTCCACAAACATATCATGTTTTCCACAGTAGCAATTTGTACTGATCTTGAATTTCCTGCCTTCTGCTCTTTTATTTTATGCCTTGTGTTGGGAGACATGAAAAAAAAAAAAAGCTGAGCCAGCATCCTTTTCACTGTTTCTGATAGTGCATAGAGTTAGGGAGGGAAGTTTTGGCAACCAGCTTGTGTCCCTTCCCTGTGGAGCCCCAGTCACGTCCTCAGCCCTAGCAGGATTTCTGTCTCCTTCCCGATGCCCCCGGCTCTCCTGCCACCCTGCCTGATGTCTTTCCAAGCGGGCTCAGCAACACCTCTGCCCGCAGGCTCAGGCACGCTCACACCTCCTGGGTTCCTTTTCACTATTCCCCCTCTTTCCCTTGCCACAGCCCTGACAGCACGAGCTTTTATCGCAGCCCTTCTTATTTAGCTCCCTTCCACCGTAAACACCACTTATCTTTTCAATCTCTCTCCATATAAGACTTTTTTTTCCCCAGGTCTCAAATTATTCTTGTCATCCTTATCTGAACATCCTTTAATTCCCTTGGCAGTGACATATAGCATTCCAGATTAGAGAGAAGCCTTGGTTTTACACCACACTGAAATTTACTCCATGCCATTTCTTACACATCCTAACCTTTTGTTTGCCTCTTTGACAGAAGCTGTACCCTGAGCTGAAAACTTAAATGAGAAGGGTGCAATAATGATTCGGAGATATTTTCTGCTGGTCAGTGCTGCTACTAAGACGCATCATTGTTTCTCAAGCCTTCTGCAAGTGCATCCCCCTTTTGAGCTCATCTTTCCTTGTGCAATACTCCGAACAGGGAGCTGATAACTACCTTTCAGTGCTGACAGCAGCTCAGGTCCTCCAGGTCCTACAGAGGTACCTGTAATTAGTGGCTGCAGAGATAAACACTCACTAGCCCCCACAGAGGACTTGTATTGAGCCAACATAACTCAGTTTGGTTTGCCTTAATTAGTATTTTTTTAATTAATAGAAGATTTTTGTAAACCTTTTGAAGTCCCTTTAAATTACCCTGGGGTCCCCTGCCATCTATCATTGCAACAGCCTTACAATAGCGCTGCATCTGCAACTAATAAGCGTACTCAAATTCCTTTCCACTCTTTTTATATGGATTATTTTACATTCACAAACAATGGTTTAACTGAAGGATAACAAGGCAAGGACTTTCACCTTGATCTGGGTTTATATGGTGCCTAACAATGTGAGACCTTGATCCACAGGTAAGCCCACAAAATAATACCACTGCTAATACTAACTTGTCATGTTGCTTCATGGTGTCCGATCACCTAATTCAGTTATGACCTTCAGAAATTCTTTATCACCTATTCTGGACACAGGAGTGATCGTAGCTATAAATTTTACTACCTTGCTTGTCCATCCTTTTTCTGTATCACTCTTTCTTCTCTTTTAGTTTGTGTCTTCTTGCTTGTTCGTCTTAGCTTTCAAGTTGTTTTGGTCATGACTGTTCCCTCGTTGAATGGTCTAATACACTATTCACTCTTCCAAAAAAAATATAGAAATGAATACCATCTTATCACATGAACCATCCTACTGAAGTTAAGGGAACTCCTGGTGGGAAAAGGCACAAGATAAATAACAGTAGTAGAATCTGTCCCAAAGAGTTTGTCTTAATTAAAAGTATAACTACACACATTAATAATTTACAACCAAAAAAGTTATGAATGTGTAATGTTTAATAACAGTAATGCAAAAAGGTGGTATTTAGTTTCTAGCACCCGCATGAATGTTCAGCCAGTGAATTTAGAAATAACGGTGGCTGTGTGGTTTTGTCTGTAATTAAGATTTGATTAATCCCTAAAGCTCAGTTTAACTTAGATTAGACCTATATTGATTTTAATTTCTTTACAATTACACTTCTAGTACAGCAAAACTTACCTGCACATCGTCGTGCTGTTCATAGCGCTAGCAATGGGTTTAAGGGGTCTGTCTGATCTTTGACTAGGGTGTCACAAAGCATCCTATAGAAAAAGTGTTCACATCGATGAGAGGCATCCAACTCACAGGGTTATGTGTGCCATAACGAGAAATGACTGATGTGATATGAACAGCAAACATTATTTCTTCCAGAATTAGTTTTTCCCCTGTTGGACTGCATGACATGAAACACAAACCAATGTCCATCAAAGCTGATGAGAACTCTTTCCCCTTAATCACACACAGCTGTGGGTCTTGCCGTTGAGTTTGTCTTCTCACAGAGAAGGCAAAAAGCCCACCACAGCACAAGGCTTTCATTGACAATGAGATGTGGTTACAAGAACTGGAGGAGATAAGGGCACAGCTGTATGAAGGTAAGATCAACTCCAGGACTTCACAAGCCAGGAACAGACCAAAAGTCTTCATGCAGCCTCTGTTGAAAATCTCAGTGATGGATGGTACAATTACCATGGGGGCTCGCATCCTCTCGGTCGTCACAAGACCAAGAAATTTTGAACCTGGTTTGAGCAAGTCCCACTTTTCTGGTTTGAGCAGAACTGCAGGTGACTGTGACGGCTCTCCCCAATGACCTCGGGACTCAGTCATTCAGAATAAACACACCAGGATGCAGATCTGGGCTATATTAAAAAGAAATAGGCAATGATACAGTGTTTCTCCTCAACTTTCCAATGATCATCCCATGATAAGACTGGGGAATCACAGAAAGGAACTTCTAACCCTGACTGAGGGTTTAGAGGACACCACTGTCCCCAGAGCCTGTATCTGCCTCTAATCTACATCTTGGTGGCAGAGTTTTGGCCTGAGTCTCTTGTCCCATTCCTAACCTTCCTGCCTCAGAGAGAGAAGTGCTGAGCTGGAAGGCTACCTGAACACTCAAAATATCCTCACACAGCTGCTTGTCCTGTACCTAACAGGCAGCTTTTCTTATCCAGCTTCCAAAAGTAACCATCTGTTAAACAGTTCCCCAGATCCACATCAGCTCTACGGGCGCTCTGGAATTACGACTGCAGTGAACCAATGCAGCCAGGCTTAAAGTGCATTATTAAGAGGATTCATGGTGACTCCATAACATCCAGAGAAATTCTGCTTTCTAGAATTATTGGGCTGAATATTTACTTTTCGGGACCTGCGGGCTACCGATTAGCAATGCATTACCCTAAAGTGGCACTTCTAAATAGCCAATTAACCACCACAGGGCAGTCAGCATCATGCCCATGAGGGGATACCTGGAAGGTGAACAACTTTTGTTTCACATGTTAAGACTGGCTGGTAGTGAATGACAACTTGTCACAGCCATTAAGGCCCGGAGTGGCCAAGCGTTAGACGCGCCTGCCTGTTGCAGTGTCTTTTTTTCCCTTGGTTCCCTCCATGTTTTAAGGGAGGTTTCAGAACAGGGTCGCAAAAGTCAGAGTCACTCTTCAGCAATGGCAACGCAGCTGCCGGGTGTGGATGGTCTAAAGGCAAAATCCTGGGATCCAACCCCTGAAGTGTAAGGAAGGGAGTTTTGAAGGCACCTGCCTGAGAGTTTAGTTTTGGGCCCCTCACTACAAAAAAGATACTGAGGTGCTGGAGCTTGTCCAGAGAAGGGCAACGAAGCTGGTGAGAGACATTGAGAACAAGTCTTGTGAGGAGCAGCTGAGGGAGCTGGGGTTGTTCAGCCTGGAGAAAAGGAGGCTGAGGGGAGACCTTATCGCTCTCTGCAACTACCCGAAAGGAGGTTGTAGCGAGGTGTGGGTCGGTCTCTTCTCCCAGGTAACAGGCAATAGGACAAGAGGAAACGGCCTCAAGTTGCACTAGGGGAGGTTTAGACTGAATATGAGGAAAAATTTTAGACTGAAAGGGTTATGAAGCATTGGAACAGGCTGCCCAGGGAAGTGGTGGAAGCACCATTCCTGGAGGTATTTAAAAGACAGGTAGACGTAGTGCTTAGAGATATGGTTTAGTGATGGTTTTTGTCAGAGTTAGGTTGATGGTTGGACTCGATGATCTGAAAGGTCCCTTCCAACCTAGGTGATTCTATGATTCTATGATTTGAAGATGTGGCAATGCTCATCTATTGTTGCAAATGCAAATACTAGGACTATGGACTCGGAAAGCCATGATTCCCCCTGTTTCAGTGTGCTCTGCTTTCCAGATTGGAGCATCTCTGCAGGTGGAGGTGATGGCTTTCTTGCAGGTCATCAGCTCCTAGAAATGGGAAATGCTGTGTAAACAAAATCCCAGAGGCTGCACCATGTGGCTTCCTGAGGTCTGGGCTCTTCATTTCTGTTACCACTTATAAGGATGGGGTACATCTGTGGAAATGAAGAACAAGAAGACTATAGCAGCTTCTGTAATCTTCCTGGTGATTCTCCCAGTGTCTCTGCCTCATAGACAACAGGAGAGATGGTTCTGGGGAAATCATATAGACAATATGTACCGTCTGGGTTATAAAAGGAAAATCCTGGTTTCAATAAATGAGTGAAAGTAGTGTGCACAGCGTAGTTTTATACATAATGCAGCGTGCCATGCAGCCTGCTGCTCCGGTACAAAGGGGAAGGTTGCCTGTGGCGTAGGACTCATCTCAGCTTGCACCTTAACCAGGGCAGGCAGAGAGCTACGTCTCCAATAATTGGGCAAATATTTTTTTTTAATTTTTTTTTCCCCTCACATGATACCCAGCAGACATGGTTATGGTTATCAGCACATGTTGTCTTCTAAGCTCTTCTTAACCTCAAAGGTCTTTTCTGTTTGGGAGGATGATTTAAATGCTCCCAGCTCAGGTGATGTAAAGTCCTGTGAGGATCAAAGTATTCAAGCCTAAAGAGTTTCAGTTTGGGTTTTCTCTATTCCTGTGGAGTCTGAAAATGGTGCTGTTACAAAGTTTTCACTTTATGCCTCCTGCTGCTTCAGGGGTCTGACTAAAACAAGCTACCCTATACATAGACGCTGCAACCATGGTTGCATTCCCACACTGATGTGACCTACAAGGCTCACGATTCCTGCCGCTGCTCAGGACAGGGGATACTGGGATCTGAAAGGGATATTTAGCATTCAGAGAAGAGCAATCAGACTGGGTCTCCAGATATCTCCACATTTCACCTGAAACAGGACAGCTGGCAGAGCTTCCCTGAGAACTGTCGTCATGGAGTCATTAAATCCAAACTTTTGTCCATGAGTTTTGATCCTGTTGAGTCTAAGATCCCTTTAGACACTAGCTCTGAAGGTGGCCTTTAGGCTTGTACCTTCCTGCTCCATGTGAGCTCTGAAGACCATCTTCTGCAGACTTTAGAAACAACAGGAACCTTCCCCCTCGCCAAAAACACTTGCATACCATCAGCAGAGCTCCTGGTCACCTTGACAGTGTGAAAACAGCTAGACATCCTAATGCCATATTTTAAAAACGCTCCTAAGCCATGTGAACACTTGAGACAGACATACCATGATAGTTACAGACCTGCAGGAACACATGCTACAGGCAGGAGCACCCTGAAGATGTGAGTAATGTCCTTCCAGAGAGACCCCAAAACTTCCATATCTTCCCCTGGACCTTTTGTTATGCCTTCTGTAAATCCCATTCACGGGAAAGATTTTTGCTTATACAGTAGTTCTCTTTGCTTATAGTAGTGCCCTTTACCAGATACCTGAGATATTTCAAGGCCCTTCTTTGGTAGCTTGTCACTGATACCCATCAGAGAAGTCCAGCCCAGAAGAACAGTAGTCCCCTGGCTGGTAGCTAGATCTCCACCCGCAGAGGTTTTTCCTCTGCATAGATTGCCCCGACTGGCCATGGTTATTCACTTTCTATTCTGTTCAAGGTATTCTCCTGTGATTTTTTTCTAATATTTCAGATCAAGTCCCCTGCACTTGCCAGAGCAGTTCAGATCAAAAGAGAGGCATTTTTGCAGAAGTGAAGGCAGAGTGTCATTTGGCAATTGAACCAGTGTTCACAAAAGGAGTGAGTTTCCCAGCACACATTTATGTGCCACTATCACAAATATCTCTGCTGACCAAAATAGGCTCAGAGGGGAAAAAAAATGGACAACCTGGAAGTTCCATTCCTACTTCTGTCTCCGTGCCCTGTAAGTCATCAAAACTTTCTCACGGTGTAATGAATCAGGGAGACCAAATGGATAAAAAAGCCATTCCTAGGAAAGGGGGACCAAAAAGCATCCAAAAATGACAAATTCCTCATTTTCTTAATTCATTTCCTTCCTGAGAATTTGAAGCCCCGGAACATGTACCCGCTGGTGATGAGAGTGAAAGTAATAAACACCGCCACGTAACCTTGGCTGTTCCCTGCAAACTGCAGTTACCCAGAAGCCCAGTCACCTAACATAAAAGGAAACTATCCACTTTAATTAGCAGAGCAATCAAAAGACTCTTACACAGGAAAGCATTTATCACCAAATAGAAAATGAATGATACTTTAAAATTAGAATATGCAGAATTCGTAGCCAAAGGCACTCAGGGGAAAAAGAGCTTTGCACCAAACCAGACGGGGATTTTTTTTGGCTTCAGTCTAATGAACTTTAACAATAGATATCAAATTCTGTCTGGCAACACATTTTAGCAATGGATCTGATTTTTCAGAAATACTAAGCAACCCCCACCAGTGACAGGAGGAGGAGACTGGCATTTAGGAAACACTTATTAACCCGTATTCAGACCTCAAAGACAGACCCTTGAAAATCCAGTTTGTAAAAAAATCTTCACCTATAATTTCAAAATACAGTACAAATAAGCAGCAGGGAAATTTTATTTTAATTGTTCATGTCTATGAAGACTTTGTCATATCCCACCTCTGGCCAAAAAAATGCTGTGCAGGGAGAAAGCAGACAACAGCGTATTTCATTATGAGGAGGATGGGCAAAGCTCGCATTGGAAGATGAGAGCAATCTTCTCTGGGTCTTCACTGTACTTAATGAAAAAATTGAAATGCCCGAAAGTCAGGGAAAGGCTAGAGACAAAAATACTTTCCTGTCACCTTGGAAGCTCACAGGGATTTTGAAGTATAGGAGATTGAAGATGCTTTGAAGAAGGTAGGAGATGCTGTCACTAAGTGGTCAGTCTTCCTAGAGATTGCTAAAATGCAAAATGCTGAATTTTCCACTGGGTTTACAAATCTCCTCTTGCAAGGAAGCCGAAAGCCGAGAGGACTGAAGTTTAGCTCGGCTGAAATGCGTCTTACCAAGGAAGTTCCATAATTGCTGCAAAAAGGCAACTGTAAGTCAGCTTGCTACAGACTCCCAAGTGCAGATGGGATTATTTGATCGTAACATTTCAAAACGCACGAGCTTCTGTTCCTATGAACACAAATTACGCAAGTTGTCTTAGGTCTGCAAAGTCAGGATCCCACAGGTTGCATCCAACAGGAAGGTTGGTCTGAATGCTAAGCAAGGCCGTAATGACAGATTTACTCACAGTAGCTATTCAGCCATTTGATGTATAAAGAGCATAAAGGGAATGAGACAGGGTGTGGGCCCTGATAAACAGGAGGGAGACACATCAGGAAGTCAACCATATTCAGCCTATTTGTTTCTGCTTTCTTCAAAGGCCTTTCTCTGTTTTAAGAAGATCTGTGATTTTATAGACCCACTGGAGTTGTCATGATCTGCAGACTGTAACTTCTAAGATGTACAAAAATTGCTTTGTCCAGGGAATGTAAGATGGGTCCCCAGTGTATTGCTCCAGCTGCATATTCCTCAGCTATAGCAGTTCTAGGAGTGGCCGAGGGATATCGGTGCCTTCGGTTACTGCTGAACTCTCTCTATTCTGTTTTTTACCAATTATTATAAGCAGGCACACAAGTGGCCTAGCTACAACAGATCTGCTGGATCAGAAAGAGGTAATGCAGAACAGTGTAAACAAGAAAACCACAATCCAACAACAAGAAGGTCCTTGTCTGAACCCAGCCCCACTTCACATCTCCACACAACTAAGCAACCCTAATTCCGTCTACTTCCAGTTGGTACTTGCCTTTTGCGCTTGGTATCCAGGCTGTTCTGCGCTTCAAAGACACAATAACCACCAAGATAATTCTTGAAGCTCTGTGCACTGAAGAATTAAATTTGTCTGCAGAGATTTTAGAAGCACTTAATAAAACCTGTCTATTACCCTGCTGTTTGCCTAAAAAACCCCTCTTAATGCCGAAGCGCCCTTGGATGTCATAGTAGCAGGGCCAACACAGATATGCACAAAATAATCTAAAGCATCCCTTGTTACATCCTGGTCGAGCAATGACTTCCTCTTGGTTCAGAAGATTTGAACAGCTTCATTCACCTTGCTTAAGAAATGAGACTCACCTACTAGCTGGTAGCAACTGTAAACTAATGTCCTGTAGTGGAGTGGGGAGAGTGGTGTCTGGGTAGAGTCTTACAGATCAGCTCCAGTGCCATCTGGCAGGAATGGCTCAGGATGGTAAATCCATCCCCATTTTTCCGTTCGTGTTTTCAATGGAAGCGGAGCTGGAAGATGCCTTTTGGATGGTCATATCCTATTGCTGATTTTTATTGTTTCCAGATCTAGATTTAAATGTCCCAAGCAATAGGGCCGCCAATGGAAATCATTCCATAGTGTAAGAGATTTGTGTGTTAAGAAATTATCCCAGTTTCTAGGATGCCATTCCTTTGGCTCAGTCTTAGCCCTCTTTAGAGGGTCTTATAAAAACTATAGTACGGACATATTGTGTAATGTGAGATGCCCGATCTACTTCTGAATAGTCTGGCTTGACTATGTAGCACAGTGCAACATGACATTGGTGTACCAGTTTGAATGAAGCTTACAGTACTCACCAGAGCGTGGTGGTCTGCCCAAGCTAATTAGGCCTCCATCTCAGTTGCAGTCACATCTCCAGATTTGGTATAGGCACACTTTATCCTTCCAAACTTCCACTCTGCCTTAACAAAGTCTCCAAGGTTATCAGCGTAGAGGCGGTACAAAGGACATACCTTTGCAGCAAAACCAGATGCAATTGTACCTTAAAATATTCCTACTTCATTATAAAGTGTTGTAAGTATCCTTATCGTGAGTTCATGCTGATTTGATAATCGCCTGAAATAAAGAGAATAGAGATCCATGAGAACAACGTTTAAAAAGTATGTAGGCTAAAAACACAGTCATGAACTAGCAGGCTGTCTATTACAGCATTAAAGGAAACACTGAGCTTCTGATGATGGTTTACACACATGGAAAGGAAAAGGGAAAGCCAATTTCCAGAGAGGATTGTAGGTAGCTGGTACTACAGGCAAGGCTTGAGTTGCCCATATACACAACCAGCCCAGATCCTGCAATTGCAAGGACCTGTGCATCTGGGAAGTTGGCACCTCTTGACAGCCCTCAGCACCCAGTCTTCAAGCTGGACCTGTGTAGAGAATTGGATTAGCAGTCATAGCTAACCAGTATTTGCCCTGGAGCCTGTTTCTTGCCAGGCCTGGTGAAGGAGCACAACTCTGAGAGGCTTATCTGGGGTTTCCCCTAGAGATATCAGTAGGTCTAATAAAAAATTGTAACCACCACCCCCCTTCCAACTGGGCTGCACTAAATTCTGCTTTGGCGATTGTTCCAAGATACAAGCCCTCTTGGCTCTAAATCTATACAAGCTCATCACCCTCAGGTCCTCCTATGCTCACTGCCAATCCGGTTGACAGAGCCAAAGGAGTCCAGGGCACTCTTCACCTCACCCAAATGTTGTTCAGCAGACTCACTCTTTACAAAGTTTTTTTCTCTCCTTCCACTATACGTAGTGACTGGGTCAGGTGGACATCAGGAATGTAGACAACTCCAAAGGCAGTCTGTGTGGGCTTCACCTTATCTGTCTCACCTGTCATCTTGGAAGTAGATTTAGAAAAGAATGGAGCCTGAAGGTTTTAGGGATAAGTTCCAGGCACAAGGAAGAAAGGAGACTTTATTAAAACCAGCTGCATGTTTTAAAACCCCGTCATCATGTTTGCACTTCAGCCATGGGTGAAGGTTTTGGGCCTCTATGACTTTCCCTTTGAGAATGCTCCAGAGCTGAAACAAGTGGTTGATACAGAAAGAAAAAAGACCCATGATTTATTGAAGGTACTCACTCTGCAGGCAGATGCAGTTGGTTGAGAGTGGTGTGGGACATGTTGTTTGTTGGCTTCAGCAACTCTAAGACCATTCTGCTCGCTTGATCTCACCTCCCTCATAACGTAGGCTGTAGACCCTCCCTGCGGGAATCACGCATCAGGCTCTTGACTTTGAACTGATTTAGGATATATTTTCTAGGAATGCATCCAGACTTAATTTAAAGCTGTCAGATGATGGGGAATTTAGGTAAGTTGTTCCAGGAGCTAAAAATGCCTATGGTTAAGAGTGTATGCTCATTTTTAGGTTGAATTTTGAGAGATTCAGCTTTCAGCTACTGTATCTCATCATGTTTTTTGACCTCATATATGGAGGGAAATCAACCCTATCCCAAATGCAAGTTGTAAACATATAGCACACTGTATTAATGCTCCTTGTAGTAACTCTCCTCATGAAAGAAAATTTGCTCTGCTTTGAAAGTGAAATGGTCCACCTTGTACTTACTTAGCCAGGAGAGTTAATGCACCCTTTACCTCTCTGTGCAACAGCTTCCCCAGGTAGCCTTTAATCTGCAAGATGAAAGAGCCTTCTAATAATGTATCAGGAAATTTACCTGCACAGTGTGATTAAGTCTCGCTTAAATTTCAGTTTGTTAAGTTAAACAGAATAAACAATTCTTCCCCTCCCTCCCCCTTTATGGCTGGTGCAGAAGCTAAAGGATGTTCCAAATCCCAGAAAACTCTGATCGTCTTCTGTCCAAAAGGGATCTAGTTCTTTCTTCCTTAGGTCAGAAATTGCTAAAGATGTACATTTTAAGATATGCTGTAGACAGGGATTATTATTTTTTTCTACACTACATAAAATAAGGAGACATGAACAGAATGTCTATTAGGAACCCATCTAATATGAAAGCATAAAAATCTTCTTGTTGTTAAAGACTTTTATAAGATGCTGTAGGATCGCAGGCTATTTACTCTGACATCTCTGTAAAAGTTGCTGCAGCTGCCAACATCAAAAAAACCCTCTCAAAAACAGTGTCTTTAGGGACTTCTCCAATGATAGCTCTTTATTTATGACTCCATTTAAAAAATTTAACTCAGCGCATTTGTTTACTTATGATGGGACTGGCTTCTCCCCATCCCACATGCCTTTGTAGGGGAACAAAGGAGTGCCAAGAGCTAGCCCTATAGCAGGCGGCCCCATGGGATGTGGTGGTGCTCTTTCTCCAGCATTTTCACCATTATGCCCAGGGCAGGGAGAGAGTCACAACTTGACATGTAGCAAACGGAGAGGAAATTAATCGCTCGGGCTGATCTGGGGGACACTTTTGACAAGTGAGACAGCATGGAGTGATCCTGTGTGGGTAAGGTCAACTCCCAGCATCGGAGGGGCTCCAGAGAAAATTTCTACAAGGGAAAGAACCACAGTCATAGCCTTGAATCCCCAATAAGGAGCAAACCTGGACCCTACCAGCACCCCATCACCCCCAGAGTTAAGACCCCTGTTCGATCTCACCCCACCATGGGTGTGGATCACTGTCACAGCCACAAATAGAGGGCTGCACCTTCTCCTTGTCCCCAGGCAGAAAAGCCTCAGGCCATTTGAGGGGACTTAGAGCTAAAATTCAGAATGGAAGCCAAAGGTGAGCCAGTCCAGGACAGGGAACGACAGAGATGTGCTCGGTCAGCAGGCAGCAGATCGCTGAAACCTGCACCCCCTTGGATTTCCACATCAACTACTCAGCACGGAAAGGACCGACCACCGTCATCGTTTGGTGCTCGAAAGGTCCAGAGGTGCTCGAGCAGAGAAGCCCCAAAGCCTGTTGTTAGATCTTCCTATACCTTAATACCCCTGCAGTTTGTGGCAGTAAATGGGTGCACATTTTTTAAATTAAAGATGGAATGAAAAGGTTTCAAATGTGCTGGATTTCTGCCTGGCTGCAGGACTGGATTGTGTTAGAGAAACTTCACAGCGCTTTAAAAGGGATTGTGTAAGGGCAGCCATGCCCCTCCGAAAAATAAATGTCTCTCCGGCCCGAGTTTTGTTTCCCCATTGTCTCCCTTCAGCAGCCCAGTAATCCCACTGCTTTGCTGTTTTGCTTTGTCCTATTCAGAAGGAAACCCCTTACACAATGAGACCCCTTTGGCACAGGCAAAACACCGGGGGTGCTGAGCTGTGAAGAGCTGCGTCATTTATAGTCCCGGTCAGAAGCGGCGTGGGTTTTTTTGTCCCCAAAATTGGATAGAAACAGGGGAAAAAAGGAAGGAAAAGGAAAAAAAAAAAAAAAAGAAGGCAGCGCCAGAGGAGTATGTGCAGACCTCCTGAAGTCTCGATGATGGTAGGAATGTCCCATTCCCAAGTGCCACTTGTGAGCGCAGCCATGCATATGAGCAAGGGGAGCTGGAAATCCCACCGCTCTCCTCCACAGGCAGGGTACGGTCGGGCAGATGCCTCCCAGGCTGCGGGGACCAGAGGATGCTGAGCCCTCACGCAGCCTCCCACAGCCTCCCACAGACCTGGACGTGCCAACACCAGGGAGAGCATCAGCATACGATGCCTTTTTTCCATCCATCCTCTTCGAAGACGTGTTTTTGCCACTCAAGGGCTGAATGTGAAGCTTGAATGTCTTCTCAGAGCAACGATGATTTACCATGTTGGAATAAGTCTGCAAAGTGGCTTTTCCAGGGCAGCAGGCCCCAAGCCAAGGGGCCATTTTTTTTGTATGTTATTTGTGAATGGCAAAAATTGGCATTCATCTCTCTAGGCAGGTTTCTGAAATGTATACTGTCCTTTAAATGATTCCTTAATATTTAATATCATGGTAGGATGAAGTCTGATTTTATGGTTAAAAATGTCAATTTTCACAGCTGATTGAACTTGTTTAAATGGCAAGCAGTTTACTTGTATTGAAAACCATATAAACAGATCAACTTATTTACTGACATTAAAAGAAGAGGGTGCTTTATACTCCAAAGCCTTTCAGATTTTGAAACTGAAAATGAGCTCAGATGACTAAGTTCATTTTGCAGTTTTCCCCCCAATGGCAGATTGATTGTAGTTTATAAAACAAGCCCATGTATCTGGCAGCAAAAGGAATTGCTTAAGATGCTAAGCCACCCTTTCAAAAGTTCCCCGTAATTAATTATCAGCTGCTTGCAAGTCCATTCTGTTTTTCCTTTTGTTTGTATTATTTTAATGGTGACTAGAACGTACATATAATGAGAAAAGCAGCATCTTATAAACATACAAATAAATCTTAAGACTTTAAGCAGGATTAGGCAAGCTAAAAAAAAACCCACCCTGAAACCCTGATGCGTGGAATCACAGAAATCAGCTTTGTTAATGCTCTCCTAACTCTGAAGCCAATTAAAGCATTCATGGACATGAAGGATCCAGGGTTCATACTGGCACAGATTTCCTCTGCCTCTTCTTAAAAATAGCTGCAAATAGTTCAATGTCTGTGCTATTAAAAAAAAAAAAAAGTATTTTATTTTGATTCAAGGGAAGCAGGGGATAGAAAGTGGCCTGGATGTGGATAATAAGTCTTCTGCCTCATTAGTGGGTCAAAGGATCCTACCAACAGTTCTGGTCGGTGGAGCAGCTCAGTTTGAAATCTATCCATTAGAGGGCAATGCACTATCCGTAGTGATGTCCTGGAGACGGAGAGCAGCAGGAGGAGTTTGAGGAGGGAGCAAAGAGAAGGGCAGAAGTGATAGCCAAAGAGCAAACCCAAGAATTAGGTCTGTGATCTGAGTGGTGCCTGGAAGATGTGCTGGAAGGTGGGTGATGTGAGACAAAAGCGAACTCAGGCAAATGGAGGGTAACATGGAGCGCCGGACCACTAACAACATGTGGCTGACGGGATCTATAGGTTTGTTCTCAAAGGAGGGTAGGCCAAGAGGGTACTTCTTTACAGACCAGTTGTCTTCACCAGCTGGGTGACCCCACACACAGTATCCTTAGGCAACGACCAGTGGGAACTTGGGGTTCAACTGATAATTGAGGTGAGTCTTTAATACCAGAAATGCCTTAAAAGTTTGAGCTTGCACGGGGAATCAACATCTGTCCCTGAAAGCTGCAAACACGGTGAAGAAAAGTTAATCTCTACCAAAGAGTGCCCAGGGACATGGTATTTTTAAGGAGCACGTTTGCTTTCCAGTTTTTGCCCCCAAGGCAAATACTGACTTTGTTGTCTGAGGCAATCCCTAAGGCTTCCCCTGAGGACATCAGTTCCCCATCTCCTTCCCACAGTGCTGATGGATCTCTTTCTTTGGAGACTTTCCTGGAAGTAGCCCTCAGGTCAGGGGCTCAATTCACCTGCTAACACTTGGAGAACTCCCCTGCCGCCCGTCCCAGGGTGGACACAGGTCCACAGTCTGGTGACATCGTTGGGATTTGGCTGGATCCTGCAGGGCTGCTCTCAGTGGGCAGCTGGGATGTGGCCACCCTGTTTTTTCAGAAGAGGGCTTGTCCATGTGGGTGCCAGCATGGCTGTGCCAGTTGGCAGGAAGATCAGAGGATGGACGGCAGCCTGCTGCGGTCGCTGGTACAGGCATAGCCTCGGGAAGCGCTGGCTGGGAGCTAAGGAGCTGCACCGTAATTCTTGCTTACCGACCACTTTTTTATTGCAAAGAGCTTTGAATGATGGTGCAGAAATTGTTCAGTGAAGAGCGAGTGAAGAAGGCTCTTGGATATCACTGTGACTGCTGCTTTCGAGAGAAGAGTAATTTGTCTAATATACAATCTGTCATCCTCCATTCGTGCTGAAAAAGTGAGGAGCTGCTGGAAACTAACCACACATATGGTGACATGGCTCCATCATTAGCTTGGGTAGGAGACAAATCTCCCTGCATCGCTTTGGCATGCTGTATTGGAAACACTTATCTCTTGGGCTCGTGCTGCAGACTGGCCAAGACGGACCCTTCCTTCCACCTGCTTTGCCTCACAGGCTGTGTTGTCACCACACATTCTCCATCAGTAAGTAAATGTTTCTCACAACTCAAAGCAACTTACCCATGGAAAAGTTAACCGGTTACACTGGGGGCCTCTATGCCACATATTTGACGAAGCAAAACCCAATATATAGATGTACATATAAATCAACAGCTTCAGCTCCCAGTGTAACTCCTCCCTGAACCAAAATACACCTCTGGAAGTGGCATCTTCTGCAATATTTAGGGCTGTGCAAAAATTGCCTTCTGGGTGGGTATGGATATTTCCTCTGGTTCCTCCCTCACTGCAGCGTCTCTCTAATAGCTGTCTCCAAATGGAGCTCTTCCCTCTTCCTCGGATTTCCTCAGGCTGCATTTTGCAGGACCGAGAAGGCCAAGAACTATTTATTACACTAATAATAATAATTAAATAACTACTAATTCAATTACCATGTCTAATAACGATGATAACTGCCTGCAAATTGTTCTTTCAGGGCCCTCCCTGCAGCAACAGAAATTTTATGGTGACTCTTCCAAAGATGCCTAAGGAGTCCTGCGTGAATATGAATAGGAAGGGAGGCC
Organism: Dromas ardeola; assembly: GCA_013398915.1. Classification (NCBI taxonomy): domain Eukaryota; kingdom Metazoa; phylum Chordata; class Aves; order Charadriiformes; family Dromadidae; genus Dromas; species Dromas ardeola. Next base: position 45,071 of record VYZM01000601.1, read on the forward strand.
TGGGTCTTCCTGACTGCATTGAAATGCTCAGCCCCTTTGGACAAAGGCTCATACGCACCAGTTTTGAGGTGGCATAACTCTAACATCAGCAGGGTTATTTCAGATTTACACCACTGCAGCTGGGAGCAGAGTCAGGCTCTGATCATTTAGCAGAGCCTATAAAATAGCGACACATACACCTGGATTGACTTACTGCGAGCCTTGGCGCCTTCACGTCAATATTTATTTCCAGCCCTTCTCACTTTTCCGCTGGCATTCAGATGTACAGCGAGCCTCTGCTAAATATTTTATTTGTATTGCGCGTAGCTGAAACAAGTTTATGTTAGGTGAGAAATGGTGGCGTATTTGAACACACGCCATCTACAAGGGCCTTCTGTGCTCCACGGCGGGTGTTGTCTCGACTCCCCACCGCCGGCTGCAATCACAGCTAAAGAAGCAACTTAGGTGTGCACAAACACACTCGCACAGTGCTTTGATCACGTAGAATCACAGAATGGTTAGAGTTGGAAGGGACCTTAAAGAGCATCTAGTTCCAACCCCCTGCCCTGGGCAGGGACACCTCCCACTAGACCAGGTTGCTCAAAGCCCCATCCAGCCTGGCCTTGAACACCTCCAGGGACGGGGCAGCCACAACCTCCCTGGGCAACCTGTGCCAGTGCCTCACCACCCTCACAGTAAAGAATTTCTTCCTAATACCTAATCTAAATCAAACCTCTGCCAAAGCCAGCAACAAGACACTAAAAGGATGCATGGGATGCAGACCCCAAATGAGAAACCCCCCCAAAGGTGACCTTTCTGCAGTCACCAGGTTTTTGCCTCTGAGGCGAACCACAGGGAAGCTGTGAAGGACCACTGTGGAAGATAAATAATTTTCAGGATTAAATGAATGATGTTTTTTGGAATAAAGGACCAGGCATAATGCCATAAAATAGCATCATCTTTCCATGTCCCCAGCCTTCCCCCAGACTCTCCTCTTCGCCAAAGCCCAGGACGGCAGCCTCCTTTGCTGGCTGCCTATGAAAACCAGGTCTCAGGTCGTTGTCCCGGTGCACGAGAGTGCTGCGAGGTCTATGGAGCTGGCTCAGCTCCCTAAATCGTGGATGAATTTTTGTTCCAGTGACACCGAGGCAGGTTTCTCTTTATGCTAATCCCTCCTGCTTCAGGGTGTCACGGTGCACGGGAAGCGCAAAATCATGCTTTATGAGTGTGATTTTTTTGCAGATTCAGTATCACTTCCCTCCCAATCTTACCTGCCACAGTCAGCTAAAGATCATAAATACACCCCTAATGCCACAATTAGCATACGCTCTTGAAAGAAAATTGTGCTTGTAGCAAGAGTCCCCAAGGGCCAATATCAACAGAGAGACATTACAGAACAGAAACCAAAGATCAGGGCTGCGCTTTCAAGTCCATGCTCCCTCGCTAGGCAGTGGTCTCTGCAGAGATTATTCCTGCTTTCATCAGGAGAAGGCGATGCAAAAGGACTGCACATGCTAACTCTGCTCTGACTTACGGTCAGACCATCTTTTTGATGGGGCAGTAACCAATGCCAGACTTTCAGCTCCCCGCTCCGCTAAATCTGGCTGAATAATTATGAAAAAATACCCCAGCCACCCTAATGATTAACTTCATTTTTGTTCTTGCTCTTTTCCTTCGGTTTTCTAAGCTGCTCCTGGCAAAGAGGACCAGCTCCCTTGCCAGCTCTGACGGGATAGATTGACAGGGTTCCTGCGCAAGGCAAGAAGGACAGATGAAGGAGACTGTTTAGAAAGCAAAGGTAACGAACGAGGCCCGCTCCTTTGATTTGTGTGTTTGTCTTATCAAAGCAGGGCCCCGCCTTGCAGGGACCTGCACGCCTTTTTTCCAAGGAGTAGAGTGAAGCGCCTGCTCCCGGGTTTGCAGCAGGGGTAGGGTAGACTGCAAACCCTCCTGAGCGGCTTTGAAAGAGTATGGGTTTGTCTGCTGCCTGCTCTAACAAGCTTTTGATCTTACTGAGACTTCTAATGGGATCCAATTGCAACCGTAATCATAAATAAGTGAAAAATATAAAATAGGTAACAAAAGCCACATAAATGTGTTGCCACTTGAAGATTTCAAATTCCTCCCTTGCTCAGCGTGGTTCGCCGAAATAAATGGAAACAGCAGACCTGATGAGGAGGAATACTGACATTTTGTGGCACCTGATTTGTGATGCAATGGGAATGCTGGGGGGCGGTGGGGACAAATTTTCACTTTATATTCTGCTCAAATGAGACAAAGATTACAGTTAGGAGTCAAGTACTATCAAATTATTTATTGAATTCTGTTGGGGTGGAGAGGGCATTTGCTCTTTTTTTCCAGAAAAAAATATTGATTTTAAGGATGGCTTTGATATCAATTAGGCTCAACATGAGAGACAGGCAGTCACTTTGTATAGGGAATTTAATTAAAAGCTCTGTACTTAGTCAGAAGAGTGTTCTAAGGATAAAATTGTTTTCCCCCTTTGGGTCAATTTTCTGTTATGTTTGTATAATGCAATTAAAGAAGGACCCATGCCAAGCAATACTTATGTCTGGTGTAAAGCTGTCCATACGTAATGACTGGCTCTTTGTACTTCCAATAGATTAACAAGTGTTAGCTGCATTTGGACTTGGTTGTCTTTTGTTTCATTGCTAAACGAACACATCCTTACAGGTGCATGCCCCTTATAAGGCTCTTTAAGGGCCAGTTAGGCATGAGCAAAGAAATGAAGAGAAGGGTGATATTCCACAAAGCTCTTTCCTGTTGAAAAATTAGAAGTAACAACTGACTTGACCTGAAGCAGCTCAAGTTCATAGGTGGTTACTAATGAGAAGTCCATGTCAGAGCTTGTAGCTAAGATTAGTCTTTAATATAAGGGCGTATAAACTAGCAACTTTTCGGGAAAGAGCTCTGAGGGCCACAAAGCTAACGTCTATCTGTCGTCCTGGAGCTGAATCGCTAGCTCTGGTTAGATGAAAATCTTATACAGAGCTGGATTTCAGGCCAAGACTCCCCATGGCTTCAGTGAGTCTCGGAGCATCAGTTGTGTGGTTTTCCTGTGAAGGATCTTGGGAAGGATCACAGCGACCAGCTGGCAAGAGGCTGAATACAGGCTAAACCAGAGCTAGTCTTGGGAGATCCTGAGGTCTGCGAGCGCTGCAGTCTTGAGACTTTTCCACAGACTCCTCCTGGCTCTCTGAATGCGAACAAATGGATTGTTCCCTTGACTTACTTATATACATGGGAGTTTGGGGCTGTGGATATGATTCTGAATAAAGTTTTGAATACAGCTAGTTTCCTTTTCATACGTGATATTCTGTTCTCAAAATATATGTCCATCTTAGCTATTTAAACTCCAAACTAGATATGCAACAACTGACATTTAAGCCTGCTCAGGTGGGAAATGATCGGCGGGGTCTCTGAAGGCCTTCTGATTTTCTGGGAAAGTCATGGTCCACTACCTTTTGTTTGTCAGAGGATACACTGCAACTCCAGGCTATTTCTGTTGTACATGGAGGACAGGATACCTAGAAAAACTCAGCCCTGCTCTGAGTCTTCTCCTGTGGAAGCTGTTGGTAGACCCTTCGTCTGAGCAGAGTTAGAGCAACATTGCAGAATAACTGAGAATCCCAGCCGTAACTTTAGAGGAAAAGTGCAAAGCCAAACACACACAGGAAAGAAGCCAAAAGAAATTGGCATTGTAGAGGATGATTCCTGCCTTATATATTGCAGTGGTGGGTACTAGGGAAAATAAATACCTAAGACAGATATGTAAACAGCCAGGAGAATTACAGAGACAGATACAAGTGTACACAGGGCTGATGCCAAACCTGCCAAAGTCAATGAAAAGCCAAAGATGGATGTACTGCATGAGTTCAGAACAGGTTTAGATAGTGCAAGGGATAAAAGACCCCGCTCAAAGTCAGTCTTTGGCATTCGAGTAGCTGCTCAGATGACTCAAGCAGACTATGGAGCCACTCAGAACAACACGCGAACATCTCCTTTATCCGCTCATGCTCCTGCCGTAGCCTGTGCAGTCCTCACATGTCCTTCTTAGTAAGGCAGAAAGCCCACACGAGGCTCCTGCATCTCTTAAACCCTCCCCACACATTGCGTAGCATCCTCTGCAGATCCTCCCTGCTGGAGAGGGTTTCACTCAGATGGAGTTTATTACGCATGATAAAGCTGGCATATATTTGCTCTGATGTAATTATCGTTTTACAGCAAGGGGCTGCAAATCACTCAAAAGCACTCAGGCCTGACTTCTCAACAGCGCCTGAGATTTCAGGGGCAGCCAGGTAACTAAACACCTTGGGGGTTGTTCATACCTCTTGCCTTCCTCTCCTTCTCTGTCAGGGATTTTCAGCCTGTGCTACACCAACCCCATTCCCCCGCTGTTACAGCAGCAACAAGTTTCGGGACCCTTTGCACCCATCAAAGAACGTATGGAGGCTGTGACCCCACACGAGGCCCCATGTTCCAAGTGATTTCTCACTTGAATGCCATATGGATATGCCAGCACATACAGTCTTTTTTATTTTTTTTTTCCTCCAATTCCCATCTGCTAAGAGGGAGCTAGAGTGTAGGGCTTTGTAAGCAGTAGCTTAAAATGTTAAAAGCCTGAAAAAAACACCCAATGTTATTCAGGGGATATAAAAATAATGTTGTTTATTGGATCTGGTTTTTATGTCGTACACAAGGAAAAAGGCTTTCCTTCTCTCCTTGTACCCCGTTCTGCCAACTCTTCAGTCTAGCAGAAGCAGTTGCCACAGGGACACTCCCAGGCATGCACAATTCCTTTGATTTTAGCAGGGCCCTTCTGAACTTGGCCTTTTTAAGGGCTGAAACGTGGCTTCACTGGCTTCCACTGATTTCCCTGGAACCACAAGCTGGCCTGTTGTCCTGGCTACCCAGAATAACACAAACCTCTCAATTATTAATATTTTGATATTGCTTTTGGGTCCCACAATCATTATTTGCACTCACTTAAGTTATTTCAGAAAAAAATATAAAGTGGACAGCCTGGCATTACAGACTTATGCTTTCCCACCATAATATGGATCCTGCAGCAAGCTTAAGCCATGGTTTGATGACTCACTCCTGGCTTTGGGGTCAAAGTTCTGGATCTGAAAGACCACGTGGCATCCAGCATCGGTCTGGTAGAGGCTCAGTAGTTGTTCAAAACTATCCACAGGTTCACCCCATATCAGGAATTGTATTGCCGGATCATGTGTTTCATCTTCCCACAACTGGGAGCATAATTTCTACCCTGCCCCACTCCCGCCAGTTCACGGAAGTGCAGATACGTGGTTGCTCAGACCCAGGTCTATAGAGGCAGCTGATCTGGCATTGCGGAGACCTGACACCAGGGATCGTAGAATTGTGGTTTTTAATCTGTGGCAGCGGAGTCCCCCTTCACAAGGTGCACTTTTAGCATGCTAAGTCTCAAATATTTTGTAAAAGGAGAGGTGTGGGAGCAGAGGCAGCGTGTGAAGGCATTTGCAGCCATGTGTGCTTAACTGGCCTTAGAAATGAAGGAAAGATGAGCAGATTTCTAATGACAGGCAATATGCTGAGTGAAAAAGTGTGAGATGATCCACTGCGACCCAGACTGCACTGAGCAGTGAAGATGCCCATTACTTACTGGAAAAAAAGACTCATTTACCTAATCATCATATGCAGTTAAGACAGCAAGAAGGAGGTTGCACAAGACAAAACAGACCAACACAGAAGCCCTCCCTTGTGGAATAAAGTTCAGCAATATAAATGGAGCGTTGTGTACAGGCTTTCAGTGCATTTTAGCTGTGCCCTTCAACCAGAGAGCTAGCTAAAAGAGAAAACATCTCACTACCCGTAATCTTGGGAGCTAGGAATTCCCCAGGATGATCATCGAGCATTATGGGTTAGTACTAGCTGACACGTTAGCTGCTTCAAGAAGCAGCACCAACAGCCTCATCAGCCCCTTTGCACTGGGTCCTGCCCTACCCCTCCCGTTGCCGCTGTGCTAACTCCTCACTGCTGAGCTCAGCTTTAGCCCAGCTGCACAGAGACGCTCCCTTCCACACATGGTCCTAATCCCACCGACGGGAGAACCCATCCTTTTTGCTATCTAACTCCTCCACATATGCAACTCCGCATAACCCACCCTCTTAGCGTGGGACCTCCCACACCAAGGGATGGATCCCTGACACACGGATGCTCACTGTGCTTCGGCTGCACCTTTACACCCATTTCACCCAAGACTCAGACCCTTTCTGTTCCCTCGTCCTGAAGCAGCATTAACAGAGATACTCTCCTTGTGGTAACTGGGAAGCCACCACTGGAAAGGAAAGCCCCATAATGTTATTTTAAAAGACACATTTCTACCAGCCTCACACACTAGCCCTGTGTGTTGTATCCCCTCTTTCTGCTATCCAGTAAGAAATCCTGCAGAGACAGTGATGGTCCCTGTGTCTTCACATGGTGCGGCTCCCGCTGGCAGCAGTGCCGCATCCAGCATCCAGCAGAGCATCCTTCCTGGGCCCTGTACCCACAACCCATGGAGGGCTCAGCCCTCCCTGCTGTTCTCCCCTTCTTCAGGGTCACACCAACACCTCACCCCAATGCGAAGCACTGAGCTCATCATACGGCTACGCAATTTTTCATCCTCACAGTCTGCAAGGACCATGTTGGGAAACAACAGCAGGGCTCTCCTCAGGCCCTGTCCAAGCCCACGCAAGTCAATGGGAGTTCTCCCATTAAATTAGGTCCCCAAGGCATATGCCTCAATGGCCGATAACCTTGCAAATGAATTACTTTCCTGTGCTGGTTTCAGAAGGCCCAGCTAGTACAGTTATTTCAAAAGACACTGCTACAGGCGTGATCTTAACATTTAATTACATAACATTTTAATAGGTGCTTGAGAGCATTTGAATGTGTCTCCCACCCTTTCTGATTCTGCCAGGTTTGTTTCCCTTAAAAAAAAATAAAATTAAGCAAAGACAGTGCAAACCAGGCTCTAGTCACTTCCCGCTAGTAAAGATCTCCTTAAATTTCCCCAATGAGTAGTGCCTCTCCACATCAGACAGATCCTCATTCATTTTGGGAAGAAACTGGGAGGGAGAGAGTGGGGGAGAAGAAAAGACAGAGAGGAAAAAAAAAAAAGAGGCTTATGTTTCAAAGATCACTACAGGCCAAATATTCTCAGGCACCCCGGCTTTTACAGAGAAATCCTTAACAGTATAAAAATGGAAACACTTCAAAGATAAAATAAATAATTTAATAATAGTCTGCTTCTCCAGAGGGTTTTGAACAAGTTTTAGATTTGCCAGTGAATGTTTCCCTTAGGCAGTAGGCCAGTGGAAAAAAAAAGGCACAGTATGCCTCTTCTTTCGTAAGATGTACTTTGTGTTATTTTATTTCTTGATAAGATTCAGAAACAATTCTTTCCCCTCTCACCCTCCCTCCACAAAAGAAGCGCCTTTTTTTTTTTCTCTTTTTAAAAAGAAAAGCCAAAAATGGTGCAGATGCAAATGATCTCTTCCATATAACGCAAACCAAAAAAATGTTGAAATAGATCCAACACCATGCAGATTGCATCTTTTCCTTCCTGGTTGTTTCACTTACTATCACATGCTGAGAAGCACCCCAAATACTACAGTGAGGTATGTTTAAAGGGAAGACATTTGAAGACCCCCAATTGCCTTCTGTGTAAGTAAGACTCTACAGGATTTATAGGCAAGATTCTACAGTATTTATAAGCAAGAGTCTACAGTATTTATAGGCTTGTAAGGAAAATGCACAAGACTAAGCTGTGGCATTAGTGGTTGTAACATTCTTGATAGGTCAAAGAGGCTGCTATTCTAGTAAAAAAGCAGTTATTTGGCAATCACATGACCACTAGGGAGGACTGAGCTGCATTAGTATCTTGTTTAGATTGTCTTCTCCATGCTTCTTAGTTTCATCTCAGTTTATACAGCATTTCTTGTAATTATTGACAAGGAAAAAAAGATAGCAGGCTGCCTTGTTATTTGTTGCTGGATATTGTGCTGCTTTTTACCTGTCTTTACTGATAAGTCTTGCCTTCAGGTATCCCAGGACCTTGAGACCTTTATCAAAGTATGGAGTAAGGAGACTTGCTCTTGATACAGTATGATCAGGTTAGGGAACATTTTAAAAAGCTGAATATACAGAAGTCCATGGGACCTCATGGGATGTACCCATGAGTGCTGAAGGACCTGGCCAATGGCACTGTGAAGCCACTCTCAATTATTTGTGAAAGGTCATGGCAACTGGGAGTGGTTCCTGAGAACTGAAAGAAAGTAAATGTCACTATGGTCTTCAAGAAGGAGGATCTGGGGACCTGTAGGCCAGTCAGCCTTACCTTGATCCTTGGACTGATGATGGAGCAAATCCTTCTGGAAGACTTTTCCAAATGCATGAAGGACAAGAAGGTGATTGAGAGTAATCAGCATGGAATTTTGAAGGGGAAATCATGCCTGATCAACCTGATAGCCATTTATGATGAGGTGACTGTTGTGGTGGATGAGGGGAGAGCAGTGGATGTTGGCTCGGGGGAGACCTTATAGCCCCTTCCAGTACCTAAAGGGGGCCTGCAGGAAAGTTGTGGAGGGACTCTTTATCAGGCAGTGTAGCGATAGGACAAGGAGTAACCGTTTTAATATGAAAGAGGGAAGATTTAGATTAGGTATTAGGAAGAAATTCTTTACTCTGAGACACTGGAGCAGGCTGCCCAGAGAAGCTGTGGATGCTCCACCCCTGGAGGTGTCCAAGACCAGACTGGGTGGGGCTTTGAGCCACCTGGAATGGTGGAGTTGGAAGGGACTTTAAAGATCATCTAGTTCCAACCCCCCCTGCCCTGGGCAGGGACACCTCCCACTTCAGCCTGGAGAAGAGAAGACTCAGGAGGATCTTATCAACATGCATAAATACTTGATGGGGCGTGTAAAGAAGAGGGAGCCATATTCTTCTCAGAGATATGCAGTGACAGGCCAAGAGGCAATGGGCATAAATTGAAATACAGATAATTCCATTAATTCAAATTCAAACTCAAATTAATTAATTTAAACAAAAAAAAAATCTTTTTTACAATAAAGCTGGTCAAACACTGAAACAAGTTGCCTAGAGGGTTTGTGGCATCGCCTTCAGAGTTATTAACAACCCAGCTAGAACAGGTCCTGGGCAACCTGCTCTTGCTGATCCTGCTCTGAGCAGGGGGGTTGGACCAGGTGGTCTCCAGAGGCACCTTCCAGCCACAGCACCTCAGCGATTCTATGCTGGGTGGGGGTACAATATCTCCATCCATTGTGGAGCACATCTCCACCACACTGGATGCAGGGAGCTCTCTCACTAGAAGTGGACCAGCTGCTTCTGTGGTTTTGGGCGTTACAGGCTGTGGTACAGACTCCAACAATGACGATAATAAAACCAGTCCTTTCCAATGATTTCACCACCTCTTTATTTTATTCTGTGGTTTTCCCATGTTATCCAAGCATAGATTCCTGTGATTGCTTTTCCTGATGCATTATCTTCTCTGCATTAACCTCCTCCCACCCAGCAGCTTTCCTTTACCAAGGGGCACTTGGAGACAACTGGGAAGTAAAAATCATAAGCCAAATTATAAGATAGCCAAAGTCAAAGGTGATATTTAGGTCCATACTTAGCCAAAGGAGTAAAAGTGGGAGGAGATCAGAGCAACAAAAGTGACGAATGTTGAACAACAGGTAAGACAGACATCTCCCTTCCACTGTAACGCTTCCTTCACTTAGGTTTCCATGGACCGCAGCGTTATATTCAGCGTTGTACACATTGCCTTTGAACAAGATTTTGGCAAATGGGATGTTGACAACCACACATGGGGTCTGCCTCCTTTCTCAGGGATGCTAACATAGCGCAGGAGGACCTTCCCGCAGGCAGACGGTCCTGCAGCACTGGAACTGTCAGAGCAGGAGCCCCACGGGCTTCAGCAACAGCAGCTTTGGGAAGGAAGAGGTTAGATTATGGCAAAAGGAAATGAGGGGGCTGGACTAAGAAATTTGGGTAACTGCTTGACCCTCTTGAACCAGCACAAATCAAGGATTATTCTGTTGCCGTCGGGTGAGTTATGTGGCTGTAAAACTGGTACGAGTGGAGAAACAGGCTCTACATCTTGCTGACGCTGTGTCAGTAAAAAGCACTTTGAGTTATTTTGTCTGTGTCGCACTGATATTTACCATCATAACTGCTTCCTTTGACTTTTTTTATTTCTAGTTCACTTTAAGCTGTTCTGTATAGATACACAATATTACCTTTAATGTGCAAGATCATCCTCCGGTCAACGCATCTTTCACTGGGGAGATGATATACAGCTAAAATAGGGAATTTTCACTTTTCTCTCGCCTGTCTCTTGCTTCCTACCAAGCACGGGCTACGCATGGACATAACATACTGGGCCCAATCCTTATCTCTGTTGCAGCCTTGGCATTGATCCGGATTTACACGGATGTAGCAGAGCAGAGCTGAGCTTGCCGTCTGTCTCTTTTTCATGCACACACATCACGATTCAGGATTTTGTTCTGACTTCAAAGCAAATGCGGTGTGTAGATTAATATGCTCTACCTCAAAGGAAGTTGTCACCAGGCACACAAAGTGCTTCTTCTTTTATGATAACTCATAATTTATCAAAGAAAATCAAATCAATTTGTTGGTAAAAGAAACATGTTTTTCATGAATTTAGACAACACTAAAGGTTTCGATGACAAGGCAAGGGAAGGCTGTACTAATCAGACTTAGCATCTAACACTTAATGGGGAAGAACACAAAGCTCAGCTGGAACATTTATTCTCTTGGGACCTCATTCCCAGGGGAATGAGGGGCAGCTTTGTCCCCTTGTGTCACTCGCCCTCTCCGCCCATCTCCCTGTATAATATGGGAGCAGAGGGCTGCTGCTCTTTGCCCTATGAAGATCGATAGCCACATGGGGTGGATGTAAAATGCTGGTACACCCTGGTGCAAATAATTGTTCAAGATATAGGTCATCGGGAAATTAATCCATGAACTTGACATACACAGACTAGACTAGTCTCTGTCCCCATGCTTCCAAGGTGGTCTCCCGTGCCACAGGCATGAAAATGAAGGCCAATTTCATAACACATCCTAACAACCAGAATTTGTCCCTCAAACCTGGGCAGCGTTTTTCAAGTGAGAGAAAAAGTCCCAAACTCCCAGTGTTTTGGATGCAAGGTTTCCATTAGTGACCTCTCTATTCAGTTCAGAATCAAGGAACATTCCTCAAACACAAAACAAACAAAAAGCTGGAATAAGAATAGGACAGGTGACGTCATTGAATGAAAGGAAGAACAGAGCAGCATCCTACAGCTTGAATAGAAAAGTGATGGCTAAAATAGTCATGTCTAGTACACATCCAGTACTGGGGCTGGATCCCAAGGGACATTGTGTGCAGACATACAATACAAAGATTGTTATGAACAAGGATTACTTCACCACCTCCTGCAGACCCTTCACAAGTGAGGTAAAAGTAAGACTTGAAAAATGCCTAGAAAAATTGTGGTACATCTTAGGGCAAGAAGTGATATATTTATAAACTACCGGAACTGAAAGCACTGGGGCTGGAAGGGGGATACTGAGTCCCAGCCCCAGGACAGGCTTAGGTAGAGCTTAACTATTCCTGACTTTTTTTAACCTGTTCTTTAAACTCTCCAATAATGAAGGTGCTACATCTTCCCCAGGACAGATCGAGACAGGGATTGCCAAGAGGCAGCAGACCCACCTGTTTTATTGCAGAAGAAGGGTTTAGCTGTACAGATGAAAGCTGTGCTGGACTACCTGTCCTCAGGGCTCCAGACCATTTCATTTACTAGCACAGATGCAGCTTCCTTGTAGTACAGCCTTTTTATATTTGTAACCAACATTCTCACCTTTTTAGAACCATTTATTTGTAGTTATAAGGGATCCTTCTCGAGGTGGGGGGTGTTGGAGGACCAGAGCTGCACACTGTATAAAAGAAGTGGTCAAACACCTTTGCTTCAGCATGCAATTTTTGGAAAGCTTTGATTTTTCTGTCGAGCGCGCCCATCTGAGACACCCGGTAAGCTGTTGGCAACACCGGGCAGTATTGCTGGAATCTTGATAAGCTTAAATTTAATAACTGGGAACATTCTCAGGATCTCTGTAATTGAAAGAGTCTGGTTACAGCAACCTAAGAGAAGAAAGGATGATTTTCCCTGCTGGCATGGTTTTATGTCTTTGTATTATTAGTTGTTCCTTTTTGAAACTAAGTCAAATTAAACGTGCCCTCTCATGATGCATTTTTAACGTGCTGATATAATTCCTTGAGTACAATATTCATGGCACCAAAATGCTCTTCAGCATTAATTACTGTGACAGCGACATAGACTTTTTTTTGTCAAATGCCTTCGCAGCTTAGCTGGTCAGGTCTCCTTTTAATCATTCATGCTTTCCTCTCTTCACAGTAACTCCTGTAAGCTTGTGATGCAGCCTGAACTCAGCGGATGGGCCAGGTTACATCATGGAAGAGCAGAAACACAAAACTCTTTAGCTCTGAAGCCTGCTCTGGAAACAGACACGATGCAAGAACCTTGTCAGGCTGAGTGCAAACCACATCCTCTCAAATTTGTTCCTGTTAATAAGGAGTAACAAGACCAGCTGTAATTTATGTGCGCTGGTTGGTCATGATTTTCTTTATACAAACAGCCAACATATGCTTTCAGTCTAACATCACCTAGTTCAAAGAAAACAATAAAAAAAGAACAAATGTCAAAGGACCGTGAACATCAGCTCAGCAAGTGTGTCTTGTCTGCAGCAGGCAGTGGCCGTGCCAAGGTTTCAACGACAGCCTCTTGCCACATAGGCAGCGATCTTGGAAACGCAGAGCAGTGGTACGTGGAAGACAAGATGCTGTAATTTCAGCCGGAGCCTGGAGCAGTCTCCTTCTCCTTCCATGATGAAACGATAATCACTACCATGCAGTTCTTAAACTTTAGGCGGTGATAATAAGGCCAAGATCAGTTTTGTGCCAAGATCAGTTTTGTTTGTTTTTAAATGGGAGTGCAAGTCTCCTCACTTTTTTCCTTCTACGAGATCGAGCCTGCTGATTACCTTTCACTTGTCTGGGCTTGGGACTCCAGCCATTCACTTTTTGGTTCCCCAGTGCAAGTTCCTAGTCTGTGATTACTTGTGGCAAGTCTCCCTTCAAAAACATCCACATCTACACATAGTAATAACAATGTTTGTATTCTTCCACCTCCTCTCTGGGCTTCATTTCAATGCCCAAGTCTTGCTTAAAGCAACAAACAAGTTGCAGATATGTCAAAAAAACCTTGGGTGTTTTGTTCTTCTTTTCTTGTGCTGGTGTTGATTTGCCTTCTGAAAATATTAGTCTCTTGATTTCGTCTTTCAACATGTTTAGTGGCGTCTTCCAAATTTCCCTGTGTGAAGGCGGAAGGAATAATCTGTGTCTTATTAATGCTCAGATCTCTCAGAGGGGTCTCTCTCCCTCGTCTGAACTAGCTGATGCTTTAGGAGGCAGGCAGCGCCCTGGGGCATAGCAGTGAGGACAGAGTGAAATTTCAGCATTGATGTATCTAAGAAGTAAGTAAACAACACATTGCCCAAATAACATGTGAGAACTCCATTTTCTCTGGCTTATCTTTGACTGCACCACTGCAAAACACTACTTGCTCTGCAGCACAAACGCCAGGCAGCTCAGGAATAGTTACCAAGCATTTCTAATTATGCCAGTGCCATTAACGTGACCACAGTTTTAAGAAAAAATCTGGGTGTTGCTATGCCCACCTTTTCAGACTCTGAACTAACAAGATCTTGAAACTGTACTGAACTAGTCCTTCTGAATGTAGTCAGAATCGTGCCAAAATGGTTTCCAGAGATGAAGAATCATCCATAACATATGTTAACCTGTTGCTCTTCAATCTCCACCCCTTCTTGTGGTGCATCCTCTTTAACATTTTTGTTCCCAAAATAGATGATATGCATGTAATTCACTAGATCAGCTCCCACCAACTGCACAATGTGATTCTGTATCATAAATACTCAAAAAACCCTAAACCAGAGTCAAAATATCAAATTTATTATTTACAGCGATGACTCTCACAGACCTCTTGCACCTCGTGTTCTCTATATCCCTTTGTGCCATCCATCTTCACCTCAAGAAGACAGAGTAATGAAACACATATGTAAACGCAGGGTGTAAAAGTCAAAACCACTGAACAGCTCTTCAACAGTGCTCTCTTTGCTCCAAGCTCAAACGCAACAAGGTCGTTTGCAGTCCTCAAGCTTCTGAGATTATTTATGAAGCAACAGTCACTACACTCATTGTACCTCCTGCTCTCAATGGGACTCATCGTTCAGAGCTGTTGAGCAGTTGGGAACAATTACAGAGGATAAACTGAATGAAATATGTGATGCTGTGAATGTGTCAAGATTTCGACCAGTGGAATTTACATACATGAATAAATATTGACTACTGTTTAGTAATGAGGCTCCTGCATTGCCTCTGTACTGGGCATCTTGCAATGTAGAAATAAATGCCACCTTTATTATCAGTTACCAGCTTTAACAGCAAGCAAGAAGCAGCTTCAAGTCTGTGAAGCAAAGAGGGAATTAGAAGATGTATCTCCATTAGCTTGTGCAAATAGTAAAAGCTCCCTCTTAGCCTCTCTTTCAGTAGGGAGAATAAGTGGACTGTAGTTTTTCTCTTTGGCTAAATTTTTATTATGATGAACAGAAGCATGAGCATGTTGTGTATTAAGACAAATTCCCCCAAGATGTTGTTGTAGAATTAGGACAAAAAAGATGGATTCCGAAAGTCGACTAAGCAAAGCTGTTATTCACGAAAGAGGAGAGATCTTCAGACACACAGCAATTTCACAATCCTGGCTGGGGCCTCAAGGTTCAGGGAGGTTCATTTCCACCATGACTCAAGCCCCAAATAACTCCTTTGCTCAGCCAAGAGCTTCCTTGGCTCACTGGATCCTGACTAATTGTCCAGTGGGTACTAACACAACATCTGAACAGGAATATATGCCAAGAAAGGCACCAAAGTTTTGCCCTCCCCAAAAAGCATGTGGCTTGTAAGATGGAAAGCCTCGTGGGGTCTCCAAAGCTCATGGCTTTTTGAAGGCTAGCATTTTGTCTACGATTCCTCTTCCAAACTGAAGTGTCAATGGATTGCCACTCATGGACACAAGTTTCCCTGACTCCTTCCACCAACAAAGAAGGAAGGGGATGTGTAACAGCATATGAATGTGTTTGGTGTCCTAGCCCAGAGTGCTTCCCAGCAGTGTAAGCTTAGAAATAATGGGAATAAGGATAATATGTAAAAGAAAAGGACAAAAATGAATCAGAGAGAAGATTTTATGATAAAGATCACATAGTCTCAACTCAGGGCAGTATCATTGTCCAGGGTAATCTGGACATTCCTGATATAAAAGCAACTGGTCAGTGGTGGCCAAGAATGGAAATAAGCAAAATACCCAGTGGGCCAAAGATGGCTCAAAACCAGTTTCTGAAAGAGGTGTGGTCACTTAAAAAGGCAGGGAACTGCATCTGCTGTTTCTGGGTTCCTAGGGTAGCTCTTAAGCATTTGAAGGGAACTTCAGCACATGTGTAAAGTTAAACACTTGGCTACAAGTTGTCCTAAATGTGGAGCTATGGGTTCAGTTCAAGGCTCTGCCACGTGTCTCCTGCACAAAGAAGTGCAAGTTAGTGCATCCAATTGGGGGGTCAGTGAGCTATGGGGAAAATGATACTGCGCTTCTCCCATCCCATCCATGTCTGCTCCTTTATCTACTGCAGGTTCTTCAGTGCAAGGTTTCTTTCCTATGATGTGTCTTAACTCTTGTAGAAGCTCTCATCTTTGCCCACTAACCTTTCCAGTTCCTGAGGACAGGAAGGTAAGCTGGGTGGGTGGGAACATTTGTTCTTTACTTCTTTTCTTTCTTTCTCTTTCACATTGCAACGTCAGTCTTAAGGCTCTGAAAACCACATTATGTTCTCTTGATCATCTCTTGCCAACGCATTAATTCATCAATTGCTATTGTTTGGTCCTGTGATTAGATGCAACTAATTGCAAGAACTGATGAAACAAGACAGTTGGGTTCCCCCTTCCCACAGCTGCGTCGGTCGGTACAGACCTTGCAGGAGCACACCAGCACCAGCCTCTTGCATACACCCACCTCTGCTGAGATGTTTCTGCCCTGAGAGCAACTCTTGTGGAGGTGATAAATGGAGAGCTTACAGGTTTTCTAGCCACAGATTGTAGTTTATTATGAAACTGGGCTCCCAAAAGCTGGCCTGACATCTCCTGGCCCATGAACTGCCGTCTAGGCAAGGTGAAAAACACCCATGTTACCGCTTTGTCTGTCAGACGTGCTGTCTGCGGGTTTAAAAAGTGGAAGTATTGGTTTAGCTTACCAGATCTTGTATTTAAAGAGGATACCCTCATCAGACCTCTAAATAACAGTTTTCCTGTAAGTCATGTAAGCTTTCTGTTTAAAAAAGTGCTTTTCATCCTTTTTCTTCACACATTGAGGGTGGGAGTGAAGGGAATTTTCCCTTTCTCCTGTTCCCACAGGTAGCTATAATGCATAGACACATATATATATGATAGATGCATACATATACTTTTCTGTGCAACCTTCACCAGCAGCAGAATGGACATGACCTGATTTTTGGCTCAGTGTTACCTGCTGGATCAGTGAAAACTGATGAGGCTCTGGACAGTTTTAAATCTCCCCCACTTTAACAAAACCAGAAGCAGCAGGAAAGGCACCCAAAATACTTATTTGCCTCATGGGCTGGGAATATTATCAGGTCCCAAGTAATTGTTCGGGTTTCAAAAGGACTTCCTAGCAACCTGTGGGTCTAGGGATTTCTTTCCTTTTTAATGAATGTTTGGTTGGGTAGTATCCAAAGGCAATTTACAGAGAGAAACTTCCTACTTGCCACAAGATATTGGCAATTTCACGTCCTGTTTGTATGTAAGCTGGATACTCAGAAGTATTATTTGGGTTTTGAGGGAGAGGCATGCTGTTTAAGAAGCACAGTTTTCACAGAGGAGGAGTGCTCCATGCTTTGCAAAAAAGAGCTCTCTAAGGTGTTTCAATTTGCACACCCAGAAATTATGGCATCTGACCACACTGAAATCACTGCATTTGTAAATCTTGGTCAAGTCTTTGCTTAGTTATTATTTTAATACAAGTGCTTCCACCCCCACCCCTTTTTTTTTTTTCTTCTGTAATCTGGCACGTACAACCACCATCTATGTTAGACTATAGAGACAAAAGATTACATGGGCCACACACTGGATCTTTCACTCCACATATTTTCTTTCATCCCAGTCTGGTCCAAAACAGGCTTGAAACATATTAGCATGATGGTGTCTCACCCTGCCTGCAGTCTATGCTGTCACTATTCTGGCAACAAGCGTAGTTGTCAATCTGGCACTTTATACCAGCTCAGAGTACACTTAAAAATGTATAAACAACAGCAAGATGGAGAAACTTCCTTCAACATTTATTTACCAGATAGGATGGGAGATGACCCCTTCATTTCAGTAAGCAATATGCATTTTATGACCTTCTCATGACGGTTTTATGCCTATTATGATCGCTTTGCCTTTTTTATTAAATAAAGGAAAGCAAATGTAAAAAGCTAACATTCAAATAACATTTACAAAGGAGATAAAGTGACAAAGCTCTGCTGAGTCCCAGTTACAACTGACTTTTTGTCCTTTGTTGAGGGTAGCAAAAGGATAGAAATGCAAGAAAAAAAAGGAAATCACTTTCAACCTTCCATTTAATTATCAGGGACTCTGTCAATTAATGTCACAATTCGTCATTTTAAGGGTAGGCCCCTAAAGCTGCAACAACAGTTCCTCTCTGAGCATCGCTGTGCTGCCGTTGACAACCTCCTCATGCTACAAGTTATGAGTGCGGCTTGGGGTTTTCAGCAGGGAGGATCTGGGTCCAGAGGAGTGGAAAAAGAGTGGAAAAAGTTAACTGTAATTGGAAACCTCATTTTTATCCCTGGCTTCTTGGACAAGTCACTACTCCCATCCTTAAAATGGGGATGAGGATCCCTGGTTGAGAAAGGGTAAAATAAGGATGACACTAGAGATATTGATAACTCTGGAAAAAGTGATATTGATTCACGCATTTTTCCCTCCTCCCCTGCTTTCATAATTGAATAGTTATGAAATAAAGTGTTCTTCCCCCTCTTCTGTACTTGGAACACGGTGATTTATCAACATAGACAGTCTGAGGCCCAGCAGATAAAATGCAAAGCGTGAACTGGAGTAAATAACTGAAGTTCACAGCATGAACTAAATCATGTTTTATTACCTTTAATATTTCAATTGCTTCTTAGCATGAGAAGCAGCGACCAGGGTGCATTCAGCAGCTTCCTAAACCTCCCTTCCCTTTGCATCGCTTTAGCCTTCCTCCTCCCTCTCCCAAGGAGCCATCCTTTGCAGCACGGAAAAGCAATGAGCTAAATTCACCCTCCCCACGAACCAACTGTGGACGTGGCAATTTCAGGATTCCTCACTGGGTATCTCATTATGGCATCTAAGTTGGAAACTTAATCACCTCAGGCTGCTTCTGTAGCTGAGGGAGACAGGACTCTCCAGAGAGGCATTCAGATCTCACATACACCAAATTTTTCCCCAGCAGGTGCATTTTTTATCTCTGACATTTACGGAGAGCATCTGAGGCGCTTTGGCCATCCTACCAATAAGTCTACATCCTTGGCAAGATCAAAAATCATCTTTTCCCCTGCCATTCTCCCAATACTTTATTAACGAAGATCAGCTGTGATTTCCATTTTGAATATGGTTGACCCTGGATTTTCTCCCAGTGTTTTAATATATTCTCGCCACTTCAGCAGACCATTTCTAATGTGTTCAATCCTCTTCAATAAATCAGTGTCTCCTGGACGGGCTGATTCAGACTGAAGTCTGCAGCTGCATGCAGGCTGAATGGCAGCAGAACTTCTCACCTGGCTCTTCCATAGTCCCTCAAGAGAAATGAAACACGTGGGAATTAAAAGCATGCCGGATGAAAACCGCAGGCTGTAGCTCATTAGCAGGGACCCTGACTTGATGATCTGCTATAGGAATTTGAGCATAGTGCAGTTTGTTGCAGTGGATCACCCTCTCCTTATTCTTATTCGTGACTCCTTCGTTTTCATGCTCTACCACCATAAAGTCAATTATTGGGTTATTGGATCCACAGATAAATAATGATAGGAAATATTTAATATACTAATTTTCACCTTTCGGCATCTGAAAGAATCACTGCATTAAATTTTGGTGTATGATCTCTGAACAATGTTTTAAGTCCTTTTGCTCCAATATTTTCCATTTTTTATGTTTAGGAATTGGTTCAACTCTAGTTCCTAGAAGAAACTGTGCTGGGCAGAATAATTACTTATAATCACCCATTTTATCATTGATTGACATTTGGACCAACAGGGAAAAGGGGAGGAGGGGATTATAGCACAATATATTTGGGAAAAATTGTGTCTCACAGATCAACAACTGCAAACTTTAATTCAACTGCTCTCTCAAAAGGCTTTACAATTTCACACCACAATATACCACAAGTGTATTGGTGGTCTCCAGTGAGTGAATATGAGGATGATTCTTTTCAAAGGGTTTCCTGGAAAATGCCACCTTTGGTTGATATTCTTCTTTTCCAGGAATGCCGAGAATTTACACAAAAGATGCAGTGGAGCTATACACATAGAGAAACGAATGTATTATTCTCAGACAACTCTGCTGCTACTTTCTCACCATTTTAGGCTTTTTACACAGCCATTCCGATCATCTTTTCATTATCAGACAAATCCTTAAGAATTTCCTCTGGCAACGTAGCCACTGCAACAAGAGAATGTTTTCCTTGAGCGAGGACGAATCAACGTTAGGTAAAAGCTTCAGGATTTCACCAAGGCTTTAAAAGGCTGGAGAGTACCAAGCTAAAGAACACGTGTCTTTTGAGCCTCATTCTCGTTTCACCTACCATGCTTAATGTAGTCCTCCTGGTTTTATATCCACCGTCCCAAGAAGCAAAGCTTGATCCTGTAGAGGTGCCAAATGTTTGCAAATCCAGCTGAAGTCATTAGACCAGAGGATCTTAGCAACTCTGAAATTCAGGGTGTACCTTTTAGTACTTCCTCTTGCTTCCCTGGTTACTAGAAAGAGGATCTTCAGACACGTAACATCTCCTGCATTATGCACCGCTCACAACTCACAGGCTGGTACCCTGGCACCGCTGCCATCTCCTAAACCAGGTGCCCCTAAAACAAGTGCGATTGCTTGGGGCACAATCTCATTCATGAACCATTCATTTTCATGGGTTTGGATAGTTTGGTAATGAAAGCCAGTCAAAACTCTCCAGTACCCTCTGCAAAAAACGGGTTTTCACGTAGGCTGGTCACAGCCCCGGAGCCGTGGGCATTGCAGTGGGGACCAGGCAGAGGACAGGTGCTGAGTGAGTCTGTCCATCCTCTCCTGACCATTGTACAGCCAGCTGCTACAGAAGGGATTGCATCACCAGCATCACATGAACTCTTCTCTGGGAGGGTTCCTTTCCATTCATGTCAGCAGCTTTCTGGTTTTTTTCCTTACAAAATCGCTCATCTCCCGGATCCTAATGTGTATTTTCTTCCCTACCTCACCTTTCTCCAAGGAGAAAATTATTGCAGTGATGAACAGTTTTCCCAAGCACGGGTATAGCTGAATACCAGAGTACTGGCTGAAAAACTGCATTATGCATTAAGCATTATGTTATTTTAACAGCACTCAGTATCGCTTTGCTTCCAATCAGCCAGAGATCCAGCTATTCTTCTGCACTGGGAGCACCGGTAAATATTTGATCTTTTCAATCCGCAGCCAGACAGCCAAACAGGGACTGAATGTTCCACCGGTCTCCTTATTTTCTTATCCCATGCTCTTTGGAGGGATTCTTAAGTCAACAGACTCTCTCTCTTTCTTTCCTTCCCTGTCTCTCTCAGATGATGCCTCTCAGCCCTGATTTCACATTGCTGTTAAACTCCATTGCGTGACAGAAAATACCAGCCGCAGATGTTGCCACAGCGTCATTACATTGCATGCGCATAACAAATTCCTCACCGAAAATTTCCAGGGTTGCAATACAACTTGTCAGAGAACGTAGGTAAAGAATTATAGCAGGGGGCTGGCAGCTCAAGTGGGCTCTCCAATACACGTACGTCCCTGTGCATAGACCCTCTGAGATGTTTCTTAGCATGGAAAAGCACTCGTACCTCTAAGTAACGGTAGGAATGGCAATAATTTCCCACAATACAAATTCCCCGCAGTACAAATTTAGCAATTCATTCTCCTTTGAGTGGCCAAAAGAAGCTCACCAATTGTAAGATTTTATAATTAAAGAGCTGGAGTAAGGTTTGAGAGAGGTAGGCTGATTTCCCTCCTTCAAACTTGCATAGTCTCGGGAAACACTTCACTTTTTCCAGACAATGCTAGCTGATATGACTAGTGATTTTGAATGTTCCTCTTGACATACGTAGCTTTTCAGAAACTGCTAAGCACCTGGAAAGTTAAATCATTGCCTGGCATCTGCAGGCATCTACTACAGTAAAAATCAAGAAGTTCAAAGCATCTAGCCACTGGAAAAGCCACACCACCACCGCGGCAGCTCTGTCTAGCAAAGGATTAAATGTGCCGTTGAATTAGGACCCGTGAAGCATGCAGGCTCCATGTGTACCCATAAATAAAATCGTGGCTTCATGCACTGGGCTGGCCTGCGGTGACCCATGTGGTTGCGCTGTCCCTGGGGTGGTTTTTGGCTGGTGCTCTCTGGCTCTGTCCTTGGCATGGTTCAGGGGTTCGTGCACCCGGCTCTGGGTAGGAGGCAGCTTGGACACAGCCACAGGCTGGAAGGAGAAAAGAGAAAAAAAAGTTTTTAACAATACAGGTATAAAGTATGCCATCCTGCTTGGTTTCAGGGTGAGCGAGCAGTCCGTTCTGGAAATCAGCCTTGGCCACAGGCACCATCCATGGGCTTGGGAACAGCTTCCTAGAGACCATGGGGTCTCAGAGGGGCTGGATCAGGGTTTTTTCCTCAGAGTGCTCATGCGTGGCTAAAAAAAGGCAGCGAGGTCAGAAAATTCATAGAATCACATAATGGTTAGAGTTGGAAGGGACCTTAAAAATCATCCAGTTCCAACCCCCTGCCCTGGGCAGGGACACCTCCCACTAGACCGGGCTGCTCAAAGCCCCATCCAGCCTGGCCTTGAACACTTCCAGGGATGGGGCAGCCACAGCTTCTCTGGGCAACCTGTTCCAGTGTCTCACCACACTCACAGTAAAGAATTTCTTTCTAATATCCAATCTAAATCTCCCCTCTTTCAGTTTAAAACTATTAACCCTCATTCTATCACTCCCCTCCCTGATAACGAGTCCCTCCCCATCTCTCCTATAGGCCTCCTTTAGGCACTGGAAGGCCGCTATAAGGTCTCCCCAGAGACTTCTCCAGGCTAAGCAACCCCAACTCTCTTAGTCTGTCTTCATAGGAGAGATGAGCTCCAGCCCTCTGAGCATCTTTGTGGCCCTCCTCTGGACTTGCTCCAACAGGTCCATGTCCTTCTTGTGCTGTGGTCTCCAGAGCTGGACTCAATCTCCAGGTGGGTTCTCACCAGAGCAGAGCAGAGGAGTAGAATCACCTCCCTCAACCTTCTGACCATGCTTCTTTTGATGCAGCTCAGGACGTTGTTGGCTTTCTGGGCTGCAAGCACACATTGCCATCTCATGTTGAGCTTCTCATCAACCAACACCCCCACGTCCTTCTCCTCAGGGCTGCTCTCAATCCATTCTCCATCCAGCCTGTATTTGTGCTTGGGATTGCCCCGACCCACATGCAGGATCTTGCACTTGGCATCTGGGCCAAGATCACGGTTTTAAGGTCTTCATCTTCCTGGGAAGGTACTTTAATGTTCACATTTCTGCCGTCTCTTTTTTTCCTCTCTATGAATGAACAAACCCCAGTAAATAAATAAATAAATAAATAAATAAAGCTTCCATCTGATACTTTTCGTCAGAAGACAAAAAGTTAAAAAGCTGGGAGATGTTACACGTACAGACAGCTGGTACATTCTTTTGCTGTCAGTTCTCTCCGGCAATCAATATTATGAAATGTTATGATTATTATCAAATATCATTATGTTAATTCTGAATCTGTTACAAGTCCCATCTACTGCAGTCATTACACTTTGAATAAATGATCTTCTGAGTTTTAAAAAATAAAAAAAAAAAAAAGAAAAAACTCCCTGCCTAGCTATTAACTAGCAAGGAAGATTTAGGTAGGCAGACGGATCTGCTCCTAGTGGTGTTCAGCTTGATAAATTGTGGCTTTCCTCCAAATAGAGGCAGAGTTCAGTATTTCACACCATGACAGGTTCTCTCTGTACTTTGTGGATAAGGTTGCTTGGATCGGAACCAAACTTGCAGCTATTCACGGAAGGTGGTAGAGTTTCTAAAGGAGCATGTCTTTATTGTAGTATGGTGCTGCTTGCTAGAGGCTCGGCTGAGACCCCGGCCCTGTGGTGCCAGGCACTGCATAAACACGGAGGAAGAGACAAGACAGCTGAAGAGTGGTAAGGAAAATAAGCTGTATGGAGAAGCCAGAGAAAGACTGTAGCTGGGCTCCTGCTGCCCTGGCCCGTGTTCTGTACCTCATGGACCAGGCTGTTCCGTCATAAAGCTTCTCAGACCTCTAGTAGGCAAACACAGCAATCATTGGAGGGTGACAAGAATATGCGAAATTATCCGAGCGGCTACACTTTTAAGGTTCAGTTTCCCACACTACAAAATCTGACCATGGGAACTAGCAGAGGGGAGTTTTAGGAAATTAGGAAATTTAGGAAATTAGGAAATCACGAAGAGCAAAGGCTACTCTTCCAAAGCAGCATTTCTTCACCCTGAAGGATCTGGATCTTTACAGGGTTGTTTCTGCAGCCCCCTAACTCACCTGGGTTTCATTTCACACTTGAAGCTCAGCTGTGTTTTGTCAGGAGGGTGGTGGAACCCAAGGGCTGCTGGTGCATCCCACAGCTGATTTATGGCTTTGCGGTACAGAAGCCAGGTGCTGACTTGCCAGGGGGCAGGGGTCTGCTTGCCCCCCGTTACAGGGCTTGCTGCAGCCCCCTCTCACCCGGCCGTGCGAGGCAGGAATGGCTGCACAGCCTCCTTGCAGGTCTGTGCTGCATCCATCATTCGTGAGCTGGGTAAATCTTGCAGTTTCCTGGTATTTGCATGCCAACGCAGAAAAAAAACCCCACGGAGGGTAGAGCTGAGATTTGCTGCGAGTTTGGGATTTGCAAGAATGCCAGATTTAGAGATGCTCTGAAGGGCAGACGGAGGGCGAAGGCACAAAGGTTAAACAAACAAAAATAAAAGCATTTGCGCCAAACCCTGCAAACAAAAACCACCCAGCTAACTTCAGCTCCGAGGTGCAAGCATGAGGCTTGCTTCCAGGATTAAAAAAATATACACTCTGCTATTTCAGACAGGGAACTAAATAAAGCCACTCCTGCTCTTCTCATCTCAGATGCTAACGAAATTAATGGCAGCATATTTTTTTTTGGCCAATCATTCATTAGCCTCTTTTCCCTGCTCCCTAAACCTTCATAAACACAAGCCGAAATCCTCCCTGAGAGAGATCTTGCCTACAGTCAGGTTTGCTTCTCTCCGGGCTGGTGTGAGATTATAATGCTTCTCAAGGTGTTCCCTTCCTCATAATGAAGCTCCATCTGTTCTACAGATGGTAAAGATCACAAGAACCAGCACTAAATATCCCTCCCCCACTGAAGAGTTTTTACCTTATGGTAATGTTGCTCTTTGTTTTCCCTGTCTTTCCCAGGAGCAGAGGCGCGTGTTGCAGAGCACGGGGACTAATCTCTTGCCCCAGCTACTCTGCACCAGGGCGGTTGCCTCCGCACAAGGAGGGGTTCATAGATTTTGGCTTAGAGGAAAGGAAAACCTTTTCCACTGACTTTTCAGGAAGCTGTGCACTGGCCACCTTTGAATACTCTAGCTGTATTTTTCGTCCCATCTCCTCCCCACTGCCGCTTGTACTGGTCCCAGCTTTGCTCCCAGCAGACGCCTCCCTCCCCACTCGCTGTGGCATACGTCGCTTCAAGGGCAAACTGCACTCCGTGGCAGTGAGGACCTGCCAGTCGAGACACAAAGGGAATTCAAGAGGTCAGGTCCTAAAGGATGGGAAAGAAATTTATAGGCTCATTCACGGCTCATTCTCTGCCCTACACATTTCTGTGTGCCTTTGGCTCAGGAACTGAAGGTTTTTTTTCAGTTACCTGCCCAAGCGTTTAGCCCATAGAGCACTCGGTGGGGTTGAGCTCCTGAGTGTGCCGCCAGCCTCCAAATTTTGGCCTCCTCTGGTGTAACCTCACTGAGCACCCAGACATCGAAGCACAGAAAATGGAGTCATCTTTGACAATCTTGCCCTCCATACATAATCCAAATAATTAAATTCACTTAGCTAGATAAACAAGTTTTAGTTCTGAAACAGGATAACCACAGTGGATCCTTAGACAATCCTCTAAGGCAGCTGGCAATGGACTGACTTCATTTATGTGGTTTAACATTTGCCTGACAGAAAATACTACTACTTTTCTCTTCTTGACAGGTAGATAATCCTAAGAGGTTTGACTACCACATTAACATCCAAACCACAAATGATGGGTAATCTGAAAAGCTGGATTTTCTGACACACATATACCCTTTACATCTGCTTTCTACATCAGAGCCAGAATTAGTTCTAATGTTGTGTTTGTATTAAATATGTGGATTAATGGAGCTCAGCGAGAGTGCTGAATTAGCTCTTCCTGTCTCCAGTGGTTTGGGCTGCATCTCTCCATGCAGAGACAGATGTGTAGCTAGTTATATTTTGTGTTTTGCACTTGGAAAAACTGTGGCTTGGCACTAAATTAACGGTTGCTTGTTCAAAAAAAGTGACTCCAAGCATCTATTTGAGCTAAGCAAATTTGGGCTGGGGGAGGTGGAAGGGATAAGGTCCTACGAGGAAACATTTTGGGGCTCTTGACTCAGAACATAGCCCACCAACAGTGCCATTGCTCAGGGAGAAACCAACCCTTTCATGCACAGTAAAAAACCGAAGTCCTGATCCAGGAAGAGTTGATGGCGCTGGTGAACCCAAACAATGAAGATATTTTGCTCCAGTGTCCTGGCTTGGTCCCAGCTCAGGTAATTATGTTCCACTTATCTAAATTTCTTCCTCAATTTTCCCTGACATTTAGCAATTTTCTTCCCTTCCTGTCCAAAACAGCAGTTTAACAGTCCAACTGGCTGCTGAATAGTCACCGTCCTTTGAATGATGGCTAAATGTCTCCTCTGCGCACATGTATATGCAGTTTGCAAGACACCTCGGGACCTTATGAATTGGGGAAAGGAGATAAGCAATATGAAAATCATGGGTTTTGTTTTCTTTTTTATTGGTCTTGCAACTGGGAGCACTGCTGGCACAAGATCTTAGAAGCCGAAAACAGGTAAAGCAGAGTTTCCCCAAACGCTACGAAAATAAAGACAAAATCACAAGGAACTTTTCCATAACCAATTCCCTCTGGCAAATACCTTGCTGAAATAATAGTTTCAGCAAGACTAGGACCCAGATGAGCTCTGAGTCCCAGAAAGGATGCGCATGCCCACGACTGAGGTGCATGGTGACACGCTTCTGGGTACCTGGCCATGGTGAGGAAGCCACAGTACAGAGCTGGGCTCCAGCATCACTTAGGTAGAGCCTGGAGGTACTTCACACTCTGAACCGATGGAATGGGGCACCACGAAAGGAGGTCTGGAATTGCACTGGGCTGCAGAAGTTGGTGCCTGAACCAGGGCTGAGGACAAGGCAACAGCAATTCCACCTTCTGGACTGTATGTCTAGAGCTGGCTGTAGACACAGAGACTGAGCTGAGGAGGACCTGCAGCTTGGGAAAGGGAGCTGGGACAAAAACTGGCTTCCAAGCTTTGTTCGGCAAAATTGAACCTGCAGCTCCCTTACAGCAAGACAGGGGCGATGGCTTCTCCTTTTCCTTCTTTTAAATATAGACAAGTGTACAGGAACCACGGGATCAAACAAGAGGGGCTTTGGCTTTGTAGCCCAAAAGTTGGGAGGGACAGATCTACATTGTCATGACTCATTCCCTAAAAATACCTGTGTCTCTCCATTGACTGTGCAGGGAGCCCAGGGTGACCAGCTTGATGTAGATGTGTGCTGTGGAGATGTCTGAAATTAGATGAAGTGAATCCCATCCCTAAAGCCAGTCTGGGTAGGAGGTAGTGTAGGATGGTGCAATGCAAGAGTCTACATGTGAGCTGGAAGTCTGCACTCCCACTGCCGGCACTGGGGATCTAGTCAACGTGGTCGGCGGAGCCTAGGAAGCGATTTGTCTCACTGTAAAGCAGACTCCTACGTTTGGTCAGTGAATCACTCTCTATACGCCCACATTTCAGTGAGATGGAGCCTATCCCTGAAGCTAGGAGAGATGAATCTCACCCCTAAGTCTTTTTCCTCCTTTTTGTATCTGCTGCTAAGTTTCCAACGTGCTATAACACTAAATCAGTTTCTTGAGTTAGCTATTATTTCACTTTTCCTCCGTCT
Organism: Dromas ardeola; assembly: GCA_013398915.1. Classification (NCBI taxonomy): domain Eukaryota; kingdom Metazoa; phylum Chordata; class Aves; order Charadriiformes; family Dromadidae; genus Dromas; species Dromas ardeola. The sequence goes on from VYZM01000601.1 coordinate 72,781, forward strand.
CCAACTGAACCGTCATGAACTAATACATTTTGGTGTTTATTTTCCAGATTCCATTTCCAAACTGGAGTCAAACTCAAAATCTTGCAACTCTTCCTCAGTTTCAGTCAAACCCTTCAGTATATATGTACTTCAGCAGTGCATTAGGACCTTCTTGCTCCTCTAATTTCCATGTAAAGCTTTTTAAGCTCTCCGTTATTGCAGACTGCTTGATCTGGCTGCCTTTTCTGTGATGGAAATAACCCGCATCTTTCTACCATTTTTTCCTTTCCCATCCAGATACTGAGAAACACTGCAAGTGGAGAGTTTCTGTCAATGCTACTACCAGCGTGGTTCTCAAATAACTGCATGTCAGGTACACAAATTACAGAACTAATACAGGCTGCGATTATAGTTTGTGTATGGGCTTTCAAGGCATATGATAATGAATATTAATAGAAACTATTTCTCTGGTAAATGATTATTTTCTCAATAGTTGGTATAAATAAAACCACTTGGATATGAAACAGATTTTTTGATGTCTATATCACAAACGCAATCATGTATTTCCACAAGAAAAGGCACACCTGCCAGTATACACTAGTAGAAATGTAAATATTTGCAACTTTCGCAATAATTAAATCCAACCCTCCAAGGCCCATCTCACAGTATCTGAAGACAGAATTTAGGTTCATTAGTTAACAAAGAATGAATGAAGTGGCACAAAACCAGACAGAATTAAATTAAACCTTAGAAATCAGTCAGAGAAGGCATGATCTGCCTTACCAACCTTCAGACATCTATAAGTAGATGGCTGCAGGTGAGTTTGTCACTCGGACAGTCTTTCCCTCATAGTCAATGGAGACAAACAGGCACCTAAGGAAGGATTCTCTCATTCAATTTAAGTATCTAATTCAGGATGACAATGAATCACTGTCTCCCTGGACTAGATCCCCACAGACTGCAGAGGGAGCTGAGGGTGACTAGCTGAGATTCAGGCAGTTAGTCAGATGAACACAAGGTGTAACAGCCTACCTTGAAAACATACTTTTTAGAATAAATGCACAGAAAGCAAGGGTTACCAATTTTAAAAGAAGGGAAGAGTCATAGACCCCAAACTTCACCTATTTTTCCATTTGGGAGACTGTATCACAGTCAATTTCATTCTCCCGCTGCCTTTTATTCCACCACAAGGTCAGAGCAGCTGGAGCTGTACCCTCCTCTGAATTGCTTCACTTGGCAAGGAACTCTTGTGCAAGGATGGAGTTATGGGTAATGGGCAACAACAACAACTTCATGAGGATAGCAAGAGAAAAATTCATAAACGGAAGACAAGGCAAGGGAGGAAAAGGGAAGGGAGAGGGAATTTGCCTGTAAATGCCTGCGCTTTTCTTCCAAAGTGGAAGTCTTCTTGAGGAAGCAGATGTTATCCCTAAAGAGCCGTGTTTACTGAAACATGCAAAAAAAAAAAAAGGAGTTTTGACAGATTATTTCTGGCCTCCTACGGTTTAGTTGCAGTCAAATCTGTCAATAAGAAGTGGACAGGGGACTTGAGGGAATATCTGCAGACATCCATTCTGAGGAGATCAAAGGGAGCTTTACTGATGAATTTGCTGTCCTACCGACTTATTTTTTTAGAAATTCTAGACACCTGGAGAGGTGTTAAAAAGATGAAAGGGTAAAAAAAAAAGAACAACAACATTCTGCTCTTCAAAAAAGGACAAAACTCAGCCTACTACATCCTCCAAACCTAGCTTCAACGCCTTTTAAAGTAAGGGAACAAATATTGAAAGAAAAGAAAAAGCAGTAACAGATCCATCAGCTCTTACACTATTTGGTTATTGCTTTTTTAAAATGCCTAATTGTCCAGCTAAGCCACCATGTGTTCTCCTCATCCTCTCAGTGTTGCTTTTTTCCCTTGCCTTCTTCCTTTGCAGCATCTTTCCTGCATCATCTTCCATGAGACCGCAATCTCTTCAAAGCAGGAATCCTCTCTTAGCATTTGTGTAAGCAGGAGAGACCTCTGCCGTGACCGAAGCCCTGAGGTGCTATCACGAGACAGATGAAGAAGAAACAGGAGGAGAAGTGAGGTTTAACAAGGGAAAGTAAAAATCAGACAACTGGTTTTATGGGTTTTTTTTGTTTAATTACAATGTTAAAGTCTCTGACATATTGCGTTTGGATGCTGCATGGTCAGAAACTCTTTGCTGCCTGTATCCTTACGCTGCTCAAAGAGGTTGAGGAAACAACAAGCAAAGTACTCCAGGTTAGACTGCTGTTTTCCAAATGGATTCAAGAAGCTCAAGAGAACTTGCTGTAAAACCAATCTGGCTTTATGAGTAGAGAAGCAGAGCACCACCATCCCAGTTTAGCACAATACTTAAACACGTGTTTAGATTTAAGCATGTGAGCAGGATCCTGAAGTTAATGGGATTAATCAAGGGTTGTGTACACTGGGCAATGCAGGGCATGTCTTGCTTGATATCACAGTAAGGTTTCATGAAGATGAGGCTTTCTGAGGGAAAGCATTTCCATTGCCCAACAGGTTTCTTTTTGTTGCAGCAAAGAGGAAAAACCATTGCCCTTGACTTGCTCAGTCCCTGAAGTACCTTTCACAGTCATCACCTCCCTTTTACAGAAGTGTAAGTGAGGCAAAAAAAAGACCCAGACCCAGAAAAGACATCTTAATAGCAGATGCCTGTCCCAGTTCCACTCATGTCAACAAGCAGTGTCCTATGCACACCTGCTGCATACTGCTGGATACCCATCTGACCCTGCTTTGTAGGTCTGAGTATTCCTAATTCACATTAACAAGACACAAATCCTTGAAAATTAGACAATTAATAACTATTTGCTCTCAAAGACAGTGACAGCAGTAGGGTTAAGGCCCTAAATGGGAGCCATGTTCGCTCCTTACTTGGAGTGCCAGGATATGGGTCCACGTGCTCCAAGCAAACAACTTGAAAAAGACCACTTTTCATGAATGCAAGTTTCATGAGTCAAAAAAGGAACCTTGTTCTGCAGCCTGTTGGTTAGGATGCTCAGGGAGCAATAAGGCGTTTTGGGGTCCTAGCCTGCTTTCAGTCCTGGTTATGCACTTGATATCAAGTGGTATTTCGTAAAAACACACGACGACTTCATGAACAGGAACACAAGCTTCAGTGGTATGATCCTATTTTTCCAATTGAATTGTGCAAAAGGAGGGAAAGGAGAGAAGCAATATAAAAGTGATGGAGTAAAGAGGAAAATTCAGCCCCATTTCTATGCCATTTCTGTGGAAGATAAAAGGAATATGTTGCTTTGTGTTGGTAGGAGAGGTATTTCATCAATACGTTAGTATTGGTGTCAATGGTCTGAGACACACAGCTGAACTTCCCACACACCTCAGTCCTACTGCTGCTTAATTGCAGATACAAAAGATATTATCTCTACTAAAGCATGAACCCAAAGCTTTGATTTTCAGGAAATTGGTAGGCAAAGCTGTGGGATGAGTAATAAAAAAAAATAATCCCATCTTGTTTGCTAAATCAGTTGGTGGATGTGGTAACGTAAGGGCTGAACTCACAGAAAGCCATGCTGGAAATCGTACAGTCGCTTTTCCTCAAGCTGAGCTCAAGACTGTGTGGTCTGTCCTGTGAAAAGTAGATGAGAAATCCAAAAATAAAACAGCTGACAGTAAGTTGCGATCAGCACACTATACATATGTAAATCGTTGCTGACCCTGAGAAGAGCTGCCGCCGCATTATGATAAGGTCTGAAACCTGATTGAAATTTTTCATAAAGGGCATTATTTTGGAGGTGATCTTTAAATGAGCAGAGCAGGAAAATCATCAGCCACTTTCCTCAATAGGCAGAAAAATAGGTTACTGATGAGAGGGACTTTGGCCAAATGAGTTTCTTTAGAATTCAGCCACCGTATTTTTCTGTATCTCAGAGTTCTCTTTAATGACAGCATAGTTCTGGGGCACAATTATATAATTATTATCGTACTGATAATGCGCAGGCACTTCCTAGTGTTACCGCCACTGCTGCTCTAATCTAGCTGATAAAGGCCTTTCACAATGCAATATTAATAATACCAGAGTATGCTCAATGCAGCATTGCATCACTGTCCCTTACCGCGTCCTTTTAGCATCAGCAAGATGATGGAGCAGAATGGCACTAGCCATCTCCACAACACATGCATTTAGGCCATTAGTATTTTTCCTTATTAATAAAGACAACTGAGACAATGAAAAGACTCAGAGTTTGTTCCCACATTGCTCAGCTACAAGAGGATCTTTTCTTATTTTTTTTAAGAAGTATGAGGGTTTTCTAGAAATTGAAAGCCAAAACGATTTCTGTTTTGCTGTGAACGTGCCAGGCAGACAGCTGGAAGGGCTTCCTCTCTGCTCTACATGTGAACCGTGCTTGTGTAGCTTGGAGAAGAAAGGGGAAAGCTGGGTGTTCAGAGATGCTCTGTTTATGCTGGTGCCTCTGCACTTCAGCTGCTCAGCGATATTCAAATCAGACCCATCTTTCTAAGATGTCTTTCTCCCAACTCCTATTGCTTCAAATCTTTGGCTCAACCACTTCATTGCTGCTTTCCCAACAACCCTGCCCATCTGAGAAGCTGCAGATATTTCAGTAGCATGCTTCCTCAGAAGAAGGATCACAGCAAGCTTTAGGGCTGCCCTTGCTGTGGCTGTGCTGCTCATCATGTTGTGCCAAGTGCCCCCTCAACAGCTGTGGATTTTACCTATTTCCTTTCAAACATCCTAAATATGCAGTGGGATGGGCCAGTCTGCAAGGGAAAGACTGGCCAAGATGCAAAGGTCAGTCTGCCACCTCTAGTAAGCAACTCTTCTTGTTACAGATGCCTTCAGAGTCATCTGGAAAGCCCTGAAGAGCCCACTGTTCCCATCATTCTGCTCACCAACGGTTCTGCCTGTCTTCTTGCCCAGCAGCTAGACCTTCTGCCATCCCTCACCTTAACCCTGTGTCCTCACCTGCAACTAGTAAATCCTATGTCATCTCCCATCAGTTAATGCCCCAAATTGCCTCAAGATCCCTTCCTCCCAAGAAGCCTCACATCCCATCTCCCTGGTTTGGGTCAGATGCAGAAAGGTCATCCTTTTCCACCACCAACCTCAACCTGTCCCAACATTGACTCATTGGTCTAAAGAGAAGAATGGGAGACGCATATCTTTTACCTCCCTGACCCATCCTAACTGCTAGGGTTTTTTTCTCCCTCACCCTCCTTAACTATTACCCTTAAAAAAACCCAGTGGGAGAGAGGTGGAAGATGGCTGAGAGGGAACTATTCTAGATACAGAGGAAGAAGGACACATCTGTGTCCTCACTTGCAGTCCTATTCTAGAAATGCTCTTTTGAATGAGTTCTCTCTTCCACCCCAGGATGGTAAGTGTTTCCGCATGCTGTCCCTTTGAGTGTTTGTATGCTGTGCTAAGTAAGACATCTTTCCTAAATTAACTCTGTAGCTTTTCCCCACCCTGTCTCCAGGTACATCTTCTTCCTTCCCATTTCTTTCTCCCACCTACAAAGAGAGAACATTCCTGATTTAGTAATCTCCGTGTTTCTGCCTGTGGAAGTGTGTTTAGGGCTCATAAAAGGAAAGGACAACTCCAGGACATGAGTACTCATACATCTTATCCTCTGCTTTCGGGCCAAGACTGCCAGAGGAGAAGGAAGGAGGGTTGGCTTCAGGTGCAGCTGGGGGCAGACAGGTCTGAATTTATCTCCTGTTCATGACAAGTGCTGCAGCACCAGTTGGATACACAGAACTTCCTTTGGTTTTGCCAAAAGACAGATTGTCTCCAGTCCCTCATGTCCCCTGCCTTAGCTCCAAGCAGTCTTGTTTGTCCTTACAAAGGACAGACCAAGCACCAGTGGTCAATAAATCCCACCCAAGCTTGCAATGTTGGGACGTTCCAGAAAGACTGTCTTCATCCATACCTGGCAAGTAAAGAGATAGATAGGGGATGCCATGGGTGCTGCATCCAGCCGGTTGACTGACCACACCAGATACATGTGCATGTGCACGTAGTACGGACCTGTGTTTTCCACCCCAATATTCATGAAGCTCAACCCCCACTCGCAGATCGGGTCCTCACCAGTGTCTGTGACCACACCGAGCACTGAACTGTTACCCAGACCTGCTCAATATTTTCACCACCACTTAAATCTATTTTTGCCAAACTATACAAAGATGTACAGGAGGAATCGGACACCGCATTAGTCATGGTGAAGGACTCCCTCTGGTAAGCCCATTACAAGCAAACCAAGCCTTGGCTGACGCTCTGAAGAATCAGTTCCAGACACCATCAGGGTGAGACCTGTGCCTTCCTTCAGACAGGAATTAGACGCACAGTCTATGAATTTATACAGCCAATGAAAAGGGAAAACTTCCAAATAACCTGCTCACTGTAATAAGTCTTAAAGAAATTTCAAATGAAAACTTTTCAAGGTGGAACATAGCTTAGAATTAGTTTTTATAACAACTACCACTGGGGTAGTAGACATTTAACACCCACAGGAATTTAAAGGAGTTGTTTTATCTGCTGGAAGAAACCTGTACTATTCCACTAGTATGATTGAAACAGATTGAAATTTATAGGACGAAGGAAGCAAGCTATTTGAATTGGATGAAAATCACCTAAAAGTTCAAATGGGTTGTACATACAAGATGTATAGGAACGGGAGTTACGAAGATCTGAGTTTTGGTGCTTTGTGCCAAACAATGTGAGACTGGAGTCTTGACAGAATTTCATTTTTTAAATCCAATATTTTCTTCGCAAATGTATCTATAGCTGGTGCATGTAATCCAGTAATATATTCAAGTAACATTAGTTTAAGAAGGGTTATAAAAAAGCACTCGACTATTAAAGCTCCATTGTCTCTACACAAATCTCCAAAATCCACATCAAATCCAGTGCCTATTGTACAGCATATATAAGAACATTAGAACTTCTTTTGCCCTGGCTTCAGGTAACTACCCAGACTCCCAATCTCAGACTGATTTATTTATTACCTCCAGTTAGACATATTAAGCCCATTGCTATTCTCATTAACAAACAGTGGTTTCCCTGTACATTACTTCAACGGCCAACAATTTTTATAATTACCTTGCAAATTTTAGCTCAAAGTAACACTCTCCTGTTTTAAGCTGTTTTAACAAATTCAGCCCCTTGGGCTTGATCCAAGTGAAAATCCAGTGAAATCAGTGGAAAGACTTTCATGGACTTCAAGGGGTTTTGGAGCAGCTCCTATGCACATGCCATGATTTGTACTTAGAAATGTGGTTATTTGTAATCTCATCTGTGGATAAACAATATTGTTGTTAGGGAAGCTAACACTGGCTACTACTAATCTAAGCCAATGCTTTTCATTAAAATGTTCTGCTTTCCATTTCTTATAACTCTGCAAACTTTTGGTGGTATAAGAAAACACTCCACACTGAGTGTTTGCCTCAGGTGGATTCTTTTCAGTATAATCAAAAGCAGTCCAGACTCTTCTGACAACACCCCTGGGGGAAAAGAGGGGGAAAAAGCCCAGTTTGCTAATATTAAATAGTGATATCCTTTTATTCCAAGACTCCCCATCACCCCTTTCCTTGGGATGAGAGACTTCACACTTGGGAGGGAGGAAAGCTGGAATTTTTGAGACCCTGTTTTCCACTGTAGATTTTGGGAGAGAGAGAAAGCACCATTTACTCAGACAAGGATCCTTTTTTACTTCACACTTTGTTCATTTAACTGCTGCTTTGTATTTTGGTCTAGATGGACCACAGATCTGGCAAACACTGTGATGCCTGTGCCCTGGAGGGACAGCATAGGCTACATGGCAGGTAAGGCTATCTTCCTAAAGAGCCTATGAGTGTTTTGAATCCCCTTCCCTTCCCACGGTGGGCTGTGTGTTTTGAGATGCACTCACCTTGTTGCTATTTTGCCATGCGTTTTTCTACCAAAATCTGAGACTGTCATTCCTCCGACTCCAGTTGTCTGCCAGAAAGTAAAACTTCTAGAGACCTGGGTTTGACATCACTAAAAAACTAACAACGTATTTTGATACCTCTTTGGTTCTGCTCTGTACACCTGTGGGGTACTTTTTTCCATATGTTTTCATGGTAACTTGCCTGACATCATTGCCTTTCTTGTATCAGATCTTCACTTCTGTAGGTTTAGCCATGACTGCACATTGTCCTATACCATACGGTGGCTGGACAGGGAGAGAATTTTGGAAGGCACTCATTGAAAGCATGCTTGGACATGAGGTGATCACAGAATCACAGAATCACAGAATGGTAGGGGTTGGAAGGGACCTCTGGAGATCATCTAGTCCAACCCCCCTGCCAGAACAGGGTCACCCAGAGCAGGTTGCACAGGAACGCCTCCAGGCGGGTTTTGAATGTCTCCAGAGACAGAGACTCCACCACCTCTCTGGGCAGCCTGTTCCAGTGCTCTGCCACCCTCAAAGTAAAGAAGTTCCTCCTCATGTTTAGGTGGAACTTCCTATACTCAAGTTTGTGCCCATTCCCCCTTGTCCTGTCGCTGGGCACCACTGAAAAGAGCCTGACCCCATCCTCCTGACATCCACCCTTTAAGTATTTGTAAGCATTGATAAGATCTCCCTTCATTTGTCTTTTTTCCAGACTGAAGAGACCCAAATCCTTCAGCCTTTCTTCATACGCGAGTGCTCCAGTCCCCTAATCATCTTCATAGCCCTTTGCTGTACCCCTCTCCAGCAGTTCCCTGTCCTTCTTGAACCGGGGAGCCCAGAACTGGACACAGTACTTCAGGTGTGGCCTCACCAAGGCAGAGTAGAGGGGGAGGAAGACCTCCCTCGACCTGCTGGCCACACTCTTCTTGATGCCCCCCAGGATGCCATTGGCCTTCTTGGCCACAAGGGCACATTGCTGGCTCATGGTCATCCTGTTGTCCACCAGGACTCCCAGGTCTCTTTCCACAGAGCTGCTTTCCAGTAGGTCAGCCCCCAACCTGTACTGGTGCGTGGGGTACCTCCATGTTCACCTGATACGAGTAGGAGGCATAGGGAAAACAAGAAGTGACCAAAGGATGTCATTTCATCTCATTCCCAAATAGGGCAGCAGAAAAATGGGGACCCTTCACAGACACATGCTGTGCCGTAGGACTATGATGGGGAGGCAGATAGTTATGGGTCTGCATGGACCCTGATGCTTCTCTAGCTAAAATGAATCTGGTATCCGAGCTAGCTTGTTTGAAAACCAGTCATTTCTTCATTGCACCCCAGTCTCAGGAACAGCACTCAAATGCAAAGGATTACAAAGGTTCAGTGGGATTTTTGCAACTCATATTTTTATCCTGCTGGTAAATTACCACTGAAAAACTTGAAGGAGAAGGATATCTCTGATGCCCTGACTGGCACTCCGCATCTCCATAGGCTCCACATCCACCAGTGAGCCCTTGCTGAGCTGACAGTCCAAGTAGCACAACTGTATCGTTGCTACTATACCAACCCATTACTTTGCAAAGCACACAGCCAGCGCACAGCTCTATATAAAGCAAAGCTATTCCCTGCTGCGTGGTGCTGAATATGTCAAAAGAAAGAAAAAAGAAAGATAAGAAAATTCCACTATAAGTGCAAAAATGTTTATTGCTGTTGCCGTCAAACAGCTCTGCACCCAATGAGAGACAATTCCCCTCTCGTTAAGCCATGATGAATGATAGATATGGCCAGCGGCTAAGATTAGTTCTTAGATTAAATGTTGTGAGAAATGTCTCTCTACCACCAGGCAGGTGAGATCATTTCTTTTTCCCATTATACCAGTTTCTTCTCTCTGTTTCTGAGTAACACAGCATGACTTGATAGTTTCTGCCTCTAAACTATTGACGTATGTTTGCCTTGAGAGGGGCCTCCTAAAGTGTGAGGAATGGGCCAAAGAGCCCCTAACTACTCACAGCGAGTGTGGCTGTTAGGCTGGAGCCTCTGTAGTGCTTAACCCTTTGCCAGGCGTTACAGAATTAGGGGACTCCAGAGGGTCTTGCAGGATTTTCTTCTGGAGAGGCGAGAAGGCAGTGTTCCTGCTTTCTGGTCTAATCAGCTGCTCTTGACCTCTAGATGTTCTTTGAGTTATCTGGCTGTCCCACTCCAGAGCTTGGCTTTGCACATTTCCAGGTGTAAAGAACCACCTGTAGCAGTACGACACAGTGTCCAACGGAGAGGACAACAACATTTCTTTATTGAAGGGGTCACTTGGGAGGGTTTGTTGGGCTGGTGCTAAGGAGAACAGAATTCTGTTCCTGGTGCTATTCCCAATTGGTTTTGGCCATGAGCAATCTGCTCTGTCGCTGCACTTCTCTCAGTCTATGCCTTATTCACTGGGGCCCTGACCCTGCACAGATTTCTTCATATATCAAGTTTCTGCGTGCAAACTTAAGCAAAGCTGTGTATTTTTGAAGGATTGAGGCCTTAAGACTGCAAGAGAATGTCTACATAGTTAATCAGAAGAGGTCTAGGGAGGAAGCCAAAGTGCTAGCCCCCTAATCACCCATGATTGTTCCCTGCTAGCCCCCTAATCACCCATGATTGTTCCCTGTTTTGGTGGTGGTGCCCAAACAGATCTTAACAGGTAAAAAGTCCTAGGATTGTTTTCTTTTTCATTCTTAGTTGAAAAAAACAAAAAAATCAACGAAACCCATGTGCTATGAGCCCCGCTGCAAGCATCAGCTCCCTGCACTTTACTAGCTAGCAGAGCTTTTATTACTATTTCAAGATGGGACAAGGAAAGAGGGAGAGGTATGCAAAGCCAGATTTGTAAACCTTGGATGCCTGACCTGGACGTGTTAGTATAGATTGCTCGCAAGTGACAAAGCAGAATTGGAGGCAAAAGGACAAATTCTGAAGCCTTGTGTTATTTAAAGAAAACAATCATTCAATTAAAAAATACCTTGCAATCCCTTGGAGAGGGATGTGAGTTGCAGAATTTTGGTCTGGATCTCAAACTCTCCAAGAGTTACAGGATATTTATTCCTGTCCAGAATTTTGACTTGGATCGTTGGAGGGAAGAGTCAGCCATGAATTTTGGATCTAACTGCAGACTGTGCTATCATAAATCCAAAAGAACTGGACGTTCTCACCCAGGAATTCAGCTTTTTCTTTAAAATATGATTCACTCAGCATGACTAAGGGCATGGCTACATGGATGGACGAACAACTTCTTTCCACTCATCCCACCAGCCAGTTCTTTTCCAGGGGTCATGTGGCCACCTTGGCATGGTGTTGCATGTGGGTTAGTAAGAGCACTATCAAACAGACAGAGGCCTCACAGCAACTGCTGTGAAATCAACAATAACATTTGCCTCCTTTTAGATCTGTCCCTAATATTCAGAAATTAAAGAATTTCCTTTTAAGAATTTAACCAAAAAAATCATCTGGATTATATATGTGTGTGCATACGCGCCTTCACACACATACAAAACAATCCCTTTCACATATGTTTCGACTCTGATCCTATAAAATTCCTGCCTGTTTGAATGGGACAATTCCTACATCTAAGTGCTTTGCTGGATCAGGGTCGCTGCCAGGAAAATATTTCCTATATTATTCTGATTACAGCAAAAGGGATTGTAATTAATATCTGCATTGCATTCCAGCATATTCCATCTGCAGTAAAAACAAAGCCATGGTAAAAGTGCCTACATGCTTTTTTTTCAGAGCGCTTTACCTATTAGATGCTTAGTAAATCTCTTGTTAACACCAGAAAGGTCAGATATAAAGATAGATGGAATGTGTACATAGAAGACACCACTACCCATAATTGAAGTTTCGCACTTCGAATAGAAACTTTTCAATTTAAGGGGAAAGAACCAATCACTTAAGAAAAAGAGATCTTGGAAAGAAACACATAAAGCTCTTATCTCCACCTCTAATTCCAGTGTGCGTAGGATTATACCAGAAGTCGTGACTGAGTGTCCTAGTATAAACAGAGAAAATCTCTGTGACTTGAATTAAAGCCACTGCTTTTTCCTAGCCAGACATTTCAAAAGTATTTCATTTCCCAGACCAATACTTGCGAATCCTATCAAAAGATCACATATTAAGGCACAAACCTATAAACCAATTTTAGTCATTTACAAAAGGGTCTAGCTAGCTCAAATCCTGCTTCAAATGAGACCTAAGCACTTTAAATTCATCAAAAGTCCCAAACAGCCTGCGTATACACCAAGTCTGCCTTGCCCTGAAGATGTCTAAATACACTAAGCCTGAAGGATCACTGGCTGCATAGCTGTGGTCACTTGCCCATCACCAGATGGCCTTAATCTGGAGGATGATTGCTCTCTCATATTTTGATAGAGATGCAGGTGGGTGGTACCTGAGCCCTTACGTGTCGTTAGCGCTGCAGTGAAGATGGCAGTACATGGTGCTGGAGGTGTCACCAGCCTCTGGCCCGTTTCTCTGGCAATTAAATGGTCATCCACAGAGGGATGCCGTAGTTTAAGTCTGCTCAGTCCAAGGGAGACTAATCTCCCCGTTTCTTATCTCCTGAGAGGTCCTTAACCACTAGGAGATAAGATAGTCTAGAAGTGTCTGCTCTTGCACTCTTCTCTTGCAGCTGGACTATTTCTGCAGGAAGGAACATGAAAATTTCCAGGAGAGAAAAGAGGGTGGAAGATGTTTCCCAAAGACTAGGCAAAAAATGGGGAAAGGAGTAGCTGGTGGTCACAGGAAAAGACCTAGGCTTCAGTTGCCTGCTACAGGCTTCTTCTTCACTGTTACCCCACTGATGAGTGAAAGAAAACTGCACAGGATTACCAGGAAGCTGGACCTGGAGTCCAGTTTTGATTTCCTCCAGCTAAGACCCCTTACGGTTAGGCTAAAGTTAGATTTCTCCTCTCTTTCTCTCTATTACTCTGTGCTATGACTCTGCCCATCCTGGCTGCTCTGCAGACCTAGGAGAGTGATGAAGACAGAAATAGCCCCAACACTATTGGGCACACGCTGGGGTGGAGGGAAGGGGTGCCATCCCCCTCCTGCTGAGCACAGCTTAGAGACCAGGGTCTTCTTCCTGGCTGGGTATGCTACTATACAAAATAGCACCACACATTCTGGTTTTTTTAGTGTGGCAGACCAGATTCCCTGCTGAGTGGTGGCATCCAGGGCTTCCCACTGCCTGCCAGTACTGTCAGGCGAAGAGGCAAAAGCAGATTTAATTGTCCTCTGGACAGAAAAGATCTCCTAAGTACGGAGGAAGAAAGCATCAAAATTAGGTAGGCTGGACTCTATTCTGCAATTGCTCAGAAGGGTCAGACTCTACTATAAGAAGGGCTACTTAGGTACATTAGAACTGTGTCACCTCTCTTCTTCCTCAGGATAACACACCTAAAATTCCAATGAAATAGAATATAAATCAAGCAACCAGGCTTGACCAATGACTTTCCACCCTACTAGTAAATGCTCGCAGAGAGGAGAAGCCCATCTGCTTCATGCCTGTTCTTCGTGTAAGAACAAGAGCACAAGGAATGAACACAGTTTTAGAGAAGAACTGCACACATCAGAGCGACCGTCATCCCATATTAGGCTCATCTCTTTTATCATTCAAAAGCAGGGGGCAGAGCACCTGACTCCCAGCTTCTCAGTACCACTGAGCACTGGAGGAAGTAATTTTTCCTTTCATTTCCCAAATAGGGCAGTAGTCTCCGCAAGGCTGCAAGAAAGGACCGACTTTTCCAGCTCTGAGCCTAAAACTGAGCTATCTCGATGATAATTCTGCATCACCATGTATCTTCATAGTGAGAGAAGACCAGGTCCTGGTGTTGTCTCATTATGAACCCTAAAGGGCTTTATAGCAAAGAAACTTTATCAGCTAGATCCAGCACCTGGAAGTGTGGATCAACTCATTTTAAATAGAAAAGTGCTTCTGCTCCTTTCTTTTCCTAAAAGACAACTAATGAGGAAATTTAGCAGAATACCAAGGATAAAGAAAGATTCTCCATCGATTGAGTTACCCCAGTCAAAACTAGATTTCTTTTTTGGAAGAGAATTTTTAGCTGGATATACCACTAGGACTGGAATCGTAACTACGTGATTTTTTTTTTTTCCTGAACTGTTCTGAAGGTTTTCTAGCCTTAAAAATTAATAACATTTGTTCTCAGCCTCTACAGCCTCTGAAGGTTCCACAGTCTTATAAAAATCAGGCTACTTTTAGTTGAGTATGTTTAGATTTTAGGGGTCTGCCAGCGAAAACAGATATTTGAAAACGTTGGTCTTACCGTGAAGTAAACCTCACAGCATTCCTAGGCTGGAAGGTCACAATTTGTGCTTGGTGGGCAGGTAAAACCTGTTAATGTTCTAAATTGCAGCATATGCAAATATTTTCCACATTTCCTGAAGAAAAGTATTTAAAAGTAATTTTTGAATATTCCAATTAGGAAAATATATTCAGAACTGTTTCAAAACAAAATTACTATTTATAAATTGATTTGGTTGCTTTCATATTATTTTATGACAAGTCATTAGCAGCAGTGGTTTATACCTGTCATATAATTGGGTCACAGCGCAATTATCAAAGTGTATATTTTTGTTCTTAAAGCCCTGAAAAGCAGTTGTGATTTAATATTGACTGAGGCATCCCATTTAGCAGCCCATCTTCTTGGAGTTGAAACAAAATAGCTTCGTCCTTCGAACAAGGAGAGAAGATGAGATTTCAGTGTACTAATTAGAATAGTGACTGTGTTCAGTTTCTTAGGAAAGATTCCTGGGTATCACAATAAATGATACAGAACAGGTATGTTTTTCTTAATTAATTTAAGTGCACAAATTGTGCTTGTCTGCCATGAGTTTGTCGGCGGAGCCGTTGTGTTTTCCCTGTTGACTGTGATCAACTCCGTCTAATCATGGGAGGCAGCCTCACCCCGGTGCAAACAGCTAAAAGACAAAGAAATATTCAGGGTATTTCTGGGTGCCAGGCTACACATTGTATGTGTGGCTGGATTTTCTCATCGCTCTGCCCACCGGTTTTACCACTGCAATTCACCCAGCCACGTTTTGATGCCTTCATAGAGAAGTCCTGGAAAATTCCCATGTGCAAAACTGCTGGAGGTTTCTGGACATTCAGATCATTTAGCTGACGCCTACCCTACAATTACCAGGTCGAATGAAATCCTCACTTCCTCAAATCCTTCCTTTAATTGAAGGTTCATTCGAGTTTCACATTAACTGTGTCTTCCTATTTCTAGGAGGAGCAGAATTCAACTTTTGAACTGAAATCCAGTGAAGTCAGTTCTCTGGAAATGAATAAGCTGCTTCCTGAATTTGGATCTGGATTGAAACCTGGACAACCACTGACAGGACTGGGAGACATGAGATTGGGAAGCTGGGCTTCACAGACTTCAGGGTGATTATTTTGGAACTGGTTGGCTCTGCGCAAGCCCTGGGCCAGCTCTGATCCTCCCAATGGCTTTGCGTCCTGTAGGTCCGTGATTCTGTTTTGATTCTGCCTTAATTCGCATACACCTTTGAGGAACATTAGCTCCAATAATATCATCACAATTCCCATACTGGTCATGATCAGAAAGAAGATAGTGAGTTTGTGGACCCTTGATCTTACCCAGTAGGTTTCTATATTATGTCGCAAGCTGCATGAATAATAATACACACAGAGAACGCTAAAAGTATACTGCTACTGATAAAACAGAGCATTTTTCAGGATTTTCTTTGCATCCTCCCTTCCCCCTTTCCCATAAAAAAAAAAAAAGAATTGGCAGCAAAATGAAAATCAAGATTCAGTGTTTATCTTCAGAATGCATATGGTTTAGGTAGCTCCAATGTGACCTTCTACTCAGGTCTGACCTATGAAGAACACAGCTAAATTATGTATAATGGTTTTGTGATGAAATGCAATGCCAATTGTAAGAGTGAGATGAGGCCATAAACATACTGCACATAAAAATCAGAGAAGGAACTTAAATCCCAGTCCCAGAACCAAAAGATTAGTGCTCTAACCACTGACTGTAGTCAAAGCTTCCTTCTGGAAATGAAGGTTAAATTTCTTCTTGTATTCCCGCTGTGTGGTCAGAAGAGTAATTTAAATGCTTTCGATAATATGGAGGTTAGAGTTTTCATCCTTTTTTCTTTAGGAGGTTTTCTACATTTAGTACAATATTTTTCAATCAAAATTCAGGCAGTTTACTTGTAAGGCTAAAAATGGATAATGACTTTTCGGTCAATTGCTTTTGACTGTCAATATGAAGCCTGCATTACCATTCCACAATATCATTAAACAATCAATAGCAATTAGTGTCTAGTCAAGCCTGGTGTTTTAATCATTTAAATCAAAATGCCCATAATTGTTATTGTATGTAAATATTTGAAGATGTTTATAGTGGAGATGAATTTTACCCATCTAGTCAAGAGAACTAGAATTAGTGAGAGCAACTTTAAGCCTCATTTCCCCTCTTGCTGAAACTGGGACAAGAAGGAATAAGAACTTTCCATATCTTGGGTAGAGCCCTGCTCTATCAAGGGCGATATGAGCTGCTCGGTGGGTGACCACTGTGTGCTGGGGCTGCCAGAGCTTTGCTTCACCTAATGTCACAGGGGCTAAGGAAACCCAGAGACCGCATAGTGCACTGGGGCCACGGGCTGAATTTGCTCTCCATGTCACAGATTAACACAGGCTTTTTGTACACAGAAGAGCCCTTAGCTCATAGAAGTCATTGTGAATTATTTCGGACTAAAATAGCACCGTCACATCAGACATGGAACTGGAACTCAGGGTACTGGGGTATTGGGCATCTCAGCTTACACAGGGGTATTTTCTGTATTCATTCTCCAGAACATATAATAGGATTTCATATTTAGGGACATTTTGCTGATAGTGTTTTGTGCCTGTAGCACTGATCCTTAAGCAAATGACAGAGCAGCTCTTCCCACTGCTGGGTTCACCCAGTGATATCACGGCTGAGCACAGGGAGCTACACGCAGTGCTGCTACAAAACTCACCGAGGTCAGGCAGAGGATGAGTTTGTCCTGTTAAACAGACCAAGAATCTTACTGAGGAACAGCATGTGAATTACTTTTTAAGTGAGCTGACTAAATCCTCACAAGCACAGTTGCAGGAGTTAACCACGTGTCCCCCAGTCTGCCACATTCGTGTTTATAAACATGAGCGACTGGTTCATTTGGGCTGATCTATCACCCACTCTCCTTCGCAGAACAACTCCCATTGTCTGTGGGAGGGATTTTCCATAGCTAGACACCATTCAAGCTCCTGGGTCCCGTTTCGGAAGCCATATGGAAAACAACATCAGGAGAAGGTGCTTGGAGTTGCCACCATTAATAGCCTCAGATGATTAAGGCATTAAAAGGGTATTAGCTGAACACAGAAAATTTTGGAAGGAGGATATAAGAGTTATAATGTTCATGATTTGGGTGTAATGGCACTTTCACAACTGCAGCATTCAATTAACTGAGTGATTTATATCCAAAGATTTTTGAAAACACATAATGGTCTTTGAATGTTGTTGCAAACTGACATGACTACTGCTAACATTAAAAGGGCAAAGAAATAAGTCAGATAGTAGGGAAAACCGCAGAAAATAACCCAGGAAAAACATAGATTTTGCTAACTTATTGCTCGAGACAATGTGCAACCACAGCCATGCCATGAAGATGAACCAAGCTGCTACCCCAGGCAGTACATTCATTTTTCAGTTAATACAAGGAATAGGGACTAAGAGAGTGCTGCAGAAACATTAAAAAAGACCCCATGTCATACAGGTCAGTTCAGAATATGGAAATACAGGATCCATTTTCTTTGGATTCAGTTCCTGGACATCTAAATATTTAAACCTGCTACTTGGTATTCTAAGCCACCACCAGCAGTTTATTGTCCTGGTTACTAATCGAGGCTTCAGCCTAGGAAAGGCTTGGGTGTACGGTTAACAATAAACTTGGGGGGTCCCAATTAAGTCAATGTGTTTGGGGGGCTAAGTCTTTGCAGGATCAGTGAGTTAGACCTTCTGGACATTTTGTCTGTCAGAGCTGTACCTCAAACAAAGAACAGGAGGCTTTGTGGTATCAGAAAAACTCTAGATAAATGGTAAGACAAAGCCCAGAAAACAACTTGCGCCCATGTCCGTAACAGCAAGGCATTAACAGGTTGAGCCAACATTTCCCGTGGTGAAGCGGTGGCAGAAGGACATTTTGTGTTTGCCAGTTAAATCCATTGGATTCCCTGTGGCCCAGATGTTTCTAATGTCACACGGGTGCTTTCTAGGGGGACTTTCTGTTGCCATTTGAATAATTGTCCCACTGCTAGACATGGTGTTGTTGGGAGTAGTTTGGTCCTGGCTGCCTGAGAAACCCAGTTTTGCTCTTCAGGGTGTTCTGAGAGGTCTGAAAAAAGGATTCCTTGGGTAGTATGAATGACCAGTGACTATTCGGAGGCTCAAAATTCATGACCAGCAAGGAGTCTACAAAACTGGGATTCCCAGCTCTCCCATTACACAAAGTTTCTCCTGGCTTTGGTGGTTCATGAACAATAAGGTTTTAAATGTCACTTTCTTCAGGATATTTTCTTGTGTAAACCATCAAACTGCAGCCTGAAATAGGTTCAGCAGAACCTATGCAAAATATCAAAGCCAGCCTCCTACACCCTCAAAGTGTTAAGAGCAGAGACTGCATTCAGAATTTGAGCCCAACAAATTTCCAAAATACCGCACCAAAGGAAGATGTAGCTCCAATTCCCCGAACAGGGAGGTTTAGAAAAAAAAGAAAAAGCCATTTTATATTTGCATAACAACAGTTTGTGTATCCAAAATACTTCTCAGAAACTTCTGCGTAGCTGCAAATAGGAACTTTCCTCCTTGAATCTCATGGTCTTATTATGTTTAATCACTGAACTAACAGTAACATTTGTGAGATTCATGGACCAAAGGCAAAAGAAGACCTGGTTAAAGCATTCCCCCTCCACCTCACAGCATTGCATATACTTTTGTCACTTTGTTTTTGTTCTCTCCTTCCCCATTCCTCTCCTTTTATTGCTCTGCAGCATGTGCAGTATCTCCTTACCAATTTGGCATCTGGGTGTATCAGAAATGAGCCTGAAAGTCTGTTGAATTCCTCTTAGAATTAGTTCCCTAATAGACATTTCAGTTAAAATTTTTCATCTGGTTCCAGTCAGCATCCAGGTTTTTAAAAAGACAAGCCAGCAGTACTGGACAATCAGTTCTCAAAGCTAAAGGCTCTCCAATAACATGCCAGCAGAGGAAGAATTTTAATAGAACCCACAGGAATTCAGAGACTACATTTTTTTGCTTATATCCCTTTTTTCCTCTCTCTTTTTTTTTGTTTTTTTGAAAGACAAGTTTTCCCTTCTGGTGAACCCAAGCAACAGGCAATTTCCATTCATCTCTCGGGTTCAGCTATTCAGACTAATGGCCCAGATGCACATAGACTCTTTTATTTTTCGGTGAAGTCACCGCCCAGTTTCACAGCTGTCCATAGGGTGATGTGGAAGATTTCCAGCAGAACTATCACGCTAAATTTTGGGACACCTCCACCTTAAAAAGAAAATAATAGTGCAGCTGGACTGACATATTCAGCCACAACCAATTTCCCTGGTCACTCTGCCGAAGAGCTTTATCATTCCTGCAAGCCAACCGCTCCCATGCAGCGCAGGGTCAGGGCCCCTATAGCGGCTGCTTCCCCTGGAAAGCAGGGGGAGGAGGAGACACGAAGATCCCTTAAATCAGAGGAAAGAAAAGACGCACTGAAAGATCTTCAACAATTTTCTAATATAAAACAGCCCTGCAAAACTAGAAAAGTGGCTGTGGGAAGCAGTCAGAAATCTGCTCTTTATCCCATCTCAGCGCTGCTAAATGGTGAGAAATTTGGCAGAGGGCCCACACTTTTACTTATCTTCTAAGTCTAAAATCATGCTGCTTTTTTTCCCTCTTAATTCTGTGCTAAGCGTTGTGCATAGAAGGGAAAACACCGCTTTAGATGTGAAATCGGCAGTAGAGTCTGTGGCATTTGGGTATTTTATTCCATCAAAATGAGCTTTTCTTCCAAGGTGAAGTGTACAATGTAACATTACTTAATTGCCCACACTGCTTGGTGGATGCTGACATATATTGTAGAAATGTTAACTGTTTTACATTTCAATGCATTCCC
Organism: Dromas ardeola; assembly: GCA_013398915.1. Lineage (NCBI taxonomy): Eukaryota > Metazoa > Chordata > Aves > Charadriiformes > Dromadidae > Dromas > Dromas ardeola. The sequence goes on from VYZM01000601.1 coordinate 92,911, forward strand.
TCTCCCAGTCCTCCTTCTACTCTGCCGCTTTGCTAGGATGAATCTGGCCAGCTGCCAGATAGGAAGCTTATTTTTCACTGGTGATCATAACTCTGGCTGGTTGTAGCAAATAACGTAACTGGCGGTGTTAGGAGGTTTATACAGGAAGCCCTGCTGTGCTGCCTTAATTGGGATCACTCTTCTAGCGATGGAGTAAAAAGGTATTAAGTTAAGATAAATGAACTGCTTATTGGAAACTGCGAATGTCTCTCTGCATCAAGTTCACAGATAGGGAAAGCAAACGCCGCTCCTCTCCTCTTTCTTCCGAGCTCCTCCTTCCATTATCGCAGCTCCCCGGCCACGCATTCTTCTCCTCCAGCCTAGCAATGCTGCTTTTACAGCCCCAACCAAGATTACATGCGTTTGTACGCCCTAAAGACCGGATGGCATCCTACGGCCGACTCAATTTTCCCTTGTTCTCAGTACCCTGCTGCCTTGATGGAGTCAAACTGCGGGCACTTTTCTCTGGGCTGGAGTCTCATATGCATCTGGCCTCTGGCTCCTTTATAACACAGCTCTCCGGAGGCCCTCCTTGCTGCATTGCATGAGATTCAAAACACAAGCCACAGGCCCATGAAAAGAAGGCAATAAACATTTACATTGTGTGGCTCTGATGGTGCTACAAGATACAGCGACAAGCCCGAGGTTACTGCAACCAGGACAAAATTTTGTCCCTATATTGTGAGGATACTGACTTCAGAGATGTTCAATACACATGCCATAAATCCTTCATGTTGTCATCCCATTGTCTCCTAGGTCCAGGCAAATTGAATCCAGGGATCTGGCCGATTTTCAAGGGCGACATGAGAAAGACACATTTACAGAGTCCCACAGAGGCCAAAACTTTTACATGACTACACTGGACCAGCCCACAGGAGAAGCTGAGAGCTCTGAGAAGGACCAGCTGAGCTGTGCTGTGTAAAGGCATGGGCTCTACCTGCAGTAATGCAACTAGTCAATGTTTCCAAATGGTCAGATTTAGGTAAAAAAACAAAGTGAAGAAGCTTCTAAGTGCTGATCCACCCCAGGGCCATTCAATCTTGTTTAAGCAAGGTCCACTTCAGGTCCCTCTCACCCTCCCAGCAAGCTGATCCAAATCTGCACTTGACTGGATCCATGCTGACAAAGGGAGGTGGCATCAGAAACCTTGACTCATTACCCATGCAGTTCGTTGTTCCCCCCTGGAGCTAGGAAACATAGGAAATGAAGAAATCCTGCTGGCATTATTCTTGCAGCAACACATTGCTTCCTCCTCAGATTTGTACCACTAGGACAAAAGGAGAACAGACCTGATTAGGCTGATTTGGATCTGATCACAAATACTTCTGTAAATTAGACATCTGGGCCAGAGTTTTCCCTTTATGGTGGTCACACATGAGCTCAAATGGTACAAGGGCTCTGTGGGCACTCTTGGATGAGCTGAATTCCCTTTCTCCCTTCACTTGGCTATAAAGGATGCCCAGACTGACTGCTTCGAACTCAAACTCTGTCTTAGTTTGCATCTAAATCTGTATTTTAGATGCATAAATTAGGCCAGATTAATTCCATCTGAAGCTATATGGGTGTAAATCCTCCACTCCATTTCACGTAGGAACTTGCTTCCCTCTCTGGGAAAATCAGTCCCAGAGGGGCACCAGGAAGAGGCTTTCCTACAAGTGACCACTCTTCTTCCACCTCCATGGGACAACCCAACACACACTGCAGAGCTGGATCCAGAGAGGAGTTCCTCACTATGAATCTTCACCCCCTGAATGCAGGAGGAAAGATCCCAGTGATTTTCCTAGGACCAAGATTTGGGAAGCAGCTAAAGACTCAGATAACAATTCGGAGGACAAACTGCATACAGCAAAGTGTACATATTACCCACTGTTGCACAGGTAAGTCTGTGTTTTCCAGGCTGGCTTTGCTGGTCGTGCAAAATGTTCATACTTTTATAGGAAATTAACTCGTTCTTCATGCAAGACAAAGGTTTCATAGTCTCCTTTGGTTTTAAAAATACTTAGGAGGCAGGGGACAGAGCGTTTCTGGTCATGGCAGGTATTCCCTTTCACCTTTCTAAGCAATATTTTGACATGCTCTCTATTTTAAGAGGCATAACTGAAACCTGTCTGATCCAGCTCCTGTCTGGCTTCCCCCGTCTCATTTCCTGGAGGCCCATTGTAGAGGTCACTTCATTCAAAGCTCACCACTACCATAAACTGGTGTTTTACTCCTGCTATTGTCCTTTTGAGACTTGATGGCAATTCAGCATTAGCTTGTTTACAACCAGCCCTGCCAGCAACCTGACTGATTTGATGAGTGCTGCTCCTCCATTAAGGCTCCATGCGTAAATACCTACAGCTCACCACTGCTTCACCTTCCAGAGCTTATCTGCAGAGTCAAGGTCCTCCTTGCTCATACTCAAGTGCTTTGGGCAAGGGGATGAATGGCAGCAGGACACACAGGGTCAATTCCCAGCTCTGCCGGGGACTCACTTGCCACTTGCAGTAACAACACTAGCAGGCACCGGGGAACAACTCGCCAAGATATGGAGGATTTGGATGAAATATCAAGCTTGACCCCACTATAGCCAAGAACTCTGCCAGGACTCGACTTTTGTCCATGCAGCGCTGCCCATGGACTCACCCCACATCAGCTCCATCTGGCTGGGTCTGAAGCCTCCTAAAGGAGTAATTCCCTGCTTTTGGCCGTGCTTAGCCAAGGATTTATGCTGGTGACATGAGGTCTTATGAAAGCAGGGTCTTAAGAAGGGACAAAAAGAGAAACTGCTTGTACTCAGAGCTTCTTAGATCAAAGGGGCTGCCTGTTCATTGCCTCCACTGCATTTAGGGAAACAGGATTTTTTTGGCATTTTTTGGTGAACAAACAAAAGAATATCAGTCTTGTAACTGGCCCACATTGTTGCTTGCTCATCCTAACAGAAACAACCTTGCAAGGCCCAAATATCGACCTGCCACGAGGGCAGCAGTATTATTTCCTTCTTTAACTGGTTTTGCACTTGGGCACAACAGCAAAGAATGCGGTTGTGAAAGAAGATTTTACTCCTTTTTTTCACTGCAGAAATCAATACCCATATCCACAGTGGGTTTGGGTGGGCTGTCTCTCCTCCAGTGCTCATGGTGGGGACCAGGCGCTCCTCCACGTGCCACCGCCCTGTGGTTGGGAATCTCAGTGCCATGGCAGGGAAAGGGTGAACTCCATCCTCCGTCCCACGGGAGAGACCTGGAGCACTTGGAGACATCCCCCCCAGTCATGTCTGCCTGCTGCAAGGGGTGAGAAAGAGCTGGAAGGAGTCATGGGGGTGTTGCCATGAGCAGCAGAGCAGGGAGGAGGTGGGCAGGGAAGGAGACCTGCGCGTCACCACCGCCTGCTGCCACTCTGACAGCACAGTGACAAACTGAGCGGTGACATTCCCGTGCACTGTCTTGACAACCTATCAGCAAGGTGCAAACAGCAAAGTGTTGCATGATAAGGGGCCTGGCATAACGGCTTAGGCGAAAGCGCAGGTAGGCTGTAGGAAAGCCAACAGTTCACACGTATCTCGTTAAACATGACAAGGCTGTTATATCCAACAAGGCTCAAAGATCTCCATTTCGGCTAAAAAAGATGTACTGAAACATTTTCCTTTTCAAGGACAGTAATGTCACAGCGATATTTATCTAGGATACATCAGCAACCTCAATACAATGTCTGTAAGTGAACCCCTCCACGCAGCTCCGCAGCCCTCCCCTATGCACCGCCCACCTCCCTCAGCCCCATGCATGGCACCACTGCCCGCCTGTGCACGATCCCACAGACCCCACCATGGTCTACATCCCCCACATCCCCCTAAAAGCCCACCCACTCCTACACCCAACTGCACAACACCACAGCCTACCTCCTCCCAGCACTACCTACCACCCCATAAACCTTGTCCACCAGGCCTGGACTGGGATTCAGCAGGAGAGAGGGATGGGATGGGTTAGAGCTGCTTCCCGTGAGTACCCCCAAGTTACTTCTGCTTGGACTCATCCTGCCACAACATCTAATCCCTACCACTCAGGTGGGACCAAGCTGACGGGTCCAGTCATCCCAGCTATGGGGTTTCTTGAAGGCATGATATGGTAGATTCATGCCAGGAGTTTAGAAAAGTGCTTTCATTAGCAAGGAACCATAATGACGCTTCAGGGAGGGCTTTCAGTTGATGGTGGTTTAGGGACACTAAACTTTTCCCCACCAAAAAGAAGTAACAGATGCTGAGGAAAACTGTAGAAAAGAGATTTGTTACATTGAATCCCACATACTTTAGACATGGGAATGGAGAACTTGTGGCCCTTCCTCAAGCTGCAGTTCCATTTCATACAGCTCATGGATGCATTGGGTTTTGGACTGACGTTCATTTCTGGTCCACCAAATGAGTCTGAAAGGCTGATTCAGCCCTTGGAAAAGTTTTCTAACTCCTGCTTCAAAACATGAATAAAAAGCACCTGCCTGCCCCAAAAACTTCACCTCACATTGCCGGCAAATTCTTTCAGAGCAGACATCGGTTCCAGCTTGTATCTCTGTGTGATTTTCTCCTCTTTCTTTGCAGAGCATTGCCCCATGGACTCTTCTGTCTAGCTGCTTTCCTAGTGCCTCCTCAGTGAGATTTGATCTGGTTGTTTATTGAACTTTTTCCAGTGTTTATTATTTAAGGAATTCACAAGATAGATGTGAACGCTTTCAGCCTAGTTGTGCTTTGGGTTACCAGGACAATTGTTTAATATGTCCCAGCCTCCATGGGACTACTTGCTGATTAAAAAGGTTTCAGTGGGAGCCTGTTAACCTCTCTGTATATTAAAGTAAAGCAATATCTCTCTTTAGTTCCTAAATTTCCACAGAAGCTCTTCAGTTGTGCCCAGAGCCAGGCAACCTGCTGGCTGTGAGCAGTCTCACAAAGTCAGCTCCTTTTCCTGTTTGTGATTTTGCCACTAATAGAGGCTGATCTTTCCCAAATTTGCACCTATTCACACTTAATTACCTCAACTGGTTTATACAAACCTATGCTGACATCAGGGTTGCTCACACGCTGATCATCGCGGCTATGAATAAGAGGATCCTGGCTCCTCATCTGCTCTTCATGCTGCCGGGACCATGTGTCTCGTCCTACTCTTCAGCTGCATAAGCTGGGAACAGGGGATGGAGATTTTCAAGTGGCTTCACCAGTGCTTCTTGCACAAACACACGAGTGAAAGTGCTCTTACCCACGCTTTGATATGCAGAAATAATTACGTGGCTAAGCATGCCAGAATGGCAGTCTTACTACATGGTAGTGTGGTTTTTCAGCTTATGTTTATATGAGCAAGGGTCTGACTGAATGCCTGTCCCACTATCCAAGCATTTCTCTACAACTGGATAGCACCGCTGGAAAAAGTCCCTGAGAGATCACCAGCTGTGCTCTGCACAACCAACATAGCATGGAGAAATCACGCAGACATGGAAATGTCCTGACAGCAATGACTCCTCGGTCTTTTATATGGTTATTTTTTGACAGCCCTCCATATGCCCCCGGGATTTTGCCTTAAAATTATATGGTGAAGGCATTCCATCGATCGCTACCCAAAGCAGTCTATTTCTGCTGCTGTTTCTCTTTCCTTTGGAGTCCCTGGGGATGTGGGGTTTCACATGGACCTCATGCAGGTATCCCTCAGTCCCATAAGGGGAACTTCTTGCATGTCCCTTTATATGAGTGTTATGGTCAGAGATCCAGCAAGGATTGGGAGACACCTAAATTTTGGCCACACAAGGTTACAGGACGGAGGAAACAGAAGGTCATGAAGGGAGCATGGCCACCGCTCAGCTCCATTTGGGGCCAAAACCAAAAGTCAGGCTTTAGTGGGCTATTCAGTTTCCTGCTGTCCTTTCAAGTGAATCAATCCTCCATTTACCTGCCTATTTTGAAAATTTTTATTTCTCGTTCCGTTCTAAGCAACATCCATGACATCAGTGAAGACAGACTAAGGAGACATGCAAAATAATTGTCACAAAAATGAAAGATTCCTCCATGCAATGACAGTCAGGCCTCCTGTACAAGACAAAGATGGAAGCAGACCCGCTACACGACCTGACACACGTGTGTACGTAGGTAGTACATGGTGAGGGTTGGGTGCATTTTGATCACTCATAGGGGGTTCCCCAGCATTGCTGGCACCTAACATGGTAGACACTCACATGGTCCACAGCTTTAAGAGGAGTGAGAAGTCATGGGAGGAGGGTAAGGTGAAAGGAAGTTATAAGCCGGCCAAGCTCACCCACGGGCCGTGGCATGAGCACCTCTGAGCTCTGGAGAAAGCACAAGTCCTGGTGCATCAGTGTTTGTGACTGAGTGATACAGGATGGCAGGCTGCATGGATACCTCCAGCCCTGCCTTTTTGCACTCCCAGCTGCAATCAGTATGTCACAAGAATCTGTAAACAGTCAAAAAAATACAAAAAACATGGTGGGTTTTTTTTCTTTCTACAAGCCACCTGCTCCCTGTCAACGTGGAGCACAACCCTTTGTGTAGCAAATCCAATAAACAAAACTGTAAAGCATCTGTCCTGCAACTGGATCCCAGCCCATGATAAAGAGCGAATCTGATCCACGACAAACAGCTGGGAAGAACATTCAATACTCGCACTGTGCTTCACAGCCCATCCGCAGCTTCCTACCAAAACCAACCGGAACTGCTGCTCAGCACCAAAAAGAAGGAGAAGGGGGGGAAAAGAAAGGTAATTTTGCATCAAAGCAAGCTTAGGTACTAGAAGAGGAGAAATGGTGTTTGCCACAGTTTTATTATGACCAAATGCTACAGGTGGGCAGCCCAGATCTGTTCTTATTAAATGAAAATGCAAAATTTCTGAAGGCTTTTATGAGGTTAGGAGAAAAACCCACATAGGCCAACTTCACCTGTATGATGAAATGTCACCCTCAGCGGACAGAAAGCCTTGACTTAGTCTTTCATTCAGGAGAGTTTCGTGTCCTGGTAGGCCAGGAGATAGAGCTTACAACATTCAGGGCTAGATTTAGGGAGTTGCCATGTCAACACACCTCCACCGTTAGCAAGAACACCTCAGAGACTGGGATGTGAACTAGAAGCCCTATTTTTAAGTCTCCATATTCAAATTCAGCGTAACTCAAACCTCAGACTCAAATTCCCCTGAAACTGGTGAAACACTCCCTGCTTCACCTAAGGTGAAATTTGGTCCACGACCCCGTGACCACCTTGGGCCAATAAAGTAAAAAAATGTCCTTTCTGCTGAGCAACAGCTAGAACATCCTTCTTCCTTAGAAGAATATCAGCCCATGGAAAAGTAAATTCACTCAGATATAACATTTCCAAGGGGCTAATTCTTCTCTCTCACTCTCAAAATGGGGGAAAGCTCTTTGCCAGTATGTAATTTCTTTCCTAATCACATTGCAGTGTCACATACCAGTGAGCTAAGGGCTCCCGCAGCAGCGTTATTCTCCAGCATATGTGACTTTGTATAACATGTGCTTCGCTCGGCAGTCATCAGCAACAGAGAGCAAGAACATACTTCTTCCTCTATGACATTATTAGACATTAACAGGACTATATAGCAGTGCATTTCAGCTTCTTTATTTTCTCCCAGTAAAAGCAGCTTGGCCACCTGGTGTGCTGCACACACAGTTAAATTCCAAATGTAATGTATTTTGTAGCGAAAGAGATTAGAAAGCTGCTGTAATGAATCTCATTACCAGTGTCTTTATATCCTCATCTAGTTGGAAGCAGAGATCATCCAGACCTAGGCACTGTACTTATTTAAAAGAATATCATCTACCTCTCAACCCTGTCATTACAAGACAAATTGTTTCCTTTGGCTTGATGTTCCAGCCATGCTTTTCTCAGTCTTAAAACATGTTAGCAGCCACATTTTCCTGAGAACTGAAGGCCAGATTTCTAAGTGCTCAGCACCCACAACTGGGCTAGATTATTTTACAAGTGTTTGATTCACATTTAGACACCTAAAATAAGAGCCAGATTTTCAGACACACTCAGAAGCCTCCAAGATCTTCTGGAAATCTGGACCTAGAGTTACTCCAGTCGCTTGCCAAATTAGTGGAAATTAAAGTAGACAGCATCTCATCATATTAGTTGTTGCAATGATAAACAAGCAATCTTACTGTTGGATCCATTTCTAAACCCCATCCCCCCTTTTAAAGGCAGCTGTTTGCTGGTCTATTCAAACACAGGCCAACACTTCCAACTGTGACTTCCATGTTAAAAAAAATAAATCCAGATTTTCATATTTTCATATGTTCTCAGAAGAAGAAAAAATATCATTTAAGCTATATTTGGTCAACATTTCTAAGGCAGTTTATGCAGTGGCAGAGAGATATGGCCAGGAAACTTCAGCCCAGAAAAGGAACATTGGGAACGTAATTGCAGTCAGTGGGTTTGAGTGAAGAGTCTTTTGTATCTCTGACAGATGAATACATGCATCCTCCCCTGGTCCACGCCTGTGTTACAGCAAACAGGCCACTCATCCTGCCTTTCACTTGCATGGCTGCTCAAACATATGTAATTGCATCACTTTTTCATGCTATAAGCGCTTCGTAAGACTGCAACTGAAATGAAAGGACCACCCCTCCCTTCTGATCCCATCACTGTGCTGCTTCCTGACCTCAGACTTCAAGAATAGATGTGGGCCAAAACTGATTTTCCTCTCTCAGGAATGTTTCCAAAATTCCAAAAATTTTCATATGAGCATGACAGAAAGCCTCCAGACTGAAAATTATGGAGATACTCAATCACCAAGGAGCAGTCGTGCAGGAGACTCCTCTAACCGGTCCCAGCCAGACTGGGGACTGCTCTAGGCTAAGCCTCAAACTCTGCCAAAGCTGCTCCTCTTTTGTACAAGGAACTTAGCATTTATTAGGCAATCAAATAAGATTTACTAGCTATCATTTGGGTGGTCAGAATAAACAGGACATTATGATTTCAGTGAGAGAGACACATTCTCTTCTACTCCTTCCTCAGCTGAACCTTCACATTTGTTGGTTTATAAGCACTGGGATTTCAGATCAGCCAACTTCTGATTTGTGCTTCTATTTATCTATTTATTAACTTAAACTTGTCTGATATGACTGTTCTTGCCAGTGCTGTATCCCACCTCAATGCAGATGGACTCCTTCATTTATTCTAAACTCTTCAGTGCAAACACACAAATTACAGAAGAAAATTGGGAGTCATCCATAGTGGATCTGCTGACTGGATGAGGACATGTTCCTTACAAATAGTCTTTGCTCTAGAAGGTAAGTAATATATTTCAGAGTGAAATTATAGTAGATCAGGATGAAAAAACCTGTCCTATGATCAAAACTCTGAAAAAAGACCTGGTTTCAGTTCCCTGATCTGATGATACAGGCTTTCTTGTATGACCTTGGGCAAATTATTTAATCTGTTAGTTCCTCAGATGAGGATAAAGTCACCTCTTTCCTCCCACTCTGTCTGATGGTATGCTGTGGTCTCTTCCTATTTGTTACAATGCCAAAAAAATAAATCCAAGACCTCAGCCCTACAGTATTCAAGAACAAACATATTTTAAGGAGAGCGGAGAAAAGGAGCCAGCAAAATGTGCATGCACCATTAAGAAAATCTCAGGCATTTCAGGTGACAGATTCAGTGCCAAATGGTAACAATACTCGCATACATATTCTAAAGAGAGCTTTCAGGTTTCCTCAATAGCCTGTTCTGCTAAAGCTGACTCTGGGAGCACCACCCTGCAAACCCTAAAGGCAAAGATACGCTTTGCAGCTCCTTTAGAGACCAGCAAACAGGGAGGAGATCTGCTGGAAGATGCAAGGAAAAAGCCATGTGAGTAAAAATGCCATCATTTACAGATAAACACCGAGTGCATTTTATTTTTGAACCAATGAGGTTCGGTAGGCACAACAAGTTACCCAGTCCCTGCTGCTATCCTTCATCTCTTGCTCCAGTCTATCAGCATTGTAAGTCAGCATATCTGGATGTGAAGCACTCCCCATATGAATGGGCTATTCATCTTCTGACACCGCGCAGGCAGAGCATGTGAAATGTCGAGAGATTAGACACCGCCAGAGTGAGAGATTCCTCGATGCAATTAAAGTGTGAAGAACACATAAATCACAGATTTAAATGACTCCATCCAAACAGCCGCCACGCACAGCCCCCCTTCCGCCGAGGCAGGGTGGGCTGGGCGGCGTTGTAACCAGCCCCGAATCCGATGGCGGAGCTGGTGTTTGGAGCGTGAGCACAGGGATGGAGGTGTCCGTCGTGCAGCCTTTCCTAATGGGCTGTGATTGAGGAGGCAGTGATGGGCTGCTCTGACAGGTGAGGCGGACACAGCGAAATAGCCCAGGGAAGCAGGGTGAGGAGGAGAGGCGAGATGAAACAGCAATATTTGAATAAAAGCGGTGTCGGAGAGGCGGCCATGCTGATATAATATCAGCAATGAGAGGGAGAACGTAAGAAAAAGTATATGGTAAATTAAGCACCAAGGCTGTTAAAGGTCCAGTTATTTTCCAGCTAGTTGCCTTCTGATTGTTCATTAAAGTACAATATCCAGCCCTGAAAAACAGCCACTGAAAGTTCACTCATTTTTCCTGTTGGCAAGTGGTCACAGGATCTGGAGACAACCTGGCTCCCCAGATCTTGACTCACTGCAGTGGTGCCTTGGTCATTAATATTCATATAAGAGCTAATGGTGCAGAGTTGGGTGTTTGCATTCGTCCTTCCTGGTATTTCCTACTCTTGGATGTGGGCAGTGCTCACGTTTTCCATGGGAGAGGCACAAGACTTGGTACCCTGCTCAAGCCCTCCTTTCTGGAGACAAGACGGGAACGCCATTTTCCATTTAAAAACAAACTAAATAAAATAAGGCATTCCTCAGAGCTAAGGACTGAAGAATGACCTCAGAGTCAAAAACACCAGAGGGACAAGGGAAAAGAATTGATTTCTGTTTGGTAGAAATCTCATGATTTTTAAGCCGGTCTCCTGATTGTGGCAGTGCTGAGCGTGATGTTTTTAGCAATTTCTGAGTCATCAATCCTGGCTCTCCCGGCAGGAGAAGAAAGGAGAAGCACAAGCAGCAACGTCCTAAACCACCATGTTTTCAGGAGGAAAAAAAAAAAGAAAAAAGGGGAGGGTCTGTGGTGGCTTAGGAGGATCCTCATAAAAGCTGCCATCTCTTCTCTAGTCCTTAACTCGCTCGGTCCCCATGGAGGCAGCCTTGGCTGCAGCCCCAAGCTTAGCAGGGTGTTAACTCCCCAGCGCCCTCCGTGTCGTGGGGTGGCAGGTAGGGAGATGCCAACTACCCCGGGCTCAGCAGAGCACTGCTGGGCCCCTCGTGCTGCCCACATCTGGCACCAGGGGTGGCGACCCAAAACCCATCGACACTGCGCCAGGGTGAGTGCCACCCAGGGGCTGATAGGAGAGGTTAAAACCCCTGGCATCCTTCCCAACCCCACTATCAGTAAGCTTGTGATCATGGCAAAGCTAACTTTCCTGAACATGCCGGACTCCCCAGACTCCAGCTTTGGTCTGTAGGAACTTCCGATGGCTATACCCTCTTTGTAAAGGGCGTAGAGGCATCAGCAGCTGCATGCCCAAATGGGTGCCAAGGGTGCAGGGATGGTCCCCATGCAGGTGGGGTCTCCTTCGGCATCCACATCCCTGATGCTGGGGACCTGCCACAGCTGCGGACATGAAAGCTCCCCCTTTATGCCACCATTGAAGGGCTGTGACATCCCCCCACAACCCTGTAATGGGGATGGGGTGAAACGCAGGAGCTGAGGGCTGCTCCCATACGCCTGAAACCCACCGGGTGGGTGCAGTGAGACACACGCTTCCCGCCTCCCAGCACGTCAGCAGGTGGCATTTCTCTCTCCCTGCAGATATCACTCCATCTCTGAGGATGGCAACGGGGAGAAACAAGCAGTTAGAGATGCAGGCTGGCTGAAGGCAGTCTGCCGGCGCCCCGTGCTAGCCTTGAAATACAGGGCACCGCCGTCCTCGTTCGTGCCTGGCAGCGCATCTCCTGCCACGTTTGCTCCTGCCTGTCGCACTCCCAAGGGAGGACTTTTGGGGCAGGGACCTGCTCCCTGGTTGGCGTTGATTCATCTGCCGCGCAGCGTTGCGGGCAGAACACTCCCACACTGATTTTTGTCAAGAGCGCCGGGCAATAATGGAACGACACCTCGCCGTGTTTGCAAACAAACACTGCCTCCCTTCCTGTTTAACACCATCTGCCACCCAACCCAATTTCCCTGCCCCCGTCCATCCCCAAAAGCGACAGCCAGAGACAACTCCAAAAAGCAGCTGCTAAGACAAACCACGTTCTTTCAAGTTTACAAGCTGGTAGGAAGGAGGTTGCGGTCCCGCATTGCCCCTGCCCGCGCACAAGCACGCTCCTTGCTGCACGCCCACAGCTGTACAACGAGCTGGGCTGGGGGGGTTCTTTACTTCTACTGAAAACATAAACCAGCTCAGTGTGAGTTTGGTCTCAAACTTTTCCATTGCATGGTCTCCTTCCTGCCCACTAGCAGGGGCTGGTGTGGACGTGGGGGTGGAGGCAAAAGGAGGCTCCACTGAGTTCTGCGTCTCCATCAGCAGGTTAGCTCAGCTTCCCTGCATGGGTCCTTATATCTTCCCCCAACAGCACTTGCAGGCTCAGAACCAGGGCTGATGGGGTTGTGGCACGCATCTGGCACCCACGCAATGGCAAACATTTCCCCAGGGCTACTGCACCGACTGATGTCCCTCCAGGGAGCAGATAAAAGTCTTCCAGACTAGCCCAGGTTTTGGGCCAGCCTTTCTCATTTGCTTTCCTTGAAATGAAGAAAAGAGAGTAAAAGGAAATAACTTCATACATCCAAGGAATGAGTTTACCCGAGAAGGATCAGACTCCTCAGGGCTTCGATCAAGGTAGGGGAAAAACAATTCCTAGAGTAAAGAGACTGTTTGGTTGAAGAAAACCAAACACTCTGCTCACAGCACTGCAGGTGGGAACCTGCTGCCTTATTTACCACAGAGCTGCAGAAAACAGAAAATGAGGGTGTTGCATCCCATAATGCCCCGGATAAAACATTAACACTTCTGTGACATCTTTATTCTATCCCTCCATTGCATTAACAACCAAGGTTGTTAACTAGAGCTCATATGCATTACGTTAAAAATCAGAGGCTCTTTCGTGTCACCTATTTCTTACCTGTTCTCCATAGCACTCACATCCTCTCCTGCACATGGCAGAGGTATCCCCTTGTCGAGCCAAGGAACTGAGAAGGTGCCTCTACCTTGGCCCAAGCAGCGCACACACACATCTCCTGGCCTCAGCTCCTTCGCACAAGAGGGGCTTGAGCTCCAATATTTAAACATCACCCCGTAGACACACTGTCCTGACACAATCTTAAGCCTCAGCCGCTACTTAAATAGAAAGAGTCCAATTACTTTGAGGCAATACCCAGAGATAATGTAGAATGTCAACTACTGGCATTTTTATGTGGATGGTCTTTACACAGTGCTCATCCTTTGCATGAAAGCGAGTGGTTTGTATTTAAGAGGCTAGCTTTATTTCTTCTCCCGGGACAGCATAGATTAAGGCCAAATGACTGTTATCTTCCTGCTCATCAACAGCTAGGCCAGGCTCACATCCATTGTAATTTGAGGCATAGTTCAAAAGAAATCTATCCAGATCTTTTTCCAAGCTTCCATTAATCATCTCCTTCACACCCCCTTTCTAGCAGCTCTCCGATACACCATTTGAAGCTGGATTGTATTAAAATGCTTGGGAACTTTTAAGTCCATTCTTGCTCAGAAAGTCTCCAGTACATCTACACTCGTTATTTTTCAACCCCCACAACCCCTAGGGGTTGTTTCTGAGTAGCCACAGCTGGCTTACTCTTTCTGGGGACAGCCATGGAGGTCACTGAGGTCACCAGGGACATCCCTGTTGTTTTGGATGTATATGTCCTATTGTATGAATTTTTAAATCAGAAGAGGTCAATACTACATGCTGAGCCAAGCCAGTGATCCTGGGGAGGGGCAGGAGGAGACAGCTCCTTGCAAGAAACCGTGCTGATGGACTTCTCAGGTCCTCCTCACCTCCACAGAGATTTTAGGCAAAAAATTCCCTGTGCATTTGATGTAATTCTTGGCCTCTGAGTGTACAATAGTGTGTATTGTGCATACGGCACGTGTTGCGTCCAAGCTACCCCTTCCCTTTGCTGGGCAAGGATGCGTCCTCTCTTTTCTGAGTGACTCCATCTCTGCAGTACCAGCCATTGCCAGGGAGGACGTCTACATTAGCCTTCACCTTACAGACTATTTCCTACATGGGAAAGGATAACACCCTGCAGAGCTGGTGGCCAGGCATGTTGGTCAGCCCGCCTTTGTTTCCATGGAAGAATCCTTTAAGTAGGCAATGATCTGACTGAAGAATAAAGTACGTCCCGTCTAGGCAGTGATCGAGATGTTTTATTCCCAGAACAACAACTTGCCTTTCTTTCATCAGCTAATTTAGTCTTTTCTGCCCTAGTCACTGACCTGAAGAGGAAGCCATCTGTCCACCCTCCAATAGCCTTCATGTTACATACCAAAATGTCACGGGACGTGACACTGATGATCTTTGCGAGGGTCAAAATGGAAAGCACTTCCCATGACCTCCTAGCTTTTTACATTTCTCATAATCCCCCTTTTGCCTTTTTCCACTGGTACCAAGTCACCTCAGGTTTTCATGTAATGACTGTAAAGGAATTTAAATATTTGATACCCACTCCGGTAATAATTTTTAACCAACTTAAGTGTGCATCATAAATCAGTTGCGTCCCAGACGGTTGGCCTATTTAAAGGCCACAAGTGAACAGCCATAGGGCAAATCCTTTCCCTGCCTACCCAGTACCACAGGTTCTACACTTCTGATTTTACAACACTTCTGGTTTCACAAGAGAGCAGATATTTGGTTATGAAGTCCTGCAGTCCCCAGTGACTGAAATATCTTCTCTTGCACTTGAGGGCATCTCACTGGAAGACACAGGGCCCCCTTCAGTGATGTTTCATTTGCTCTTTGAGGATCTCCAAGGCTTCTCATTGCCTGTTTTACTCTCCTGGTAATCAGATTCTCACTGTGCTCACCCAGCCCTGCTTTCTGAGATCCCTGCTATGTACCCACGCCACTAAGCTTTCGCCCCCACCTCACCTTGCCCTGACGGTCTGTGTCCAAGGGATGGGATGTTTGCCTGTTCCGGAGACGATTCACTGTGGCTTTGTGCACAATCGCTGTAGAGGAAACTGGTTTTTTCTGCTTCAAATACAGGGACTCAAAGTGCAATCCAGGCAGACAAGAGGAGCTGTGAATGATGTCCTCCTTCCCCGCCCCTCCTCAGTCCTTCCTCTAAGGGCATGGAGAGCTAACCCTACTTGCAGTTATTTCGGTGTGAGCCCATCCTCACATAAATCCCTGTTATTCTCCCTTCTAAATGTCTATCCCTTTATAAATGCTTGCATGTATTTTCACAGAGGAGTAGTATATCTATGGGGTCTAGCTTGACATTTGCCTTCTAATACTTGCAAGCAATCTCTACCTGACAGGTTTTGGTTTTGTCCCAGGTATCTAGGACTAATACATATTTTATCTCTGCATTTGTGTTTTAGAGAAACAAACACAGAGATTGTCACCAGAAGGAGTCCTCCAAAGCAAGCCCACATATCAATGTGGCACTCAGCAGTGGATTCAGTCCTCTTTTGCCCTTCAGGGTATATATTCATTGTTGGGCATTGTATGTGCTTCTGTGGAAGCTGACAGGCAGTTTAACTCTACATTTATGCCATAAAGTACATCGTTGCCTTTTAGAAAGCATCTATTGCTAGCATCTTCCACCTCATCAAAATCAAAAGCCCCCTGCTCCCTTCCTTTACCTCTGGATCAAATAGTGGATTTGACAGGTTGTTTTTGAGAGCTGACATTGCTTTTTTTTGTCTGCGTATCCCATCTTGAGGCATATACTACCCTGGGCTACTTCATATGTAGATTTTGCTACAAAACAAGCTGCCCTTCCGCAGTAGAAAAAAAGCTCATCAATGTTTTCCATTTTATGGTTGGTCAGCTCAGTTGTTTTGGGTATTTCTAAATACCCGTCTTCTCAGCCTTTCACAGTTTCCTCCTTCGCTGCTGCTGACAGTGCTGTTCTGGGCCAGGTGAAGTTCTCCTCCACCAGCAATCAGCGATGGTTTATGGCACTCGTAATGATGAAATTCCATCTGTCTCACAGCAGATCCCTCAGGAGGTTGCTAATCAAACAACATTCAATTAGCCCCTCCAGCTCTGCCACATATTCAGCTACATCATCTCCTCATCCTACTATGAAACTCAAAGAAGCCGACAAAATTGCTTGGCTGTGGTGCACAATACTCTGTTACATCTTCTACAGCTCTTCTAAGCATTTATCTCCTCTTTTCTGAGGTTGTAACAAACTCCTCAAAGGTGAGTAGGGTTTAATTGCTACAGAAATCAATTTTACTTGGTGTCTGTTAGTTCTTATCTATAATCTGCTCTGAAAGAAAAGAGCCCAACTATATTTGCTGGCAACCCTCATTTTCTTCATTAAGGACCTCCATTTATCCCAGAAGATTCTAGTTCCAGTCATATGAAAGGATTTCTCAGGTCACAGCAAACTCTTTATGCAAGCTGGGAACCTGCTGCTTTGTTCAACCTGTTGCTTTGTTTAATTTGTTTAACTGCTTTATGAACTCCTACTCACAAACCAGAAAGTAATGTGTCAAGGGGAAATAGGCCTGGATCCCAAAAGCGTCAGGCAACCCTGCTTAAACCTTCTTATCTTCATTAATATAACCTCCACTGTTATCTCCAGAGATCTATCACAGTGATTTTAGTAACTCGGAAATGTGTGGAAGTAGAATTGAGCTGTTTAGTACCATCGGGGCAGAGGCACATTGATTTTGGGGAACTACAGCCACACCACAGTGTGCAATGAGTAATGGACAGATGGTATGTGTTATTTAGGATATCAACTGAGTGTCTTCTAGGATCATGTGGTTTGAATTGGCAAAAAAGACATTTGTCTGAACTGCAGTAATTGATGAGGGCTGAAACACCACGATAAGATCTGGAGTTAGGTGATAAAATCTAGGCCCTTCCCCACAACACTACTGCATTTTAACAGGACTTTGTCAAACCTGTTAAGTGAACATGATGGAGTTAACATGATGGAGAGATATGCCCTTCCCACCCACCCAGAAAAACCCTACGAGAAATCAGATAATACAGATTTTGAATACAAACTTTTGAATAGAGTTTTGCCAAGCCTGCAGATAAAGGTCAGAACTTGCTTGGTAAAGAGGTGGCTGTTGCTTGGGTGAGATGGAGTCTGAGCGACAGGAGAGGTTTGGGCTGTCTTTTATTTTACTCAAACCTGTTCACCCATCACTGGTTTCAGAGAACGACCTTCCATAACCTACATGCTGGTTTGGTTTGGAAGCAATGTCCCTTGAAAGGAGCTTCACAAGCAACTTTCCTGTCTTGCATGAAGCAGCTGCAACTTCATGGCTGCAGCTGGCAGCAGGAAGTGGGCAAATTGGATTGTGTGTCACGAAAAACACCTGATCTTCAGCAGCAACTTACCCTGCATTGTCCATCATTATCAATAAGAGGAAATATCAGAGGAAATATTCATCCCTGTGTGCCTTGCCTAGACAGCAGAATACTCTTAAAGGTTTAGAGGTAAAGTGTGGTGCCGGAGTCCCTCTTTGGTACAGCCTTTCTTTTTATTGCCAGACAAGGATGGACAGATTTAATGAAGTGTGGAAGTGGGATCAGACAGAGCAGGGTCCGTCCCGCTCCCCTGCTGAGGATTTCTGTGATCCTGATAAGTGACATTTTTTCTCTGTGTCCCAGGTTGCCATCAGAAAATACGGGCACGATATTTCCTTCCTCCGATGCCTTGTCTTTCATGTTCAGCTTAAAGCTCTTCAGGCAATGGTCTACTTCTTACCTTGTTTTTGCTGTGCTGCCATCATTGAAGAGCCCTGTCTCACTTCAGCTGTCCAGACATGACCATAGTGCAAATATTAATCAGCACTGACAGCTGAAAGCCTGCTTCCATCTTACTTCCTTACATGTCAGCAAATAATGTCATGGCATTGGGGATGACACACCACAGCCCAACATAACAGAAGTGACACAACATGCTGAAATCAAGACATGATAAAAATTCAAGGCGCACACAGAGCAGCTCCTGAACCTCCTTTCAGTTGGCAGGGAAAGACAGGCGTAGACCCTGCGAAGCACATCACACGTTGCACAAGTTTCATAGCCTCCAACAGACAAACCAGCTGAACCTGCAGCTTGGCTGGGTTTTGCCTTCATCGCTAAGCTCTTCTGAGGAACAGAACTGCACCAGACGTCAGGTCATTAAACAGAAGGAGATATTCCTGGAGAAGAGAAGGCTCCAGGGAGACCTTATAGCACCCTTCCAGTACCTAAAAGGGACCTACAGGAAAGATGAGGAGGGACTCTTTATCAGGGAGTGGAGCAATAGGATGAGGGGTAACGGTTTTAAATTGGAAGAGGGTAGATTTAAATTAGATAACAGGAGGGTGGTGAGGCACTAGATCAGGTTGCCCAGAGAAGCTGTGGCTGCCCCATCCCTGGAAGTGTCCAAGGCCAGGCTGGATGGGGCTTTGAGCAACGTGGTTTAGTGGGAGGTGTCCCTGCCCATGGCAGGCGGGTTGGAACTGGGTGATCTTTCCTTCCAACTCTAACCATTCTATGATTCTATGATTCTATGAAGTGCTTTACTTCTAGGTCACCGTTTCCAGCTGAGTCTTGTGCAGCTCATTAGTAGGTAAGAGCCATTGACACGTGACTGTCACTGTGGATTGAAACAACAGTAGACTTTGCAGCCACAAGAGAGGTGCAATTGCATGCTTGAGGGAGAACCGCAGGGCAGGACTGATGGACCCTGGTGCATCCATACTGGGATGGTAATGACCAATGTGCTCTCAGTGCTGCAAACAGCTAGATGAAAACAGACTCAGAGCGAGCTCAGTGGTGCCTCTTCCAAATCTGTCTTGCCGTTTACCCAGGTCCTCTCTGATGTGCATGCACCCTACAGGGGTGAGGAGCCAGCACCGCAGCTTCTGCGCTGGGGGAAGCCTGGCAGCCAGCTGCCTCCGCCTCCCAGGCAGCCCTGCGCTGCTGCCGGCGATGCTATCCCTGCTGATAATGAGGCTGTTTTTCTTCTTCAGATCAATAGGGAACTTCAGGTCTGTCTCATCCCGACTGCACCAAACAAGTGGCACTTCAATATCACAATGACAGCTTCCTAAAATACTCCAAGATAGATAGGGCAAAATCCATGGGTTAGATTGGAGCGGGGCAGGAGAATAACACCCATCCAAAACACCCAGCTTTTCCCCAAGGGTGCCCTGCCTCCCTCTCAGCCCCAGAAATGCAGAGCTTTCCTCTACCAGCTTGTGGGAGCCTTTGCCATGTGAAGGTGCAAGCAAGCGGTCAAGGCTGAATTGGGTTTCTTGTCCCAGCACCTCAAAATTGAAGTCCTTGTGCATGCACCAGGCAAGAAAGAAGTCTTTCAGGTAGCCTTGCATTTGGAAACCCTTTGCCAAACACAGACTTTCTGTCACAGAAAGCTCCTCCTTGAAAAGAAATGTGCCCATGACCATTTTGGAGCAATCTGACCTTTTTCATGGAGATATATGCCTCCCTGTCAATGGCTCATAAATGGATGAACAGCTCAGCTCTTTTTAATAGAGTTAGGCACAGGGTAATAATAGACTTGTACAGCTCTCTCTCTTTGCTTAATTCATCTTTCTACAAATCATTAACATTGTTGGAATAACTGCTAACATTACCTTGGATTCCTCCTCGCAGCAGCTCACGGCAGCATTGCGGTGCACAGCACGTGGAAAACGGGGTTCCCTGCACATATTTGCACAACAAGGACTCAGGGCAGAGCTTTTCATCCTCCTGTCAAAGGAAGAGAGGTGCGGAATAAAGCAGACCGAACTCCTTTCCTCCTCCACCGAAGAGCGTAGCACAGGGATCAGCGCGGCAGATGTAGACACAGCAGAGGCTCTCAGTGCAGAGGCTGTAGCCTAAACCCAGCGCAGGTAAAAGCCATGCAAACCTCTCCCACATCTCCAAAGATGTCCCTAACCCATGTGAATGAACCTGTGGTCTCCACATGCAAGCAAATGATGCCCTCCTCTTGTCACAGTACCTATGAGGATGATGCTCACCAACCAATAATAGTAAAACTGCTCCCTTTGCGCTCATTTTCATTGTTTCCGAGCCAGGAGCCAAGTGCGTACCAGGTTTCAAAGTATAACATGGCCATAGCTGTGATGACCCTGTGCAGCATCAAGCAGGCTTAATGCCGGGCTGATATTCTTTTTGAAGTGTCGGCAGCTGCTGGGAGCTGAACAGAACCTCGCTGCTGTGTCGCATGGCGAATCCAGTGCTGGTCTGAGCTAAATTCATCCCAGGCATAGCCTGGTGGTGGATCAAAGCAGTCGGCCTCCTGGCGCTGCTCTGGGCAAGCCGCCTGCCTGGCGCGGTGGAGGGAGTTCTGCTCGCTGCTGCTGCCAGCCTCACACCACGTCGCAGGGTCGGAGGCAAAACTTCTGGGTGCCATTTCTTGGCACGTGCTTTGGTTCAGCAGCAAAACAACCCGAAGCCGAGTTCTGTGGTTCTTCAGCCCCAAAATTATTAAACGAGCCCATGGCAGCAGATGGGGCTCAGCCCTCAAGAGAGCTGGGCCCGATACCACGGTTGTGATCTGCACATGTATCTGATTAGCACTGTGGGATCATCCTTTAATTAAATTTACTCTGTTTGGTTTATAAGCACAGCGGTCTGGACTTGATGACAGCAGTACACAGGATGGGGTCCACTGCTATTTATGCACGTTGGGGCACGATGCGCACTCTCATTTCATGTGCGCAGCCCTAACTGATATCCCTGGGATTGTACATGTGCAACTGAGAACAGCAATTGGCCTGGTCTCGGGAGCGTTGTGTGACTCTTCCAGTAATCTGAAATGGTCATTTCCTAGCAGTCTGTTTGTTTCTGTGTCAAGGGAAATAATCTAATTTGAGCGCCGTAAAAATTTACAATTATTGTGCAACAATTTTAACGAGGCGGGGTGGAGGGGGGTGGGATCAGGAGAATATTGGGATGAACTGATGCAGTGTGAAGGTGAAAGCAAGGCAAAGCTTCTCCCCAGAAAACTGAAAACAAAACCCACCACTCCCGTAACAGTGTTGCCATCTGTAATTAATGAAGGCTCACGTGTGACCCCAATCCTTACACATACTGTGAGCAGAGTTATGCAGAGATGAGAGACCTGTAAAGCACATGGCTTAAAGGCATCGGCATCCTCACCGTGCAAGCTGTGCTGGGGTTTGCTGCTGTGACTCAACTTTTTCCGGTATAGTGTCTGAGCCAGATTACATGCATTATCAAACCTGCTCAGACAACTGGGAGTCAAAGGGTCCTGAGCCAGGTTTGTGCACATTGTGTTCTTTTATGAAAGATCTCCATGACGAGTCCTGTCTCTCCTGCATTCAGCCCATCACAGTATTATAAATTTTCAGTCCAGTGATCCCAGTTTGGCAACGGTGCAGAAGTGAGGCTGTGTTCAAGTCTGTACTGGGGTTGACCCAGAGAGCAGCACCCACCAAGCCTTTAGCACCGGCTGGTGTGAGGCACAGTCCTCGCATGTGGGAAGTGGGTCTGAAGTTGTACAAGCTTCCCCAGCAACAGTGCAAATGGATCTCATCCACATATTTCTCACAGGGATGCATCCAAAGACCCAGGCAAAGACTTATGACTCTGTCGTCATGAAGTTCTGCCCTGCTCATTGCTCCATGTGCAAAAACCCAGAGTCCTGTTGGGATTTAGTTGCAGGGGAGGACCTGCTATGGAGGTGGCAGCACAAAGAGAATCACAGAA
Organism: Dromas ardeola; assembly: GCA_013398915.1. Classification (NCBI taxonomy): domain Eukaryota; kingdom Metazoa; phylum Chordata; class Aves; order Charadriiformes; family Dromadidae; genus Dromas; species Dromas ardeola. The sequence continues at coordinate 114,933 of VYZM01000601.1, forward strand.
TCACAGAATCAGAAAATCACAGAATGGTTCAGGTTGGAAGGGACCTTAAAGATCACCTAGTTCCAACACCCCTGCCATGGGCAGGGACACCTCCCACTAGACCAGGTTGCTCAAAGCCCCATCCAGCCTGGCCTTGAACACTTCCAGGGATGGGGCAGCCACAGCTTCACTGGGCAACCTTTTCCAGTGTCTCATCGTCCTCAGAGTAAAGAATTTCTTCCTGATATCCAATCTAAATCTACCTTCTTTCAGTTTGAGGCCGTTACCCTGTGTCCTATCATTACGCTCCCAAAAGGCCCACTGTGCTCCTTTGGGGTGGAAAGCCAACCTGAAGATCCCTCTGATATGGGGGAACACCACAGACCCACCACAGTGAACAGTCCCTGTGACAGGCAGCTGGGATGAGAAGCGAATGGACTGCTGTGTCCTTGGCAAGGCAGGAGCAAACCTCAGTGTCAGAAGACCTGACAGGGGCTTATCACTGCTGCTGTGTCCAGTGAAAGCACTGCAGAGGGGATGGCTTGGACCAGTGCCTCCAGGAGCTTTGAGGGAGACAATGCTGTGACACTTGGTCCTATTTCCCTCTGAGAAGGAGTTTTGTTGGTTGTGTTTCCAAGAAGAGAAGAGTTCTGCATTCTTCACCATCATTCAATTGCTATGTAAGACATGTCCCATGTGTGCAAGGACCCATGAGCACCAATCAAAAGATCCCAAGGTAAGTTCTCTGGGGCATCATTTCTCTTGACAGGATGATGAAGGAGACAGTGGGGTTGCCTGCAGAGGGTATTAATTGCTTCTGCTTATGTTTCCTCCATAACCTGGTGCTCCTGGGAAGACTTTTCTCTCTGTTCTGGCATTACCCATGTCTTGCAAACAACCCTGACTGAAAGCACCTTTCTTTAACCATGCAAGTTAATTGCTCTCCGCTACCCGGGCTGTGTTCATGGTGGCCATTACCCAGTTTCTCCTGTCCCCTCCTGTGTCAGACAAAAGGGGAACCACATTTAGGCCACAATTGGGTTTTGTGTCTTGTTTAAAGCACTCCCCAAGAGGACACTTCACGTTTTTGTCTGAGCCACTTTATTCCCATCACACAAGCAGCACTCAAGCTAATGCACAGCGAGAGCCCTAGCGGGAAGTTCTTCAGGAGGAGGTAAGAGCCAATATGTAAAGTGGTTAATGAGCTTGTCACAGACAGCAGTGCACCAGGTCACCGCTACCAGAAGTGGCCAGAGCCAAGGAAACACTCCTCTGGCAGCAAGCACCTTAAAGCCTGTCTCTGCCCCAGGGCCAGGAGCCCTGACAGCAGGCAGGGCCAAAGGGAACATCACATCTTATAGCCCAGAGGCAAGCTGGACCATTGGAGCAATTACCCCGAATGCTTAGAATCATAGAATGTGTTGGGTTGGAAGGGACCGTTAAAGGTCATCTAGTCCAACCCCCCTGCAGGGGGGTTGCAGGGACACCTTTAACTAGATTAGGTTGCTCAGAGCCTCATCAAGCCTGGCCTTGAATGTCCCCAGGGATGGGGCCTCCACCACCTCTCTGGGAAGCCTGTTCCAGCTCTCACTGGGAAGCCTCACCACTCTCATTGTAAAGAACTTCTTCCTAATGTCTAATCTAAACCTACCCTGCTCTAGTTTAAAACCATTGCCCCTCGTCCTATCACTTCATGCCCTTGCAAACAGCCCCTCCCCAGCTTTCCTGTAGGCCCCCTTCAGGTACTGTAAGGTCGCTATACGGTCTCCCCAGAACCTTGTTTTCTCCGGGCTGAACAACCCCAACTCTCTCAGCCTGGCCTCATCAGAGAGGTGCTCCAGCCCTCTGATCATCTTCGTGGCCCTCCTCTAGACCCGCTCCAACAGGTCTGTGTCCTTCTTGTGCTGAGGGTTCCAGAGCTGGACACAGTGCTTAGGGGCAACAGGAGGAGAAAAGCCCCAGGACCTGTTCCACCTCCCTCTTCAGGGTCAGGCAATTCACCGTGGTCCTTCTGTGGTCTCTCCCGCAGCATCGGGAATGAAAAACACAGCCCTAAAGAACAGGCAAATGGGGCTGTAAAAGGTAAAAATCAGCTTTGGGAGTAGGAGAAGGTGGAGAATCAGAAACAGCTCTCCATTCTTCTTTTGGGCAGTCTAGGTTGAGGTAACAGTATTCCCTTAAAAGTAACCAGTCAGCAAGGACGCTACAACTTCTAATAGATATCACATAGCTCACAGGATAAATTCGGAAGTCTTCAGGAGAATGGTACTTGGCACCATGTGTAATTCAGCGACAGCACGCCGCACTGCAAGAAACCATGACGTCTTGACCGAGGCTGAGAGCTCAGAAGGATGTAGAAAAGGAAAAAGCCATTTAAACAGAGCTCAGACTATCCAGACTTGCCATAAACTTAATTAAAGCAAAGATTTTGGAAGCGAATGGAGTGGAAGTGTGTTGTCGTTTAACCCCAGCCAGCAACTAGAGCCACGCAGCCACTTGCTCACCCCCTCCCTTTTTCCCCGCAGAAGGGTCGGGGGAAGAGAGAGAAAAAGGAGAGCAAAGACAGAAAAAATCCCAACTCATGGTTGAGATAAGGACAGTTTAATAGAAACAATAACAGAAAAGGAAAAATAATAATTATAACAACAAGGGTCACCCTCACCGCCCGGGGAATTGACACAGTCCTGAGCAGTGATTGCAGATTCCCACCCCCTAGATAACCCCTATTTATATACTGAGCCTGATGTCTATGATATGAAATAATTCATTGGCCATCCCATCATTTTTTCTCTGCTTCTATGGAAAGCTGAAAAAAGCCCTTGAATAGTATAGACATCACTTAGCAACAACTAAAAACAATAGGTATTATTGACATTCCTTTCACAACAATCACTAGAAAGAAAATTAACTCTTTCCCAGCTGAAATAAAGTGAAGGACATGAACCTGCACCAGACAGGGCACCAGGCCATGTCCAACCAAGGAAACCGAGGTGTGGACACGGCTAGGGGATGGGTCATCTTCTGGCTGCCACAGGGCTCTTTGACTGTCCCCTGCAATGCCTGGTGGTGGTCAGTGACTGCTCTCCTAGGCTGGTAGAGCCTCTTTTCACCATCATTCCCCCATGTGGGTCAGTGTATAAACCCCAATAATAAAGCAGAAAACAGTGCCGCTTGGGACAGGCACAAGGGGCCATGAGCCAGAGGCCAAGTGGGACTTTTAAGAAGAAACCTGGAAAGCAGATTTGGCCCATCGGTTCATGTTTTCATAATACTGTCATAAGGCTGAGACAAATCACCTGTCAGCCCGAAGAGGTGCATGATGCTGAGATTAAAAAGATATGGGAACAGGGGGATCCTGACATTTCGGGACACTACATTCTCATAAAGAAAACAAACAAAAAATAAAGAAAAATGCAAAATACAAAGCAGTCATGTCACCAGCCCCAAGCTGGTGACTGGGGGAAAATATAAGGGAAAAGCTTTCCAGGGGACCAGGTTACTCTGAGTGTGATGAAAATGCAAAATTCACCTAAAGTTTTTTCCTCACTTCAAAACCCACAGGGCGTCTTGGCTCCTGACACCATTCCTCTGCTTTACCCACTCAGCCTTACTGTTAACCCGGTGGTTATAGCACAGGGCTGAACTGTGAGAGTATGTATTGCAGGAGTGTGAGTAGATATACTCTGTACCTTCATCTTTCCTTATTTGTGTCCCTTCATAAATAAATACAGCCCAGGAAATAGTCACTGCTCAAAAGGTTGGGGAGGGGGTTGGAACTTGACCTTTTAATGTTCTTAATGTGCGATGAGCCTAAATCAAGGATCCCATCTCAGCACCAAGTTAATTTCAACACATTATTCTTTTTAGGCCTTCAATCTCATTCCCCATAGAAACCATAATTCATGGAAACATGTAAGAGATGGACTTGAGGCAAAGAACAAGGACAGGACAAATCATACTAATTTAATTTACTTGGTTAATTACATTTCATATCTTCTTCATTTGAGATATACAGTGAGTAAAATTCATACGGACACAGACATTGAAAAGCCAAAAATAAAGTCTTGAGCAGTTTCATCTTTGAGTTGTGTAGAAAATGAAAGTGAGAAAAGAAAAGAGAGAATGTGTTAGTTAGCAGATGCCGTAAGGGGACAGGGAAATACAGTTTGTTCCTTCTGTAACGTCTCTGACCTCATCTGTCCCTTTTCCACACTCTTCCGTGATTATTTTTGTCGTCTTAGTTCTATCGCTACATTTTCCTATTCTCATTTTTGTTTTGCTCTGCAATCCAGCCCTCAGTAGTAGGTTCCCTGGGCCACATTCTTGTAGATCATTGAAGTATTTCTAGTAGATGACCAAAAGAAAGCGTTAATGGCTTTGAGTTACTCCAGCTACAACCCAAATCCATGAGATGTAGAGTTTCTCTAACTTATAGATGTGATTTTAAGGAACTGCTCCAAAAAGGAGGATTTCCTACTTTTTCTTCCTGAAGTAAATGGCATAAAAAAACCCCAGGGATCTGTCAGTTCTGTGCCACCCAGAGCTTCAAATCCTAATTTTATTGCTGTGTTGTATCTCAAGAGCAGCTGGGAACAGTTGAGAATCTGGGCCTCTATCTTCACACATCCAAATCTGTCTTTAAATCTCACTTTTTCAAACAATCTCTCCTTACTTTTTTCAGCATTGACAAGTTCCAGGTGCCTCCATCCTCTCCTCCCATGTCTGCTTCTCATTCTTAGAGTTGTTCTTACTTTGGAAATGGACTAATCCTCATCTGCAGTCAAACAGGGTAATATACATGGCCATAAAATGATGTTCTTCAAAATACCAGCCAGTGGCCAGATGTGAAGCTTCACAGATGTAGATTGCCACATTGTCACAACATAAATCATGAATCATAAATAATAAAGACGACTGAAGGGGGATCTTATCAATGCTTATAAATACTTAAAGGGTGGGTGTCAGGACGATGGGGCCAGGCTCTTTTCAGTGGTGCCCGGCAACAGGACAAGGGGTAACGGGCACAAACTTGAACACAGGAAGTTCCACCTAAACATGAAAAGGAACTTCTTTACTTTGGGGGTGGCAGAGCACTGGAACAGGCTGCCCAGAGAGGTGGTGGAGTCTCTGTCTCTGGAGACATTCAAAACCCGCCTGGAGGCGTTCCTGTGCAACCTGCTCTGGGTGACCCTGTTCTGGCAGGGGGGTTGGACTAGATGATCTCCAGAGGTCCCTTCCAACCCCTACCATTCTGTGATTCTGTGATTCTGTGAAACCATGAAGTCCTGCACTCTTGCAGAATCCCAAAATTGTCACCTGAAGGACAGTCCCCAGTGCTTGTTACTGTTCAGGAAAGCCTGGATAACACAATGGGAAGTTCACCCCGAGGCATAACCCTGCACCAGCAGATAACAGCATGCATAAAACCTCATGTGGGCTTCTGCACCTCCTCTGCCACCAACAATGCCTACCTTCCCATGTCTGACAAGAGAGGTACAGTCTTTCTGCCCCCTGTTATCTACTCCTGAATTTCATGGATCACAGCTTCGTGTTTTCTTCATCCCTATAGGAATCAAAGGACACCACCAGCATCCACAGATGATCTACCAAAAAAAGATCTTTAGGTCATTCAGTCTAGTCTGGGCACTTCATAGCCTAATTGTGAGTGTAAGAGAGTTTAGATGCATGGACACAAGCCTTGAGATGCCAGTGGCTTCTAGGACCGGACCACATGCCCTGGCCTACTTTATTTATGAGGATAGGCATAAGCATTATGTCTTTAATCATAATGTTTTTTGCTTCTCTGCATCTCAAGCAATCCCACACAATATTCTTCATCCACTCAGTGTCCCAGGACTGCTCTCAGCAATGCCTTACACAGTAACTACTTACACTTGACACTGCATCAAAATACACTAAGTAAAAGTAGTATATTACCAAGTTACTGAAGCAATAGAGGTCAACAAATGAAAGAATTAACTTGCAGGAATCATCTCGATCAGTATGGCAAAGATCACAGCTCTCAGAGAAGTGTGTGACTGTATTGGGTCTGGCTGGGATGGAGTTATTTTCCCCATAGCAGGCCTCTAGTGCTGTGCTTTGTATTGGTAGCTGGAAAGGTGTTGGTGACACACCGGTGTTTTGGTGATTGCTGAGCAGTGCTCCCACAGCATCAAGGCTGGCTCTCCTACATTCCCCCCTCACCAGTAATCTGGGGGTGGGTAAGATCTTGTGAGGGGATATAACCAGGACAGCTGGCCCAAATGGGCCAAAGGGATATTTCATACCATATGGAATGACATCTGCTCAGCAATAAAAGCTAAGAGAAAGGAGGAGGAGCAGGACATTCGTTATTACAATGTTTGTCTTCCGGAGCAACCACCACGTGTACTGAAGCCCTGCTTCCCAGGAAGTGGCTGGACATCACCTGCTGATGGGAAGTAGAGAATAAATATTTTATTTTTCTTTGCTTCCTCGCACAGCCTTTGCTTTTGCTTTATTAAACTGCCTTTATTTTGACCCATGAGGGTTTTTGTCGTCTTATTCCCCCTCTGGTCCTGCTGAGGAGGGGAGTGATAGAGCAGCTTCGTGGGCACCTGGGGTCCAGTCAAGGTCAACTCACCACGGTGACAAACTGTAAATCATCATCTTTGGCCTGGGCTAACATTGTTTGGTCTAGCCACCGCACAACAGCCATCTGAGTGAGATCAGTGGCCAAAGCCTGATGGGAGAGATTCATCTGACCCAGCATTCGCACTGGCAGTGTGAACATCTCCATCAGAGCTGAACGGCCTGACTCCTCCATATCCGCGCAGAGAAGCAGACATTTTTATTGTACAGTTCAGTTCATCCTTAACCAGACAGCTTCAGGGTCGGATAAATCACCCCCATTTCTCTAGGTTGGCTATAAAGGAAGCCATGGGTGACCAGCTCAGCTGGAGAGCCCTATCTTGCTGGGTGAGCTGCACGTCTCTCTTCTGCCTGATCCCCGCCAGCACAAACTGCTCTCCTTTGGTGAAAAACTGCCATAACAGCCTGGGCCACAGATGCTGCCACCGTGGTGGTCGCTCCAGGGTGCCAGCAAGGGAGCACAAGAGATGCAACCTGCAGTGCTGACCTCTGCCTCTGATCACTTCTCTAACTCCCATGCCAGGCAAACCCCCCAAAATACGGAATTGATGCCTTCAGGCACACTCTGGAACACCACCCTATCATTTATCTTCAGGTAGGTCTGTGTCGGGAAGCTATTTGGCATTTCCCCAGTAGGCTCTTGAACACACAGAACTCATAGACGTATTGAATTTGCCTTTTTCCTGTCCAGGTCTAGCACCATTAAACACACTGAGCAGACTTTCAATACCCTCCAAAAGGAAATGATTTCCTTAAAAAAGGTCCTCACACAGTTTAAGCTGAATCAGACCCATACTGGACTATATAAATATCATCTTTATGCCCTGTTCCTATAAAAACAATAAGTATTGAGAGCTTTGTTGTTTGCCCAGGAGGTAAAGCCCATGCCAGATAGCACAAGGCAGGCTGCCAGGCAGGAGGGGGACATGGCTACAGAAACAGCCTTTTCCAGATCCAGCCTCTGAGACTGGTGAAAAAGGTTTCTGTGAGTGAAGGTTTCCCACACAGGTTACACGTCAAAGGCAGGCAAATGCAAAGGGAGGCTGAATTCTGCACTGATCTCACAGCTCGGGTGTGCTACAGCTGCATACTCTATGGTTCTTTGGTGAAAACGAGGGAAGTCACAATAATCATCAGTTTTAATTATGCCTCCCTATCCTCATTTGTAAAAGAGTCTTGATTTTTCAGCACAAAATTTAGATATACCACAAATTCTTCAGAAATTTGTCATTTTTCACCTGGAAATGCTGCATTGTGTTCTGGAGCTGTCTTTGATTTATTCCATGCTCCTATCACTGTCACCATTACCTACAGACCAGCTGGATCACATCCTGCGTGACAAATGTGAGCTACCTTTTGGGAACCCTTGTTTGAGGCACAAAAGGACAACACAACAGGGACTTGGGCCATAGAGAGGGGTGGATGAAGTAGACTGTAATTACCACAATTCTCTCCAGCATGTTTTCCAAATAAACATGTTTTTACTTTTATGCCAGTGGTTTTGTCCATGGCTATTTGCAAGCAAGAGGCACTTCTTATGGTAAGAAATGAAAGAGTTGGGAGACCTTTAAAATGGGCTTTCTTCCCATCTCACTCCTTGCACCCATCTGGTAACACTGAACTACTGTTATCTCCAAACAACTGCACCCTCAGATGCATCACTTGGTGCAAGGGCTGTTGCCTGCTCTGTGGGTAAAGCTCATAGTCAGGCACAGGAGTCCTCAGCCCCATTTTACGGACATTTAGAGAGAAACGAGGCTACAGATGATCAGGTCATACTTGCCAGTAAGCACTTAGGAACTATAATTTTGTGCTCTGGCTGAACGGTAGAGCCAACCAAGCTCCATTACAGTATTTCCTTCCTATCATGCATATTTCAGCCATAGTAAAAAAAGGAAAAAAGGGCATCAAAACACAGCCAAGTTGTAAAATCTGACCATCTGCAGGACGGCCGGTGGAAAACCATTTGTACTTTGCCTTGAGAGGCATTTTTCCAAAGCTGCCAAACAGCTATCACCAAAGACCACTAGATTATTTACTAGTCCAACATCTGTCAAGAAATAATTAGGTTGTTAAAGGTAGATTGTTAGTTACCGGCATTAGGCGTCCATTAACATTAATTGAACTCCTCAGAATTATTTAGGAGCAAAGTCTGGCCCCACTGAAGTTAATGGGAGCTTTTCAATTAACTCTTGACTGACCTGTTGGATTTGACTCATGGCAGATAGAAAATTGATGGGTTTCTGTTCAATCCATATACACATGAAGGGAAACATCTGCTACAGGGACATGGTCCCGCAGAAGTTGCACACTGAGGGAGTATTTCAGACAACCAAACCACTTTGGAGTACTCGGGAAAATCTTATCCACCCCTTAAGAAGTGTTCACCTGGTATCTCTTCTCTGCTTGAACGGGAAATACACACGGGGGGCACGGAGGTGGTTGCTTCCAAGTCAGCTTACACATGCCCATGCTCACATCAGCGCAGGGATCCATGCTGTGTTTTAAAGATTTAGTTTTTAAATCCGTCAGCCTGAATTCAGTGCAAACCTTGGGTAATACGAATCGCCGCATTTGGAGGCTGGCCCAAGGTGCAAGTCAGAGCAGCCTGCAAGGTGCCCCAGCCGACCCTGACCTTCAGCAGGATGTTCTCCAGATGAAGCTGATGTGCTTCTGATCTGCTAACAAAAGTTTCTGTGGTGATTTTGGGATATCAGGGATCGACTCATCTGCAACGGTGGGACAGATGGAAAGGTGGCACTTACACAGCTGAAATTCAGGTTGTCACCCACAGCCCTGTAGCTTAGAAAAAATGCACTTTCATAGCCACACGTACAATAAGATAGTTGGTGGGTAATTAACATTGCTGATATTTTTACCGTTAAGGATCCAAGGAGAAGCAAAACAAGGGTGTGCCATATACTCGCTGATTGGAGATGATTATGTTTCTGCTGATGCTGACATTTCAGTGTATTAATTTGCCCTCGCCATTCACCCCCTCCATGTGGTCCACAGGGACGGGTTTGATTGGGTCTTCTAGTTGAGAAGAGAGGGTCTAACCTTGCTGTCACATGCAGCATGTAACAATAGGCTATCCAAATGGAAAACCTTAGTTTTGTATTAATACATTAATACAGAATTCTGGACTTCACTGTTTGGTTAAGAGTTAAATTTTTAGTTATCAGATCCCTTGCGTGATATAAACTATCATTATGAGATACATTTTCTTTCCATTATGCTGTAATAAAACCCTCCTCCTTATAATATAAATATATACATTTCCTCGGAGGCATCCTATTTGCTAAAGAACATCATGGAAATCTAATCTCCTTTTAATCAATAAAACACCAAATGATGTTTCTATTTAATGCAAACTTTGCTTCTTACCATGTAATGAACCTGTTTCTATTAAGAACGCAGCCATTAATGGAATAAGTAATGCATTACTACTATTCCACTGCTACAGACAGGTTTCTCTTAGTATTTCCATTATAAACTCTGCTGTTTAAGAGTCTGCAATTTTCCAAGCTGAAGTTTTGCCTATAAAATCCTTTTATACTGCTTGAGGGCTTGGAGTTGGGGTCTTGGGTAGGGAAGAAGGTTGCAGTCGTCGTCATGTGCGGGGGCTCCCTCTTGCTCAGCCACAGACTCACTGTATGACCCTGGCCAAGTCATTTAACCTTTTAGAGCTTGAGTCAATCCAAATGGAAAATGGTCTGAAAAAGAGAGAGGCCTCAGAGGCAAGAGAGATTCAGGTTTAACTACATTTGAAAAGACGGCTCTAGGGAATGATAATGGACTGGAGAGACTTTTGCTTTTGGGACATCAGTACAATTTATTGTAGGTCAGTAATGAAAAGAAAATGGAAGCATGGCATGTTGCCAAGAATAAGAACTATGGGGGGCTGCTCAAACCATTTGTGACAGATGGCTATAAGAAGAGGTAAACAGCTGTAATTTGGGCCAGAAAATACTTATGACCCAATCTAAGCTTTTGCAAAGATACTCTTCATTCCTATGTTTTTGTCAAGCTATTGCTGAAGGAAGTTCAGGACCTCTTTCTTCACAAGATGCTCACTCAGAATATTTTATATCCTTATTGGGTTGTGGTTCATCTCAGTCATACTGTTTCTATTATCTGATAAATGACAGGGCTTCCAAGAAAAAGAACAAGAAACATGTATTAGGAAACTCTGAGATGCGTAATCACTGGTGCAGAAGTTGAAGGGAATATGAAGATTAACAGACATTTTGATGAGCAGGGAGCAAAATAAAACAAGGGGCCAGACAAGTCACAGCTGAATTTCATGTCCACATCCTCACGAATGCTGTTACCTAGCGGATTAGACTGGGAGATCAGATCCTCCACCAGGGCATGAAGGACATACCTTCAGTGAAAAAAGTGGCTGTCCCTTGCATGGGTTGGTAACCTGACATTGCAGGTTAAGGCAGAAATGGTAGGACAGTTTGGATTTTAAGCTGGTTTAGCAGCTCCAGCTCAAGCTAAAAGGGAAGATGGAGCTCTAGATGCTAAGTAGATCTAATGTCCAAGTTACCTTCCCTTTGCTCTTATTCCAGCCTGAGTGAAGAACTTCTTGTATAGCAGATGTGTGAAAAACAGATTCAATGTATAAGGAATCCTGGCTGCAGGGGAACTGGGAAGGCCATCCTCAACTCCTCTTTCTTTTCTCTCTCATCTCTAAACACTGAGACTGGGCAAACATAAATACGGGCCTGGGGAAAACACAACAGGGGGACACCACAGCTCCAAGTCCTCCTAGATAGCTGGGACACTGGCCTGGAGAACATTTGTCCAGCAGCCCTGGAAAAAGAGGTCTTCTTTAACCCTCAAGGCAAGGTACTGAGTGTCAATAAAAGGTCCTCTCCTATTAATCCAGCTACCAGATCATATCTGCTGGGACTTACTGCCATCTTCAGTTTTCAGGCAAAGCTAAGGCATGGATGACAGGACATTGTGGCTTCTGATTCTGGTGGTGGGGTGATGAATCCCTTGTCATGGTCTTCAAAACTATTGTGTCAGTTGCCTATCCATGTCTATAGATATTGCTTCCTCCATTATATTCAGTTCACATTTCTGAGTTTTGCTTCACAGGTGTGAGTCTAAGAAACACCTTTCTATACAGGGGAGCAAATTTTGCCTGACTCAGGAGTCATAGACGAGCCCTGTCTCTAAATATGTACAAGAAAAAACAAGAATCGCTGCCTCCCTTGACAACTGGAGAATGTGTAGTATGAACGATGTTTAAGGTCATTGGAGATCCCCATAGTGGAGTTAGTTCTTCCAACAGAGAGTCTTAATCATGGGACGGGTCAAGTAGACACATGATGTGCAACAGTCGTTGATAAAAAAGACGTCTGGAGTGTTTTCTGCACCCAGAACTCAAGAAGGAGGGCCTGGGGAAGGACCAGTCCATGCATAAGGTCCAGTTACCAGCAGTGACTGCACTGGTGGAGGTGGCAGGGAGGAAATGGCAGAGGAGGAAATTGGCAGAGACAGACATCACATCCGGAGGCTTTATCCTAGCACAGGTAACACATTCTTTATTTCTCATTTATTTTCTTGCCATGTTAGGGAAGGGGAAAATAGACACGCTTATTTCTCCTGCTCATTTTCCTGGACCATCTGGTGCTGAAGCAGAGATGACATATCACTGCGAACAAGGGGAAGATGTCACAGTTTTCACTAATAGCTGTGGGAGGAAAATAATTATTTTAAAAGTATGTGGGCTGTACAGACCGTACTTGTTAAGTCAAACTACCAGGAAACTTATTTCAGACACAAAACGTTTGATATTAAATAATCAGTAATGCTAGAGATCAGCAGTCCCAACCATAAATGCCAGGTTCAGTTCTGCTCTTACCACAACTATAATTCAGGCACCACGTCACTGAAGCCACTGCACAATCTTTTGGGTTTACTGGATCAAGTAAGAATGAGGAATTATAGACAAGTCTATGCCACAGATTACTCGTACCATGTACATCAGTGATTGCAATCAGGTAGGGAAACAGGTCAGGATAAGGGGTGAAGCCAATAACATGACATGTATCACCTTCTAAGCAATGACAAGAACATATTGATTTTTTCCCCCTTAGCTCTGATCCCTTCTGTATTGTTTCTGTAAAGTCCACAGGGCGTCTATGTACACTCACAGCTCTAGATAATTTCATAACAAATAATAATTAAACTTTGAAGCACCGGAGATGTGAAGAGAAATGAAATATTTGTCCTACATAGGGATTCTCAGAAACATCACTCTCACTGAATAGAAACAAGTGAAATTTGCAATTGTCATTCAGCAGCTTTAGGGGCCTTTTGGAAATATCTTGAAAACTATCTAATTCACCCCAGAAACCCGCGAGATGCATGGAATGATAATTGAAAGTAGGACTTTTTTAAAATCAAATGGAACAATTTGACTCATAAGTAGTCTTCTTTTTTGGAATGAAATGAACATTTCCTCTCCCTCCCCCAAAACAAATCTGTTTCACTGAAATGTTGGCATTTGAAAAATGTTGATAAACTCTAGTTACAATGAGAGCTAGTCAGAGAATGGAAACAGATTTGGTAAATAAGTATAAACAAAACAGCTTGAATTTGATTCTCGGTATTTTGTGGAATTGCTTTGCTTGTTCTTTGCAAACAAGTAGAGCTACGACTTTGGGCATTCAAAAAAATAAATACAATGCCCAGAATGTTTCCAAATTGTGCCAGGATAAAATAATAATATTTATTACTCAGTAATGCACAATTCACTATCATTATTTTCCCATTTAGAGCGCTCATTTAATCAGATATCACCCAATCACCCAGTGGAAGTAGTGGATGTACAGAACAGTTTAAAAACTAAACACCTGCCATTGTTTCCTGAAAAACTTGTTGAACACTGAATATCAAAGACTTGTGGAGACATTTGGGTCATGTCTAGTTGTAATGATGATCCTCAGATACAACAGCAAGAATGCGTTCAAACTGCCCCCCTTTCCCATAGATACTTATGGAAACAGATATCACACACCCTATTGTACATTGTCTCCTTACTCCATGAAAAAAAGATCATTTCAGTGGTATTCCAGACAGGCCTATGCATCTAGCTACATTGCAAGAGTAAGTTTTTAAGTGTTGTCAGCCCAGAATTATTTATCAATACTAGTTCAAAGGTATGTTTCATAATAAAATAGGTACCTAATTCAATAGGACTTTGCTAAAAGTTCTAGAGAGAAGGTCACAGGTAAGACCTCCAGAGGTTTTTGTTGGAAACGCTGTACTTGGTTCTTTCTCGTAGAAGGGAGCTGCCATATCCAATTGGAAATAAAAGACGTCTATTGCAAACTTAATGCAATTTTATTGGAACTAAATTCAATCTCTTCAGTTTTGATGCAGTAATGGGTCAGCAAACAGAACTCAGGAGCGCAGCCTCAGACAAGTAATGTTCCTGCGGTCAGAGATGCCACCAGCAGAAGTACACTTTATAAACAAGGAACCCCTGAAAATTTGTTTAGAATATTTAAAAGAATAGTGCTCTTCTCAGTCGCATACAGACCTGCAAACATTCGCCAACAAGCTGCTTTCCAGTCATCACCGCAAGCCCAAGCTTCAAACTGAAAATCCATGCCCTAGATAAAGAAGATCACTTCTCTAATGTTATTTTTTCTCCTTCCTCAAATAGGTTATACAGCAAGCTCACTACTTCGGCTGATTAAAACACACCATGCATAAGGGAGTGGGAGACACACACATGGAGTCAGACCCTCGATTTATATAATCTCCATTGACTTCAGTGGAGTGACACCAATTTAAAGCAAGAAAGGGTCTGCCTACAGACTCTTAAAGGATTGATTGGTAACCTACAAGAACCCGTTTTCAGGGAACAAGGTATTTTTGTGAGAATGATTCTTCCTATGTCTTGACTATGAGATAGAAACTTTGCTAACAGAGGCAGGGGCTACACTGTGATATTTATGATACCCGAAAGGAAATATCTTGTATCTGAAATGCTCGATAGTCCAATTTACATGTTTATTGCACGAAAGAGCCATTTATTTACAGGCAGAAAACTGCCTATACATTTTAAAGCGTTTTTTTAAAAAGGGAACGATTTTGAAAGTGCAAAATAAGAGGACATTTTTCAACTGTTTTGCTCTCTTCTCTTCTTTTGGTCTCTGGGAAGAAATACAGTAAAGTAACACTTCAAATAGTAGAGATCATTCATAGCATCTCCATCCACCTTCCACGCCTGCTTTGGCAGCCTGGCTTGTGTCATAACTATCACAAGTTTATTTATAGTTCAGCAGTGTTATGAGAGGTCAAGCAAGGAGGAAGAAATTCTGATGAAACCACCAGGGAGTCCAGAGAGGAATTTTGTTGTGCCAAGGGTGTTTTTTGGGTTGGTTTCATGGAGTTTTTTTGTTTGTTTGGGGTTTTTTATAGTGTTCATTTCCAAAATAACATGTTTTGAAAGCTATTCCTTCCTTTGATTTCTCCATGTTCCTCCTCTGTGGCTGTTTTGGCAGTGATGCTCCGGAAAAGAGTGAATGCTGAAGCATCTTCTCCAAGCCGACATGGCAGGTCGCATGAGGTTTCTGTGTCAGTGGTTCTCGGTGAGTTAACAGCGATGGTCAACTGCCTGAGACACTGGGGACTCAGCCTCGAGAAGTGCTGACGTCCTGTTGTCAAGAGTAGCTGATCTAAAAAACTGCAATTACAGAAACAATGAGCTGCGCTGAGCTGGGAGAATTTATGGGCAGGCTTTTGCTCATCAGTGTCGTGGCTGGAGGAAGAAGTTACCAGCCCAAAATACCACAGAATCGTAGAATCGCCTAGGTTGGAAGGGACTTTTCAGATCATGGAGTCCAACCATCAACCTAACTCTGACAAAAATCATCACTAAACCATATCTCTAAGCATTATGTCTACCTGTCCTTTGGCAGGGAGGTGCCTCAACCACTTCCCTGGGCAGCCTGTTCCAATGCTTCATAACTCTTTCAGTGTAAAAATTTTTCCTAATATCCAGTCTAAACCTCCCCTGGCACAACTTGAGGCTGTTTCCTCTTGTCCTATCGCCTGTTACTTGGGAGAAGAGAACGACTCTCACCTCTCTACAACCTCCTTTCAGGTAGTTGTAGAGCCAACTCCCTGATCTCCTTCCTGCGCACCCAGGAAGGCTGGTCCCTGCCCGCCAGCACTGAAGCATCAGTTGGGTCCAAATTCCCCGCAGGGCTGAACCAGATGCTTCTTCTTTTTCTCCTCCAGGGTATCTCCCTCCCCAAGGGGAATGCCTGGGCGCTCTGTAGAGGGTTGGAGAAAGCATAGATGTCCCCCACATGGAATAGGCAAAAATTTAAGATAGAGGGTTGCAGTGAACCTCAAAGGCACCCAGGATCTTTGGGGTAAGGTTGGGCACAGCCCAGGAAACCCAGGCTCTCCTGCCATTCCGCGCTGGCTCTGTTGTGAAGCAGAGCTCTCTCTGCAAGCTGGAACAGTTCAGAAGATCAAGGACTCCCTTGAGCGAATACAGGACAAACAATTTCCAAAGCATTGCATGAAAGGCATAGTCAGGGTGTTGCTTCTTCAGCAAGGCAGTAACACAGTGACGGCAGGTCAGAGACGGTTAATATATCACCTTCTAACTGGGATTGAATAGATTCACTGGGTACATGCAGATACAGATGAGGCTCAGTTTTCAATATCGTGCTGCCTATAACATATGACAGGGTCAACAGGCTGCTGTAGAGATCAAAAGAACAGATCAGCCTTCCAAAAATTCAATATTAATTATTGAATATTTATGTTTACCG
>VYZM01000601.1:131380-312826 GCA_013398915.1 Dromas ardeola
GAATGATCAGAGTTTCTCTCCAAGGCTGTGTATGAATCTTTGTATTTCAAGAACAATATAAATCAGGCCTTTTTATTTGTCATTTGTGTGAGATGAAAATTAACATCACAAGCATTATTAATAAGGCATGAACAACAGAAAGGAGAGAGGAAGCAGAGCAGCTCACAAGTTTATTTCTCTGTATATTAAGTAGATTTATCATGTACTAATTCCCTGCTCTACCCGCTTCTTCTTTTCTTTTCTCTCTGGCAAATTTGGTCTTCAATAGCATTCACATGCCACTGATTAATATACCTACCCCTCAGCCACCAAATTATAACCCCTTGCAAATATTAACAAATTCATCCTCGCAGAAACCCTTGTATCAAAAGCACCAGGTTCCAGATCCATTCTCCGGGATGGCACTGGGGGAGGCAGACTGAGGTCTCAGGGAGGGGTGAAGGCACAGAATAACAACACACCAGCACTAAAATAGAGGCTAAAGGATCAGTACAAACAATGTGCAGAAGAAGGTTATACGGACAAGACCTATCGATCACAACGGTTCTTCTGGCCTTCAGAATCCACCTAATAAAAGTTAACTCTCCTTGGCTTCAGGCCCTTTGGCCATACATCTCAGCCTGTTTCATAAACGAAATTGTTGTCCTCAATCTTACAGGTGAGGAAAGTGAGCAACTGAGAAATGAGGGCCCCAGCCTCAGGGATACTCAGGTGTTTGATTTTAACGGGATTTCACCTAAACTGCAAAACTCCAAGACTGGCTCAAGAGCTTAACAGTCAGATTTACAGCCTCTTTGCTTGTCCTGAGCACAGAGGCAGCCAGAGGCAATGAGAAGGTGGAGGGTGATTTCCATCCACCCAGGTCCTTCTGGGTGATCGGTGGATGGACACACAAACCCCAATGCTCTCAGGCAACCCCAGACCCAGGGAGCTGAGAACAGATGTTATGAGCGTATCGCTGCCCGCCCGGACGGAGACCTGAACGTTTGGCATAGACACTCAGAGGTGCAGACGGAAGCCCCCCATGCAGCCACCAAAGCTCCCATAACAGGGAGGGAAAAGCTGCAAGTGGACCACCCTGGGGACCATCCGTGGGCTGCAGTCACCCTTTTTAGTGCTCAGTATAAAACCTGCCTTTGGAAAAAATACATCTTGGCAAAAACATTGCTGTTGGTGAGGTGTGAAGGCTGCTGAGGTGCTGGTTTCCTTAAAATGGGCTGGAGAAACTATGTTCATTCAACAGTCAGTTTTTCCAATGTTGTGTTTTGTTTTGTTTTAAAATGCCACTTCGTTCTGCTTCCTCCCCACAAAAGTCCACACAAGGCAGTCTACCACCAAAATAACTTTTTGGCTTCCGTCCCCCACTGCTTGTGCCATTCAAATTCTCAGACCAGGTTTGTGTCCAATGGGTAGATGCGTCTCCAGCCATGAAGATAAAATATCTGTGGCTGATGAGAAATTCTCTCTCATGCTCTTCACACTATTTACTGTGCAATATTGATATATTACGATATTACACCTAATCATAATTAACAATGATACTTAGCAGCATCTATATGGCTCTTCACACCTTTAAAGTGCTGTGCAAACACTCATTAATTAATCTTTTCTTCGGGGATGCTGTATAGCAGTCTCTTCCACGGGATACCAAGAGCCGGTCCCCGGCAGCGGGGCTGTGCTTGATGGGGCACGCCAGCCACCGGGGGCTGCCCATGGAGATGCAAACTACTCCCACGGAGAAATTCAGCTCCCCTCTTCTAGGATGTACCGAGACTTGCTTTTCTGTCCCCAGGGGAGATGTGAAACAGCAAAGTCCTGCAGGTATGGGCAATATAGACAAGAGAGGGACAAACAGTGGTGATGCTAATTGCTCTTACACCCCGGTGCTGGTCCAGCTTGGTGACCTGAAGCCACCTAATGAAGGTCAGTGCCTTTTCTTGGGTCAGCCCAAATCCCCCATGCTCATAAGCCTGGAGTCCCCATCGCTAGCTCCAAGTGGTGGGTAAGGAGGGAGAGGGAGGTGGCAGTGGGGGCAGACGGTAGAAGGAGGGACATGAAGGCCACCAACACAGGAGCTGCTCCAGGAGCATGTTGCAGCAGCTGCCCCTTCCCAGGTCTCCTTCACACACCACTCCCCACTGTCCAGGTCTGGGCCCTGGCGGGGTTGGGTATTTCTCTCCAGTTTGCGTTTTGGAGGTGAACAGCAGGTACATTTTTTGCCTCTCCTGCAGCCCGTTCCGTGCTGGTATCTCTACCGGGATGAAATGCCTCTTTTCTCAGCTTTTCACTGTCTTGCTCTGAAATCTCCACTCCCTTCCCTCTGCAGAGCTCAGTAACAGCTTGCTTCATCTTCCTACTGTCAGCACTCTGCTTTGACCCTTTAATCAGGGGACTTGGCTTTTATCTGGAAGACATATGCCTTAGGTGTCTTGTATAAGGTGCCACACAAAGCAAATTCAGCCAGGCCTGCCAATAACACATCATCTAACCAGATGGGGATAAATAGACTTGAATTCATTTGCTCCCTTTTCTCTACTCAGTAGTAGCAAGCACCAGAGAAAAGGCTGTTACTGGCTTTGTATAATGTCTCTGGGTACAGGGGGTTTTGTGCTTTGCATTTGAGGACAGTTTAGGTCAGCCTCACAGCTTCTTTCAAACAGGGATGGTTGGCATTAATAAAACGAGAAGCCTTTTGTCACTTGTCCCTGTGATATTGTAGGTACCAAAATTGAACAGTGTCATGGAGGGACTTTTTTTTTAAACTCCATGAAATCTCGGTTGTGTTTTTTTGTGTAATTCGGTTAAAACAAGGAGGAAGTGTGAGGCCCCCTAGGCATAGATATATAGTTTGTGTTGAATTGTCGATGGAGAAGTGACCAAGCTCTTTTTTTTTTCCTTTGGTGACCTCAGCAAGATTGATATCCAGATCTCATCAGCTGAAGTGAAAGAGTTATTATTACAGAGCCTGGAGCAGAGCTTACATACTTGCAATGAATGGAGCTGTTTCTAGCTTAGGGAATTCAAATGGCCAGGCCAGGGACATGCTCTATATGGTAAGAGCAGAGATACCAGCATTCAGACCGACAAAATGTGTCTCAGCCAGTCAAAAGATCAAAGAAACACTTCTGAGGAGGACAGATTTTCTTCTGAAAGTGTTAATTGGAAAATTTGATAGTAGCATCATTATATTTTTTTTTCCACAATACTTTTTAAAGCCATTGCCTTTCTTTGGGTTTTCTCCATTAAAATTATCTGGTTTTCTCCTTGAGAAATTTAAAGAATGGCAGAGCATCCTTAAAACATCCTTTCAAAGCAAACAGGTTTGATCTAGTTAAGAGCAAACAGACATGGAGACAGTTGCCTTTCTGCAAGGGGACATACCCCTCCCTAACAAGACCAATCTATTCCCTGAATTACACTCCTTGCCATGGTCACTTTTGATATACATTTGTAAGAGGTGGACAGTGACACACTACGAAAGACCCTGATAGGAGCATGGCCATGGGAGAGCATCCCTTGGGAGCGGGTGGCAGGGCTTGGCATTTATTATTGAGTAAAGGTGACCCAGAAGGAGACAGCAGCCCCCACATCGTCATCCTGGAATGTGTACAAATGGTGGTGGTGAGGAGCTTGTATTTTAAATAAAGCATAGTGCGTGCTCATTGACTGATTGGGATTACAGGTACACAGAGATTAGGACCCTGATCAGACACCCACTGAAGTCAATGGTGGGGAGGGAGGGAATTGCAACCAGCTTAAGTGAGCATATGGCAAGTCACTCTCAGACTCAAGGTCATACGGGAAACATGCAACATCGCTGATATTTCACACCCCAGGCGAATGCATTAACCCTGCCGCATCTACTCACAAGCCTCAGCCTGAATCTAAGAGGAAGCAGGTCTGTGATCACGCTGCCTGACAGCTTCAACAAAAATTGACAGAGTGAAAGAGGCCTCAAGGACCATGAAATTTTGGGAGCTTAATTAAAGGCAGCATCTGGGCAAATTAAAGGAGAGAGACTGAAACCAGTGCCCCTGCAGACGAAGAAGCAGGCAGCGCCTTGCTGCTGCACATCTGCCTCTGCCCCGCGGGGGCTCTGCAAGGACCCAGAGACACAACAGGGACAACTCCATCCGCCTCCTTCGTCACCGCCCAGAAAGACACTTGTTTCTGGATGAGACTGTGCAACTGCACATGTATCTGAAGATCTAGGATCCTATTTTATGGATATTTTCGTATGTATGTGTTGGAGAAAAATTGTGTATAAATAAAAAAAAACATGTGGGATACTTTGTGCAAGTGACATTCCTGCCTATTTCAAACACCCTGGACATTCAGAAGCCAAAAAAAAGCCAAGTAGGCCACTCTTACAGACTTTCTGTTGTTGTTGTTTTTGTTAGTGTTCAGTCAGGTCTCAGTTCAGTCAGACTGTCCACAATAGTCTTTTGAGATGTGCCACAGCATAGTTCAACCTTGGGCCTCCTTAATCTGATACAGCAGAGTGGTGAAAATAGGCAAGGCCAGATGTTCAAATACTTTCATTTTGGCAACAAGGGGAGCAAACGTAGTGAAGAGGTCAAGGGCCAGGAGGAGAGAAACAGAAGAAAGGCCACAGCTTTCAGTAAAGAAAAGTACCAGAGCTCAGAAACTGCATGGAAGCAAAATAATGGAGTCAAGGACCTCACATGCTTTTGCTGCAGCTGGAAAACGCTTAAGTCTGAAAGTCGGATTTAGATCTGTCACAATAACTCTATGCATTTCAGATTGATTGAATTATAACTCGCAGGTGCTCCTTGCTCGATGCATTTCATCCCTCTTCCCTCCACAACAGGCTTTTAAACTCCAGCACGCAAGACAGATGAAAAAGATTGCTCCCTTGCATTCTCCTTAACACCACTAGGTCCCTATCGCATTTATAAACACGTATTTCAACACGTAACGCTCTACGGAGGAAATCCAACTGCCGTCAGAGCAGGCTGTTTTGATGGACTGAGTAAACATGATATTTTGGTGACAGGTAATTTTCATACTCAACTGATTAATTCCAGAACACAGGAACAATGGGCTTTTTCAGCTGCTGAATAATGCATGTATGGCATTGCAACTGGTAAGCAGCAGGGTTCCCGGTTAGCGGTAGAAATTCACACACCCATGCTATTTTAATAAGCTATCACTGTTAAAGAAGTCTATTTACGTTATTCATCTCCAACATTTGCACAAACATGTCAACCGGGGAAGTGTGTGGGGGGAGGTAGGAGGGAAAAATGAGGTCATATTCATATACATTTTCTTAGCTCTTTAATTTATGTAAGCCTTAAAATTAAGCAAAAAACTTCCTTCCAAGGGAAAGAAAACACCATGACCATCACCTGAAACCTGGATAATACGAACACGATGGAAACAGACCATAGCAGAAGAGAAAAGCCAGGACAAGGATATACATAGACAGCTGGGCATAGG
The DNA here is from genome assembly GCA_013398915.1 of Dromas ardeola. Lineage (NCBI taxonomy): Eukaryota > Metazoa > Chordata > Aves > Charadriiformes > Dromadidae > Dromas > Dromas ardeola. The sequence goes on from VYZM01000601.1 coordinate 136,841, forward strand.
CTGCTCCAGAGCTTTGTGAGCCAGAGCCATTTGGGGTTTTGGCCACTGAGCTGGTCCACTGTGCTACTGGTCCCTTTGGAGCCATCTAGGCCATGTCTTCATCACCGTCTCCTCATGAACTAGCCAGGATCTCCCAGAAGAACCAGACACAACAGGTTTCCCAGCTGCTCTGCTGCAAGGCATTGGGGTCTGGGACAAGGGCCACCAGGCTGGAATCCAGGGCTGTTCCACTTGGATTATGAATGTGTAGACCACAAAAAGAAGAAATTAGCTCTTATTTACAGGATCAAGAGTCAGACTGACTCTTAAATGTAGGTGTGTTATGACCTTAATTCCTTTTACAGTCATTGGAGATCTAATCAACTCTGATCATCCGTAGAAGTCCGTTCCTCTTGGATCTGTGTAATATTGATCAGGGGAGAAATTCTTTTGCGTAAAAGAGGCATCTGGTACCATTAAAGGCTCTGGGGTGTTCTGGTTGGTTCCCAGCTGCTGCTCCAGAGAGATGCAGGTTTACCATAGATTTTGGGCAATGTTTGCCAGCCCCAAGGAGATATCTTGGATACCAAGGGACATTTAAAATTGCACTAGATGCCTTCCAAAGGTGACATCCTTGACCTCCATTGACTATAATGGGAATTTGGACAGATCGACGTTTAAATTAGTGTGCCTTAATCTGTGAGCTGAATCCCACACAAAAATGTCAAAGTCTCCTCATTTTCACTAGACCTGGTCACTAGAGGCCAGATTTTCAAGAAAGCAGCTCCTATTTTGGCATCCGTTCAGCTGCCAGACTTTCAGGTGTGATCAAAAGCAAGGCTGAGGGGACCGAGCAGGTGAAACGTATCTGCTCTACTGCCTCCTCATGCCGCAACTACTCAGTTCAAAAATGGAGGTAAAATGGAATCTGAAGACAGATCTGAAAACCTGAAAGGCCCAGACCCAGGAGTTTGGGGTGCGGGCAATGAATCTACGTGTGCATGGCATGGGAGACACAACCACACTGGGTCCCACATGTGACTCTGTCTGAAATCCAGCAGATCACCCTTCAGGCAACAGCACTGGTGGAAATATGTTAATTGTTCCTTTTTCCCATGTCCCTCAGTAGCAAAGTGCTTTTAAAGCAAGGAGCAAGCTGGTCTACCCTAAACAGTTAATCTCATACTGGGATCCCACTTTCCTTTATTTTGTTGTTTGGATCTGGATGCTGGTGCAGTTTCATCTCCTACAACCTCACATCTGAGTTTTCGTTTGCATGGTAAGTATTACTGTCATAACATTTATTCTTTTAAATCATAATCCCAAATTTTGCTTCTCCTTAGCTGCCTGGGAGAATTTACTCTCCCTTTTGAGGGTGTGCATCTCTGGAAGACTCTGTGAAGAGACCTTTTTCTTACTGGGGAGTGGGACAGTTTCCCAAAAAGAGCATACAAACAGTATAAGCATGTTTTTCAGGACTTGACTATTGTACTACATAACAGCCCAATGATTTATATCATTATACTGGAAGCTTTGAGCCTTTATTTATTTTATTTTATTTCTTTTGGCTTTGCAAGTAGGCAAATAGAGGGGAAAAATCCCCAGATTTTTGCTATGGGACACCCTGGAGTGTATTAATGTACGTGGGGAATGAGGAGTGCCCAGCTATGGGAGGAAGGAGTTGGAGCCCAGGGACGGCCCCAGCATCACACTGTGCAATGTGTTATTTCAGTCTCTCTGGAGGCCAGTAATCACGCACGTCAGAAAAACTTTAAGGTAAGCAACGTAGAGGGTAATGGCTGCATAAGGAGACCAACTGACAGAACACGTTGAACCAATTTTCTTCCAACCTCCCCCAAATTTTTCTTTAAAAGCCTTTCCCTTCAGCCTGGGGAGAAGCATGAGGAACTTGCCTGACGTTTTCTGAGAAACCAGGGGAGGAGGAGGAGAAACTGTGGCTGGTTACAGACCCTTTTCTCCCCTTTGTGGCTCTCTCGTCTCCCTCAGCCCAATCGTAATTACACTTTCTGTTGTACCCACTGTGCTAGCCACTAATGGGAAAATGCAAACAGACATCCTCACACCGCAGGGACTATATTCTGAAAAGATAAGACTAAGGAGTATTATTCTCCTGTTAGCGCAGCAATGGTAAGCAACAGGGATTTTTAAAAAGTTATTCTCCAACACTTCCAGCCAGCTTTGTAGCATCTGCAGAAAACAGGGTGTTTACTCTTCTGAAACAAAGTTTTGAAGGAGCTGATTTTGTCAGCACTAATTTTGGTTATTTGTTGTGAGATACCACGGAAGCGTGGCCTGGTTTTCAGTAATTTGTCTTCTAATACTCAAACCTAACCTAACCTGGCTCACTTTTTTGAATATCTTATGAGCTCCCACACAGTCTATAATGGGATTTTCCCCATAGCTCCCTGCAGAACGCTACCCTGCAGCGACTTGGAGGAGCGAAGGAAGCGGGAGCTGAAGGAGAGCGGAAAAGGAAGCTATTTTGAGCACAAAGCCTCTAGGCAGATGTAGCTTGTGGAACTATCACATTCAGCCCAAGTTATTGGAGCAAATCAATACTAATTATTTTAGGGCTGAGGCCTTATGCTGGGGCTTCTCAGAGTACTCATGGTGACCTTTTATTGCTTCTTTTGTAAATTTGCAGCGTGAGCTGTTATCACGGTGTGCAGAGCAAGGATGCTCTAAGGCAAAGGAAGGTCCCACTAAGTCTCACCATGAACGCAAGCACCCTTGTACAACCTCTACCTGCAGCAGGGCATGCAAACACTGGTGGAGGATGGATTTCATACTCTGGGTCCTTTGTGGGATGGGAGAATCCCAGAAAGTCCCCTCCTTCAAGGACAGAACCATGTTTAGGCTCTTTGCTTAGGAGACAAGGGGAGGACCTCATGGTCCCTTCAAGCAGCCTCAACTACAAATAAGGAGACAAAGGAGTTTGAGATCCACAAACTGGACACCGGTGCCATCTCAAAGCAAGCAAGGAGACTGCATGTTCCTGAGTCAATGCAGCTGAGAGCACACTTCACCTTCCCCATGCTCCTCCAGCAAGGAACATGCTTCATTCTCCTCACAAAGGAGACATTCCCTTGGTCATTGCCAAACTCATTTACAGGAAACAGCTCACGTAGTTATCAACCATATCTCAATAGACTGGAATCCTGTCCAGGGTCCAAACTCTCCCTCCAACCAACACAGCTGTTTACTGTGTCTCCACTGATACTTAAGATGAGTTTCAAGCTCATGTCTGGCAACCAGCTACCTAAAACCCTCAACTCAGTGGCTGCCCAGCCCAAACCTGAGAGCTCTCCTGTGGTGAAGGCTGATGTTTCACATCTCAATACTGCCCAGCACAGCTTCTGAGGGGTTTGGTACTTACCCGGCAGGATCATACCACAAAAATTATCTGCAGCACCAGTCCCACAGTAATTTTTACTACCTATAGGAGCTTCTGTATTCCTTCTGCGGTCTGCTGATCTTTAAGCAAGAGAAGCTCAGAAACACAAGTGCTCTGCAGACCCATTCCTGCGAGGGTCCTGGTGTATACAAAATGAAGGAATGCAGCTGCATCTCAGCGCCGTGCTTAAGAAATCATGAGTATAGCATAGCTGACTTTGATGCATGACATAGGTCTGGGAAGGGCAAGGGTAGCCAGAAGGTCGACCATAAAAATCAGCGCAGTGATATCCACTACCATTTAGTTTCTCCATTTTACGGGAGGGGTTATAATGTTTTTCTCTTATAAAAGTTCTTCCCAGCATCGATTTTATTTTTCTTGATTCAGTGGCTGAACCAGGAAACATAAAGATTATTTCATTTTATCCAAAATGAAAGATCTGTTTCATTCTCTGTTTGTTTTTTTTTAATTTTTATACTTAAAAAAAAACCAATTAGTTACGTTTCCAAGCAAAATACTGATTTGAGATGTAAAGTTTTGGTTTTGCAAACAGCAAGGTGCAAGACTGCAATGTTTTCAAAAATGTTTTTCTTTTGTTCTTTGGGAGTGAAAAACCTTGAAAATGTGGCATGATTTTGCCAAGCTCCGGGTTAGCCAAAAATGACTTGTTTATGGCAAGTGAACTACTGTCTAAGAACCTGCTTCATGTAGCTCCATTCTCCACTAACCCCTTTTTGTCTTTTTAGATTTGAAATTCTTCAGGGAAGAGACTGACTTTCCTTTTGCACAGGGGAGAGCACTTTGAAGATAAAAATTGTTAGAGCAGTGCTAAGTATTGTGTAGCCTCGGAAGAATGTGTTATCAGCTTACAAAGCCACTTTGAAAAGTAGCATACACTCAAAGGCACTGACATCTGTCTGTAAAAAGGAAAAAAAAAAAAGAAGTGTAGGTGGGATTTACTGTCTGCTATATAACTTTCTCCTAGACCTTGACTACATGAAACATACTGCAAGCAAGGCAGAGTTTTTCGCAGTAACAACTGCTCTCGATGAAACTTGTTTTTAAGGATTCTGTAGCAGCACAGGGATGCCAAAGCTTTCTGCATTCAGATCCAAAAAACCTCCCTAGGTCACAGCAGACCAGCCCACCCTGCACAAAGACGTGATTCAGCAGATCAAGTTTTATCAACCAACAGCTGATTTTCAGGTGAGCCCACCTCTTCTCAGAAATTATATTCTGAGGGGTTTTTTTCTTTTCATTTTCCCAGTGAGTATCACTGCAGCAAACTGAGTCATCAGCACAAACAGAGCTTCAGAGCTGGGTACAAACTATGTGAGACCCAACCGTTCTGTATCATCTTTATAAGGGAAAATAACTTGTGACTTCTCCTTTCCTGGCTAGACCGTCTTTCTGAAAGGCTACAGGGAACTCCAGGGATGCCTGGTATTTCTGCAGTCATGGGTATCATTTTGCTGTTTTCTGACTAGTGTGAGACAAGCACTGACGGAAGTACTGGAAATATTTACCCATCTTTTGGAGCACTTGCCCTACTTGCCCCCACTCTTCCGTTACTGACCACATCTATGCCACAGCCAGTTTCACAGACCCACATACCCAGGTCCACTCCACTTCTAGTCCAGTTCAGCGCTGGTTTTCAAATTACAGAAAAAAGTCCTGCCTGTGCATTCAAAGCAGGAAAAAAAATACTCTCTGGTGTGTGAGACATGTAATCAGTGCTAATGGGCTGTGTCCATGGGTATGCACACAAGTGGTGCTGCTGCTCATCCTGCAGCCTTTGTAGCACAGCACCAAGGCTCCTCTTCGGTGAGAACATGGGTCAGCTGTGGCACAGAGAGGCCGAGCAACTGGGGACTCCGCTGGAGGGCTAGACACCTTTTTAAGGTCCTAGAGATGCTTTAGTCCCTATAGGACTGAAGAGTGGATGGTGCATTATCCCATGAGATGAGAGACCTGACTGTCCATGGATCCAGTCAACGATTTTAGACCTTGTCATGGTGCTATATGGTGCAAGAGAGGCTGTGTGGGACACCTAGCTCAGCTGCCAGGTCCAGCAGCAGCCCTCTGAGCTGATGAGTTGCTCCACCATGTATTAAAACCTTACTTGGCCAAAAAGAAGTGATGAGTCTGCAGGACTAAAACACCACAAATCTGATGCCTGGAAGCAAACAGACTCCTCCCTTTGCCCTGACATCCAAGACTCTGATTCTGCAAATTCATCTTCCTATACTGCTCGGGAGCACATGGCAGTCTGACCTTGCAGATCAGCCACGGGACCGGGAGCCACAGGACAGCTCGGGAAGCCACAACAGCAAAATGGAAAATTTCTTCCAGAGACCCCCTGGCTTCCCTATGCCTCTGGACCAGTGTCCTGCATCTCATGTGGGTGCATGAAGTCCAGCTGTTCCTCCTACTCTTGCGCCACTTATGCATCTGCTAAGGGGCTTTTCAGCCTGGTTAAACGCGCCATCCCTTATACAGCTGTTGCAGAATGGCATCCACTCTTAATTGTTCTTCCGCTGCCCCTGAGGGAATCTGGCCTCCTAGCTCAGGTGTGTGAATATCCCCCAAATACATGCATGTTTTTACTCCTCATTCCTGTTCAAGGATTGAACACATCCATAAACACCCTTTATCTTCACTACAGCACTAGCTAGAGAGGGGCCCAATATGTTGGAGTCACTCTAAAGACGGCCTCTTTTCACAGATCTCTCTAAAATTAGCCATGGACAGCCTGTAAATCTGCGCTGAGGCTCTATTGCAGGTGAGAACGTGGAGCATCACCTTAAAAACAGTACTAGGCAACGAGGCAAGCTCTGAGCTCGCTGGGTGCCTCGATTACGCGGGGGCGGGATGTACCAGCCACTGCTCCTCTGCTGTCGTGTGTTGCTAGTGGTACTCCTGCGGCTGCGGAGGTCTTTGGGTGCGGAGGAGGAGGAGGGTTTGCAAGAAGGGACCATGAGGCAGAGCTTCCTCTGCTACAACACCCCGCAGCCTGTGGCTCGTAGTGACCCCAGCTGCCTCCCCACCTCCAAAAAGCTCATAACGAATGGTACGAATTCATCCACCTACAGGAACATAGGGAAATTAGCTGTGAAATAAGGGCAAACACCTCCAGCCATAAGCTCTCAGCTAGAGTATAAACAGCAGCCAACCAGTTATTATTGTTGTTATTATTATTATTTTAGTTTCAAGGCTTCAATTAAAAGCAAACCCATATCCTGGGGCAAGACAAGAGCTGAACTTCAGCCTGTGAAAGTGCTCACCCAGATGACTTGTTTTCTGAGGACAACCTCATTAGTAAATTTTGGTCTCAGAAGAAAAGACTGAGCAGTTCCCCCACCTGGCATGTTCTACTCTCTAGGACCTGGCATTTGTTTTCTGCACCTGGAGCAGTAAATTTGCCTAATCCCAGCTCATATTTAACTGTTGACTTGCCACAGATGAGAGAAGCCTTTGTAGCCTCTTAGGGTCATTCCCTTCTCGCCTTTGCTCAGCGGGAGCTTTCAGAGCCATCACAGTGTCCATTTAATGACATTAGGTTTTCAGAGTATCACTGCCCACAGATCACAGCTCTTTTATCACCTTCTGAACTTAATACTTTTTATTCTTCTTCCCAATAACGTGCAGTTTTCATGGGGTACTTCCCAGCTGAAAACCCCAAAGCACCTTACAGAAGGTCAGTAGCAGTACATCATCTTACCAAATGGAACTGGCAGCACAGGGAAGGTGGAAACCCCATCCCACATCACCAGAGTCCCAGCTAAATGCAGGCAGCTGTGGGTCATAATATTGCCCATTGGTTTGAGCCACCCATACAGCTGCCCCACGAGGTGATCATACGTTCAAGGTTACCATAGGATGTCCCCATGCTCCAGAAGACGTCTTCAGGATGTCTTAAATGTTTTCTGGGATATATAGACACAGATTAGGGTTTTTTCTGTTTGTTCAGATCCTCTTGCTGCACCACACTGACTCCATGTGGTGCTGGCTGAGGGAAAACTATCCAGGAGAAGGAGAGAGTGCTGTGATGGATGGTGTTCAGAGGGAAAAGACCAGTGAGCAGCAATGTTCACATCAGACTCATTTCCTTTACTCAGAGCACATGTTCATGGCACTTACTGAGCATTTCCAACAACAAGTATTCAGATACTCAGTTAAATGGGGGGAAAATCACAATTTTGTGAAATGCATTCTAGCTCCTGTTGGGAGGTAAGATGAGAGTTGTGGCACTGAAAAGTGGTTTGAAGGGTTACTTCCAGCTTGTTTATGCAATCATAGCCTGTGTGTTTTCATCCCAAACAACTTTTGAACCCAATGGTCACTTCCCACCAAGTGTGAAAGAGATGAAATGTTCCCAAAGCTAAGCAGTTCCTCCAAGTTTCATAAAAACAGGCAACCAGGTAGATGAGAGAAACCCATGCAGAAGGAAGGGTGGACACCTCCAGCCAGTATTAGACATGAAAGAATCCAAATAGACATACACAGATACGAACACATACGGCTTTAAGTGCCCCAGCTGATGGAAAATCCTGACTTTGTCCCCGTGCCAGAGAATCCAAACAGCAGACACGAACGTTGGAAATGAGGCTGCTTTGATCCTGCCGCAGGCTGAATCGCTGATCTCCTATGGAATTTGCCCTCCTAAGGCTGGAACAAAGAAGTCAGATGAATGCGAGGAGGCAGGGCAGCAGCAGCCACCTCCCACCATTCTGCCCACATCCTCCCTTGCCCCTCTGCAGCTCACCTTGTCATTTGCTCACCATGTCCATACAGCAGACCCTGCTTCCCTTAACCCGTGACTGTGCTGAGTGGTCTAAAGCAGACAGCATGGCATGAAGCCCTGAAAGAACTGAGCCTTCCTGCGGTGACACCTCCAGACAAGCTAACAGCATCCCTTGGAGATGCTAATGAAACATATCCTGCTAAGGAGGGTAATGCCAAGGGCTACAGAGTTGCTGGGGCCCAGAAGTACATCTCTTGGTCCAAGGGGAAAACCATCTTTTCTCCCAGAATCTGAGGAGAAAGTGTGTTCCACCAGCCAAGAGGAGTTCCTCATGGGTCTAAGCCCCCAGCATGAACCTCTGTGTTTGCCCCTGATGCATCTTGTGCCCCAAAGCATCATGAGGTGGAGATGAACCAGCAAGGACTCACCAACAGAAACACTTCTAAATCCGCCACAAATTCACTTACACAGCAGGGAGTGCTAAGGAGGCTTAAGCTCTTCTTCTCACCTTATTTGCACCACTGCATGCTCCCATGGTGTAGCAACAGTCCCATGGACATGATCTGTCCCCATTTCACATTGGGGATGCATCCATCCCCAGCCTGAGCTGCAGGAATGCAGGAGGGGCAAAGACCCGGGGTGCTTTTCTGTAGCCCCTTCCAACTCCACTTTGGGAGCACAAAATAGAGCCATGCTCCCCATACTTCCTTTGTCTCTAAAACACCAGGGACTTTGCAAAGCACTGAGCATGCTAATAAATAAACCTGCTTTTAGCATGGTATTTTGTGGCAGCCCTGAGCGTCCAACCAGGTACTGACCCATTACGCTTGGTCCTGTGGAAATCCATAGTCAATGACAGGTTCTATTGCCAAGAGCTGCAGCGGTGGTTTGAATGACTCCATCCCCACCTCTCTGCAGGCCACCATCTAGCCAGCTGGTGGGCGCTGCTTCTCCCAGATTACGATTCTTAATTTAGAGGGTCTCTTCTGACATTTTGACTACTATGGCCTGATGCTCGCATGATCACAGGAGCAAGCTGTGCTCAGAGAGGATGAAATTCAGCTCCTCTAATCACACCCAGTTTCTCTCTCACGCTTTCTTTTCTTCGCTTCCTGATCCATTTAAAATCAACTACGAAAAATGTCACTGGTTTCCAGGAAAATCATGGGTCTGACCAAGGCAAAAGTCAACCCTTTAATTTAAAACAGTTGAGGGAGAGACAATTCGGTGAAGCTGCTCAGCTAATGCACAAACAGTTTGTAATTACAGGAGCAGGCTGGGAAAACAGGACATACCTAGGGAATATTCTTATTAAATAAAGCAGAATTCTGTCACCTTCTTAATCATGAAATATTGATGAAACTGTAAGCAGCCCCTCTGAGGTTTTAGCCTTTGCCCTCTCCTCATGTGTGTGTGTGTCCACACAGAGACGAAGGGGAAAAAAAAACCCTCAAAGCCTACCCATGGAGCTGCAGAATACTAACCACGCTACTCCGTACCGGTGGATTTTTGCTGAGCTTGCATGGGCATATGGATTGGAGAAATAAAAATTCTTCACTTGGCACAACCAGAAACTTCTTTTAGACTGAACGAGTAATGGAGGGGTGATGAAGTGGAGACAAGTAAGAAAGGACATATTAAAGGGAGGATAGTCCCATGAATCAGCAGAGGAAGGGCTGGGTGTTGATGGTCTTCCTTACCTTGAGCCACTCCACATGTTTTGGAGGCGGTAGAGGGATATTGAACTCCAGATATCCTGGAGCGTCAGATCTTCTCCTGCCTTCACAAAGCTATGCTTGCAGCTCTGGTGCTTGCTCCTGGGTCAAACAAGCACTGGGACGACCCATCTTCACAAGCCAAAGGCCAACCAGGGCAGCAGGAGGTTTGGGTTGCTGGAGCTCTGAGCATCTGCATTGACCTTCAGGAGGTCTAGGAGTCCTAGAGAAAGATGCACCCAAGACATGGCGGCCTGTGAACTCAAGCTGGATGCACTCAGTATTCATCAATATCCACATCCGGGGACAACCAGAGCTGGGACAAGACCCCCCACATGCCTTTGGTGGTACCTGAGATGCTACAACATGAAGCTTCACACCATCTTTGAGGTGCCAAAAAAATGCCAACAGCTCAGCAGAGGGGCAGGTTGGCTTCAGGCAGCTGCCTGGCTTGGGGCAGGCAGTACCATACACCTCGCACCTTCTAGATCATGTCTGGGCACTGCTGGCTTCAGCCATCAATCTTCTGAGGGTCCTCAGCAACAGGAGCCCATAAAAGCCCAGAGGGGGAAGAGCCAGAGACTAAGAATAATATGGGTAAAACTAAGAAGTCTAGGCAAGAAAAATCACAGGCAAAATTTCATCCCTTCACACTTCTCTATACAGTGGGAAGGGACAGAAACTCTTTTCAAACTGAAATAACAGTGCTTCGTTCCGCTTCTGTGACTCAGCTCCACGGTCCTACCCAAGACAAATAAATAAAGAAAAATGGGAGCTTCCCAGGAGAACCACATGTAAGAAGTGGGAGATCAGTGCACCACCAATAAAGAATCCCAAAAATCAGATACTCGGCTGAGCTTGATTTTTTTATCCTTTCAGCAAGGAATGGATGAGTGGGGCTGGGGAGAGAAAAGCAGATGGGAAAGAAGAACTGACCACAAGGATTGACGAGGAATCGTAGTCTCGACGTGAGGTTCTCAGGACTTTCCTGACAAGAAAACACTGCAGCTGGGAGGAACTGGAAAAAAGGAGGGAGGCCAGGCTGGCTGGAAAGCAGAGGAAGGATGGATCAGAGCACCAGAGGAGGAAGGAGGACAAAGCCGGGGAGGCTGCAATAGCTTAGGGAGGGGGAGATGCATCAAGCAGCAGGGGAGCCTTCTCTCTGCCCACTGCGGTAATGGGGCCTTTGTTCTGCTCCTTTCATGTTCACGCACATCTCGGTCCATAAGGGCAGTCGACAGGAGCTGAATCAATCACTCGCTGGTCCCAGCGGAGGGCAGGGTGTGATTGATTTGCTCTCCCTGATGGTTGGCTCTGAAAGGACGCGCTCTCATTACTGTTAGTTTCTGGGACCCAGTTCTTTACTCCAGGTCTAAATGCTGCAAACCCTCCTGCCTCCACCACAGGCTGATTCCGTACTGTGGCTTCATTTCAGTTGCCTGAGAAAGCTGTGAAAAAATAAATAAATCCACATTTAAGAAAATAAATAAAATAAAATAAAATAAAATAAAATAAAATAAAATAAAATACGTACCTCAATTTTGAAACCTGCTGCTGAAACATAAAGCTGAGGACATGAATGATTTTATTGCTCATCTGTCTGCTCCAAATTCCGGTCATGCTTGTCACAGTCCCACAGCCTCTCTCTAATTGTCAGGCGCAGCCCTTTGTGTTCCTAATCACCCCTGAAAAGGCCTCACTTCCCGTGATATGGCTGGCACCCTGGGGTGGCTGCGTCTGGGGGCTGAGGGGTAAGGCAGCCCTGCTCTTGCTCTTGAGTGCTGCAGGCTGCTGGCTGCTCCAGGAGAGCCTGGAGGATGGTGGACATGACAGAGACGGGCTCTGGTCACCAGAGTGAGATGGAGATAGTCTGCCCAAGGACAAAAGTGTAGATCACAGGATCGTAGAACCATAGAATCATAGACTAGTTTGGGTTGGAAAGGACTTTTAAATGTCATCTAGTCCAACCCCTCTGCCATGAGCAGGGACATCTTCAACTAGATCAGGTTGCTCAGAGCCCTGTCCAACCTGACCTCAAATGTTTCCAGGGATGGGGCACCCACCACCTCTCTGGGCAACCTGTGCCAGTGTTTCACCACCCTCATTGTAAAAAATGGATGGATGGTGTAAAACAGTGTAAAAAATGGGCAGACAGCTGTTGGATGCACATTCAGGAGCAGAGAGAAGATGGTGTGACCCAGCAGCAGCCTTGGTTTGCAGTTAGCTCAGGTCCACCAGTGGGCACCAAGGGTTGAAACCAGTGCTTCTGGTTGAGTTTATATTGTACTTTCTGCAATGGAAAGTGCCGCTAAATAAGTCAAGTATACATCTATGGTGAAGGACCATCCACTTCAAGAAGTTTTTCCCTGCTTCAAGGTACCTTAAGCATCCCACAGATTCCAGCCACGGGTGGAAGCAGTATTGTTAGCTTCCAAGGCTATTACAGCAATAAACAGACAGTTTATCTGCAGGCTTTAATTATTCACCATTTTAAATCCTTCCCACCTACATGTTCATGTGCCTTTCAGCCACTCTTACTTTTAAGCAAACAATCCACAGCAATGTTATGTTCTCATTTAAATGTTGCTCATAGAATCATAGAATTATTTAGGTTAGAGAAGACCCTTAAGATCATCAAGCAACGAATGACGCTGCCCTCCAATCTGCCGCCTAGCTCGCTGAAACCCACCCGATGGGATACAGCTCAGCTGCGTACAATGCACAGGACGCCGTGGAGAATGTGGCAGTTCACAGCCAAAAAACTTGCTTCAAAAAAAGTTATGCACAAATGCAAATCTTCTGCATGGTTTGGTTGGAGGAGGGAGGCTCAAAGAGAAGAGATTTTCAGTCTCAGCTAGTGTGACAAGGGTGCATAGTGTGGAAAAATACCAAAGTGCCTGCATACCTAGGAACGGCAAAATAAGGTAATCGTAGTGAGTTTAAAGCATGTTAGAACCACCAGAAACTGCAACAACTTATTTAGACCCAAATTCTACTAGTGATATAATTATGCTGAGCAGGTCCTTACAACTAAAAGAGTGACCAGGAGGGTGAGGGAGGTGATTCTCCCCCCTTCTCTGCTCTCGTGAGACCCCACTTACAGTACTGTGTCCAGCTCTGGGGCCCCCAACATAAGAAGGACATGGTCTTGTTGGAGCGGGTCCAGAGGAGGACCACAAAGATGATGAGAGGGCTGGAGCACCTCTGCTATGATGACAGGCTGAGAGAGTTGGGGTTGTTCAGCCTGGAGAAGAGAAGGCTCCGGGGAGAACTTATAGTAGCCTTCCAGTACCTGAAGGGAGCCTACAGGAAAGATGGGGAGGGACCCTTTATCAGGGAGTGGACTGATAGGATGAGGAGTAATGGTCTTAAACTGAAAGAGGGGAGATTTAGATTAGATATTAGGAAGAAACTCTTTACTCTGAGGGTGGTGAGACACCCCAGAGAAGCTGTGGCTGCCCCATCCCTGGAAGAGTTCAAGGCCAGGCTGGATGGGACTTTGAGCATCCTGGTCTGGTGGGAGGTGTCCCTGCCCATGGCAGGGGGTTGGAACTCGATGATCTTTAAGGTCCCTTCCAACCCAAATCATTCCATGATGATTATATGAACTATCCTGCTCTCTTTTTTTGCCTGAGGAGTAGGTATCATACCAGGTCTGTGACGGTGCGATCTAGCTCTTGTGTCCCAGGCAAAGCACTCCCTGGTTTCAGTGTATGACAGGTTAGATAAGGGCTAGCACAGCCCAGGCTTCCACCGACAGTTAGGAGCTTAGCTGCTGATTTGGGAATGTCTGAACTTCACCTCCAAGTTTTGATATTTTGCTACGCTTTTTCATTAGTTGTATTTTCCTTCTGGAAGCTACCACATATCTATATCACTACATCTTTACGACAAAACCCGAAGGGTTTTATACTCTCCAGTGAGTGTTCCTAACTATTCCCAGCTCTCTTTACTAGGAAGAGCTGCTTCTGCTGGCTGTATATACTGCTCATGTAGGCAATACATTTTCCAGATTCTTTCCACGTTCCACTCCTTTTTACTAGAGATGTGCTCCAACATGAGAACAGATTAAGCTGAAGCAGAGGAAACATTGGAGCCAGGATGGCTCAATAGTTCTATAGCAGAAATTTCTTTCAAAATCAGCATAGAGCTCTGCACAGACAACAGTAAGCTCTTCAGTTTGTGTAACTTCAGCCTTGGTTTTAATAGCAGCATCCGGTAGATGCCATAATTCTCAAGAAGTAAAATTCCTACTTTCACCAAAAACAGATGATATGATAGTATAATACTAATCTGGATATGATTTTGATTTCATCTTCTACTCTATGACAAGGTGCAGCCAGGGCCAGTTGCTCCCTGAGAGATAGGTATCCTTAAGACAAGAGTGTCCTGGAGTCATGGCAGGACACAAGCTACAACACACCTACAACACACCATCCTAAACACAACTCTGAAGTCACCTCTTCCAGACATAGTTTTTTAATTGCCATAAACGGTCCTTTCTGCCTTCTCTCTCTGCCCGCTTAGTCCTGACTCCAGTAGAGCTCCCCAGGTTGACACCAGTTCAGAACTGGGCTCTCCAAGCTCTGCTAGGATTTATGCCAGCCCAGTAACCAAAAATAACAGCAAGGAATAGGTCCTATTGCACCCAGCTCTGCAGAAACACGAAATAAGAGACAATATCCGCCCGAAGGAGCTCACAGGCTCTGTAAATGAAACAGCAAATGACACAGCAGTGAAAGGAAGATGTCTGATTGAACACGGCACAGTGTTGCAGGTTGGGTGTCTGAACGCCACACACTGATTACGTTGTTACAGCACCGCTGAGACTTGTATTTCCACCCTAATGTACTAAACCCTTCTGAGGTTAAGCTCGTCCAATTTAGGAATACAAATAACCTCAAAAAGTCCCATTTCGGAAGCCTCCGTTCCTTGGGAAGGCAATGACAGCATGATGACGTTGCTCTAAATGCACCTCCGGGCAAACTAGGCTTAGTCACCACTGTGAAATTGTTGCCTTCTTTCCTGCCTCTCTCCTGCCTTTCCTGCCTGCTCCCCATTTGACACTTTTCACTGTGACAGTCATCAGCCTGTGTATAATATAATCAAAAGGCTGCTTCTGGCTTCAAGCCGTTCCAGAAAGAAATTTTCACAGCACCCTACATTAAAATGCAACCCCTGTCCTGTACCTTCCCACTATGTAATTTTCTGTTCCTTTCCTCCACTCCATGGTTTGGGGTTTAGGGGTTTGGGGTTTGTTTGTAATTTTTTTTTTTTTTGTACTATCACATTATCCCATGTTGCAATTGTAAAACCGCATTATAAAAGCAGCCAATATTGAACTAATTTTATCACAGGGCTAGTAATAAAGTTTAACACCAACTATAATATTGTTGTACACCACAAATATTGCAACAGAACCGTAATATCCTGTTAAATTCATTTTCCATCCAACACCACAAGATCTGTTGAAAGATGTTAAGGGTGAAGGGTTTGTAGGTTTTTTGGTTTTGTTTTGTGTTTGGTTTTTTTTTTCTTTATTTTTGCAAAGCAACATAAATGTTTAAATTTCATGAAAAAATATATCACAAGTTTGGCGGTAATTGTTCTGGTGACACATCTAATGCCTTCATTGTCTGAAAAGTAATGGATGGCCAGTAGCTACCCTGCAAAGCAATATACATCATTAGAACCAGCTCATAGAAAGGAAGAGGTAGTTTTAACATGGCCCCATCACTGCAGTATCTTGTCCCCTCATAATGCTTTATATATTTATTCTTAGGCACCCCAGGGAATTAGATGCAATTATCCACTTTTTTCTTGGGCAGAGAAATGGGTAAAATGTTAAGCAGCTTGCCCCAGGTGACACGAAAAGTTTTATGATACTTCATGGATCTGAATCAGCATCCCTGGTGCAGCGGCTGGGCTATCTGCTCCTCCCACGGAAGGAGGACACTGATGGCTAAATGCTTTTTCTTGCAGTCATCCCTGTCTGAGAATGCTGGCCATTTTGTACTGCCTCCAAGGAAAGTCTCATCCACCTATAGGAACACACAGGATTAATTAAAAGCATTCTTTTAAACCAATTAACTTAAACTGGTAGAAACCCTTGCGTAGATACTCTCAGTGGATTTAAACCTATTTTTTAAAATTCAGTCTAACTTGAGGCTCTGCATTTGCCAGCTGTGTCCCCAGCATCTTTCTCATTTTTTCAAATGCTTCTGTTTTTAAGCTAATTTTAATTAAGCTCACGCACTCTGTGTGGTCAAATCCCAAAGGATCTGTGGAAAGGCAGGCAGAGACACTAGGAAGAGGAGCACAAGTCCATCCCAGGTGATCCTAGGCACAGCTCTTGGCAGGTGCCGACTGTTTTAAGTTCAATATATGTGGGCACCAGCCCTGTCCTGATGAATTTATGATCTCTATAGAAATTAGCCTGGACTTTAATGACTGCATTCATCTATAGACAGGAAAAGCAAAGCAGAAAACATGAGTGATGGTGAACTGCTTGCTACAGAAAATCCACAACAAAGCAGGAGACCCGATGTGTCCTGACAATCGTTGCTGCTGGCTCCCTGCCTTCTCCCAGCGTAGGGCTAAACATGACTTGGGGACAACACTCAAGGCTGAGCTTTTCAAGGCAATACAGCAAGGAAATCACAATACGTATTTCTGGCATGGAGTCAGCCCAAAAGGCACAGTTTTCATGGGAACTGTCCATGCCTCTAAACAATCAAAAACTACTGAGAGATGGAAAACTGTACATTTCATTGACCGCTCTGTGATCTAAATACATACGCTACACATTAAACAAGTCACCTCAGGAAACATTTTTAAACATGTTTTGACCTCATTAAGAATAAATAGGAGGATAAAATGCCACTTACCCATAAATCTTTCCTTGTTTTAAAAGATCATTCAGTGTTTTTTTCATTTATTAATGCATGTCCCAAGCAGATGGTAGACCAGAGTGCAGAAGACTTCAGTCCTTTCTGAGCTCTAAGCCACTCTTTTTCCACCTCTCTGTGATTAGCTCAGGGATATTAATGCTCCCAGAGATTTTCTTTTGTGGATTTTGAACCCCCTTCCCCCCTCGTAACTAAACCTAAACTTTGATTTGTCAGTCTTTCAGAGACCCCAGAACTGAGATGGTCATGCATTAGCGATTGACTGTCTTTCACTGTTGCAGATCATGTCTGTTACTAAGATCACATCTCTGAGGATAGGAACCAAAGCCCATGGAAATCTGCTGGTCAGACACTCATTACAGCCAGCCAGTCGTATACGGCCATCCTTGTTAATACAAAACAACTACTTTCAGACAAGATCTTTCCCCAGTTACCACGCATTGTCCCAAGACTGTATCCTCAAAATGTCTTTAAAAATCTGTTCTCCTGCAATATTGGGCCATTTGCACTGTGATTAGGATAAACTTGACCTTTGGATGTGCACAAGGAGTAGTCTCCAGGACAGTGTTGTGTACATGTGTGTATAAACATTAAAGCCACAATCAGTGGCCAATATGCCCTGTTGCTCAAAATAACTTTGCATTTCTAGCAGGAATTGTAGCTTTCACAGGAGGTTCTTTTTAAGTTCTAGATTGAGGCTGAAAGGGAAAAAAAATAATCACCTGACATCCACCGTGAGAGGTTTTACATTCATAGAATCATAAAATCATAGAATGGTTTGGGTTGGAAGGGACCTTAAAGATCATCTAGGTCCAACCCCCCTGCCATGGGCAGGGACACCTTTCCACTAGATCACTGTTAATTTAATTCCCCAGAAATTAGGAGAGATATAAAAGGGGACAGGAAAGGTCTTAAGGATCTGTGAAAAGCTGGAAGAAAGAGGACAATCAGAAAACAGTATCACAGATGCTACAAGAAAAACAGATTATCAAGAAGATTTTCAGAGACCAGGTGGCAATATATTAGTGGAAGGACTTCTCATGGCTGTTCTCCAGCAGTAGCTCAGGAATATGAGAGAGTCTGTGACATGTGCAAGCACATACAAGCCAAGCAGAAGCTTCATTGTGGAGCAGGAAGCTCCCGCTCTTCATTGTGGAGAGCGGGAAGGCAGCAGGATAGCTGAGCTGGTGAAAGTTTGTAAGTGGCCTCAGGGAGGAGGTGGAGGACTAGCTGCCTTCAACGAAATGTGACAAGCGTCAGGATGTAATGGAAAGACTTCCCAGTGGAGAGATTTCCTGCCATCGTGCATCTTAAAGCACTTTGTAATGCAGTGACAATTGGACATGAAAGGTACCTTCCTGAACTGCTACAGGTTTATGTGCATTCTGCAAAGGTGGAAGTAACATCATAAAGGGGACCAGGTTGGAAATAAGTAAGTCGACTTAAAGCCTCATCATACCATTGCCTACTGGTAATAAATAACATTATTTTCTTTCCTCTTTCTCCATATTTACTTTTCTACCAGTACAATTCTTTACTTAACTTGTCTTAAACTACCCTTGAGTTGCATCCATTTAAGGGAGTAACGCCTTTTACATTATTCCCTACAGTGGAGCAGTGGTGATTTACCTCTGCTGAGAATGTTGATCGCATTCATAAAGGCAAAGAGAATCCACCTTGAAGAATGGCTGTGTGTTATCCTGTAGTGCAGGTTTGAGAAAGGCATATGAGAGCATGAAACCAAGGCACAGATTTTAAGGCCAGAAGACATTGATAAAATCAGTTCGGTTGATCTGCTAAATAGCATAGATTTCTAGAGATGCTCCAAAGTCTGTCTCTCAGGATTACAAAGGACATCCGTAGTGGAGCTGGAAAGCAAACCCGAACACACATGTTCTACTGCAGCAGGTAACCTGCAAGGCTACAGTTCAATTCTCTTGGGTGGAAGCAAGGCAGGCATTTTCTTTATATCTCATTGAGGGACCATTTGCTTTTCCTATATCTCACATGACTGTGACCTGGGACCATGCCCTCAAGCAGGCAGCAGAACAAATCACAGAGCGCAAATTGCTTGAAAAACTTGTGCAGGCGGATAATGAAAAATGCAGCCAAAACTAGTTCTCTGTGAGAAGATACTGAGAGCAACTTTTCCTGAAAACAGAATTATCACTTCTCTTGGCACAGTCTATTTCTTCCTATGTCTTTCCTGAACGCTAATATTCAGGGCAAGAAAATGATGCAAAACCATTATCTGTATGGTTAAATTCATGTTGTCCTCTTCTGAATGATTTATTTGTAAGGTTTCACACTGTCCTACCACCAGACAAGTAAATGCTTTTTTAAAAAAATATTTACTTCTCTTTTCTTCAGCTACCAGCAGAAAGTTTCTAAGTTGTCTTGATAGTATGTCCTCTTCTACCTCCTCCAGCTGCAAACCCATGTGCTTCCTCTTTCTTTCTTCCTTCCAAACCATCTTTTCCATTTCACGTCTTGCTTTCCTCTGACCATAACTTTGTGTGGACGGTGCCTTAACCCGAGTGGCTCACCAGTTCTGTTTTAAATGGCTTAAGTGTCTTTTAAAGGTCAAAGCTACCTTGCCTTGCCACACAAGCAGAAGAACCTTAAAGAAAATAGGCAAAAGAGTGAACCGTTACAAATAAGACAGAAAATCCCTCATTCATTCTAGGGTCATGCCATTCTCACTGGCTCCAGACACAACAGCGGAGCAGACGTACCTGGACCCCATACAGACTCTGTGCCAAGGTCCTGCTGGGAGAATCTAGAACTTAATTTATCGTACATGTTTACCAAGCTGTCTTGGGGGACATCCATAATGATTCTGTTTTTATCTGGCAACAAAGGAGGACAAAGGCAGAGCAATGGGAAGAAAGATACATTGGCTGTCAGAAGACAGGTAACACGTCTTGCTAACATACTCCATTCCATTTTCCCCCAATAGCTTGGAGCAGTGTTTTCCTTTTAAAAGTATCCTATCACCTCTGACAGATGGATTAAGGCGTAAAAGCATCAATATTTTGGGAAAGTGGTACCTGCTGGCAAGGTAGATATAGGTTTGTCATTCAAGAGGTTTTATATTTCCTATTAGGTCCTTTTCCTTGAAAGCAGCAGCCATTTATTTTAAACTTTATCTACTGGTAGGTTTTGGGATTTTTTTTATTTTTTTTTCTTCTTTTTTTTTTTCTTCTTTTGATTTCTTCAGTGGGAACCTCATCTGTTAGCAGCGGGGAAGAGTGGGAGTGCTTTTCCTTGGCTGTCCTGAAAGGTGAGCATAAAAACCCTGCCATTGCTCTTGTTCAAAGTGGATTACCAGAAGGTTATTGCAAAGGGGTAGATGAAAAAAAAAAAAAAAAAAGGACCAACATCATCCCAGAAGCAGATTTAAAGGGTTCTGGTAACTTTTTTTCCCTCTCACAAGAAAGACTGAATCAGTCATGTTGTTTGTATTCCCCGTCGTACTTCTGACGGGCTGTTTTGCTTATCTGGCATTTCGGCTCAGATGCATCCCACCTGATAGTAGGCAGAGACGCTGAAGTTAGGACTGTCATTATCTGGGCACCAGCTACAGTCACAGAGAAGAGAGAGACACCTCAGGAGAGGGATTCACATCTGAGGAGGGTGAATCATGCTCTCAAGATGCCAGCATTTCTCCATTTCTCAAGATGCTGCTGGCACAAACAGCAGTAAGTCAGTACAATGAGGCTTCTAAATTAGGAGCCTTGGTGAAATGCCTGAAGTTTGATGGGTGAATCTAGACTGTGGTGAATCTCCCTCTCATCATATCAGCAGCCTGACGGAAAGAAAGGCATCAAAGATATTCACCTCTTTGCCGCACAGGACTCTTGTGAAGGGAGTTGTGAGCAGCATAAAGGAAAAGAGGAATAAAGAGAAGAGAAACATGGAGGTTTCCAAGGGGAAGTGATGAAATCTATCCTGCTATTGCCTTCTGGCTTTGTGAGCTAAATTGCACGGCTTCTTGTCTATGCCACCTCCACAGCCAGAAGGCTGCTCAAATACAGGATTTTGTTCTGGCCCAAAGCTCAGGCAGGAGCATAACTGAGGATTTGCGCATGGTTTCCATCTGCTCCCCAACTAGTCCTCCCCAATAACTCACGCAGCTGAATCGCTGATGTCCTGAGAAGGACAGGGTTGGGGTGGCCAGCAACTTCAGCCCAAAGACTCAGGGTGGCTGAATACATTCATTAGAAGGATAGAAAAGCATCAGTGCAATTCCAGAGAAGACATTTCCCTCTGGGAGACTCTTTGATGTGCAATATTTTCTTATTCTTAAGTACTAAGGGCAAAGAGTTAAAAGAACTGGAATATTTTTGAGGTCAAAATAGTGGTAGGAGGTGGAAAAGCATAGACAAGTTAGGAAGCCCAGCACTGAGCAGATCAGCAATGTGATGTCGTTTGAAGACCCTAACTCCAAGACGTTCTGGTAGCTTTCTTTGCATTAGTCTTCTTTCAGTCTTGAAAAACTAATGGGGTAATGTCATCCCCCAGATACTTCAACCCTGACCCCAACTCCAGACCCATCTCTACAGGACACTGCAGACGCAGGAGCTCTGCACCATCCCCAGCCAAAGGACTGATAAAGGGTCCTTCCCAGATATCAGCTTTAGAGTTGCTGCTCTCTGTGGCCTTCTCTGGAGCACTGTCAGCTCTGCCACTTCTTCAGAGGTGCCCCAGCACTGTCTTCAAAGTACTCCCTACCATGCTGAGCCCCACAGAAGGATCAGGCGTTTTGCCATCAATGAGACACTTGGCAGAAGCCCTCTCCTGACGATGTTCAGGTTTCCCAACTCAGTCACTCTGGGCTGTGGCTGTACAGGCACTGCTAGTGCAGTTTTCCTCTCTGTTCATTGCCTAAAGGGCACAGTGGCTTCCCGTCACCCTGCCCCCCACCATCCTGAACTCAGAAGTTCATTTTATCAGATCCAGAATAGCCAGTTCTTGCACACATTTGAAATGCAGATAAGAGATGGACAACTAATGTTTTTCTTCTTTTTCAGTAATCCTGGCAGAGGGGTCCTTGTGAGCATCAGGATGGCACGTTCAGGGTCTAATGAGACCCATGAAGCATCTGTGTGTGGCCTGGACACAGTCACACCAGTTGCTCCCTGGCACCATACCCAAGGGAGAGGCATTTCCAGAGGACATTAAGTCTACTGAAGACATAAATCGCAAAGTGAAGTCTCCTGTCATTCTTCGTAAAGGAACCCCAGAGCAACTACACTATGGTGGGACACAAACAAGATGCAAGGAGGGTGCTGATGCCATGGTTACATAGTCCACGTTTTGGGTGACACAACTGGGCATGTGGTTGGTACTGAGGGCAAAGCCCTTGCTTCCCACCTCCCCCTATAAGTCACTTGGAAATCAGAAAGGGTCCAAAGTCATGGCTTGAAAAACAAAATCACATGTCCAGACTGAATGTGCGAGGCAGGAAAGCAGCCTGAAGCCCATCTTCAGTATAGCAGGAACTGGAACTCCTGGAATATAGTTACTCCAGGAAGGGCTCCCGAGTGCCTCATTTTACATGTCTCAAACCTGTGGGTGACTATAATTATCAGTGTTGCTTGGCTGCAAGAAACCCAGAGAAATAAGCATTTGCAGCGAGACTGTGCACCACCTACTCCCACTGGTGAGCGTTCCCATGAGTAATTCCAGTGAAGCCAAGGAGGCTACATGTGTGAATAGTGTTGGATCTCCCGGAGAATGAGGTTCACAGCCTGGACCTGAGAATTATTTTAAGCGTTTAAAAGGTCTTCTGCAAATCAGTCAATCATTTCTCTGTTCACAGGCGTGCACATTGCAAATTATGCCCTGCGCCTAATGGCTTCCCAGTTAATGTTTCCATGAATTAAAAATAATGTGTGCGCTGCACTGTGTCGTGTCCATGTACACATGTGTAATAGCAAAGCAATAAAGGCAGCATAATACACAGTTTGCTAGACACACTTTAATAACATCAGATAGTTTCAGTACCTTTTCGGTTTCCGTTTTTCACCTGAGTGGCATGCTTATCCATTTTGGTATATAAATTTCTACAAGGTCATCTAGGATGTTGTGTTTTACCTTGATTGATAGTACGGTGCAAAGAAGTGTGACTGATCCATGCAATCCCTTCCTCAACCTATTTTTCTCCAGATCTCCAAGGGCTGGAATCCCTTATTTGAAAAAAAAGCAAAACAGAGAGCCCAGCCCAATCCAAAAGGTTAAAGCAGTCAAAGCTGAAGTACCCATCCTGTCTGTTCATAACTTGCAAAAGTTTTAACTGCAAGATTTGGAACGCGACAGTAAAATTCTGCAACACACATATGATGTGGGAGGAATGGAAATTACATTCAGAGTTTGAGTCTGGAAATTTGTGCCTGAACAGGGAAAAGCAAGGGATGTGTTTAATCAACAGGCTCAAGCATTCCCTTCTTTTAAGAGAGAAAAAGACAGCACTTAAACTTGATAAAGCCTTAGAAATAACAAGCAAAGAACACAGATCGGACGTCAGCAATGCTCACCAGGGAGAAGAAACATGAAGTGGAGTTAGAATTAACATGTCCTTTGCACACACGCGTGCACCGTGCATTGCAGAGCAATTTGTTTAGTTATTTCCTTATTTGCATTCTGAGATGGATTACCAAAGCCTTATCTCTGTGCCCTGAAGTGCACCCTTTTATATGCCATATATTTGATTCACCAGGGGGTCTGGGAGCTTCAGCTGACGGTAGAGTCCTCCAGTGGGACCAGTTAGACGCTCCTCAAGTACAGCAGCATTGCAATGGGTAAGAGGAAGGAAACCGAAGAACCGAAAAGGGAAAATCTCTGTTAAAAATCCTTCAGCAAAGCTAGGAACCACAGTCAGGCGTCTGACCAGCAGCCTTGTGCCCTCAGTAGCAGATATGGGTCAAGCAAGGTTGGCCTTGTGTCCTGCCAGGCTAGTGCAGAAAGACCCACAGTGAAATGCCCAACTGGATTTTCATTTAAATGCAAACAAAAGGGACAGAATAATGAAGAATTAGAAACTTTTTCTCTCCCTCCAAGTAGACATCAGGGTGGGATTGAACTCTTCCCCAAGACCAAACCCTTCTTCACCAGCTAGCAGCCCCCCTCTTTCCCTTCAGTGCTGGGGCTCTCCCTAGCCTTGGGGGCCAGGACCCAGACTTTTTGCCTGCTTCCCAGGCATCACCATGTTTTTCTATAAAAAGCAGAGCCACCTGCCTGCCAGGGCTCCCAGGCAGTGTACTTTCCCAAGGTGATACCAGTGCTGTCACCAGTGAGTGTGGAGGAACGAAGCCACCCCAGGGACCAGCGCTTCTGGGGGAATGTGTCAGCCCACAGGCTTTGCCAAGTGGAAATCTGTTCTGGGTCAATTAGAAAAGGGAGAATAACACTTCCATCAGTGTTAATCTTCATCCGCAGACTTTTTCAGTGAGATTCTGGAAATATTCATGCCCCCTCCACATCAGGCAAAGCTCTTGTATCTCCCCTGCTAGAAACAGTTCCCTGCATTGGGCTAGCACGGCTTGGAGGATTCGTGCGGGCTAGGCTCCCAGCAGCTGTAACAGACACAGCAATGAAAATAAGATGACCTGTAGATAGCGGGTCTTTTCTTTTGCCACTAGAAATAATGTCATTCAAATGACGCTATCCATAGCACAAATGTTCTGGAAAGTGTTCCCAGCACGGGCAGAGCTGGTAGACTGGGAGTTTAAAGGCCACAGGAATCAGTCTGAACATCGCATGCAACCCTACTGTGACAGACCCAGAAATGCACCCCATGCTTCCTGCATCAAACGCTCACACCTCTTGACTGAGCCAGAGCTCTTTCTTCTCAAAAGGCACCCAAATCTTGATTAATGTGGTTAATTAACTTCATTGCGAAAGGGACTGCTATCCTTTTTGACTGATTTTATACTAACTGTTAATTTTAGGCTACGAATGGTTACTGAACTGCCTACTTGCACAAAGAAGGGCTTCCCAGGAAGGATGCCTTTCAACTAGGATACAGCATTTTATCAAAGCAAAGAAGAATTTCCTCTCTCTCTCTCAATAGGGAGAAATGAGGTTCTGACTACAGTAGTGTCACTCACTGAAATGACAGGTTAAGGATAAGTGTGTATGATTGCAGACTGCAAGATGGTAAAGTATATGCAAACCCCTTTCAAATGCCAGAACGTATATTACTGTCGTTTCATCTGGGGGAAAAAAAAAAACCTTTTTTGCCACGTAAAAGACAGAAATACACACTTTGGGCACCATGTTCTGATCTCACGCTGCTTTGAAATTACTTCATCAGGGCTCTCCCAGCTTTGGGCCAGCACCGGCAGAACCCCGAACCCAGACCTTAGTTTGTTAAACCGTGCTTTATTTTATTGTTTTGAATCCCTGAAATTCTGTGAAGTAGTCGTGTGAGCACCTTGCATCTTCAAATGAGTACGGCTGTGCCCGCTCTCCTAATCCTGTGCAAAGACGGAAGGTTAATTAAACCAGTGTTTGATTTATAAATGTTATCCCTTCTGGGGAGCAGAGTGCAACTCCAGCTAAATGCAATACTGTGTTTATTTTACTTCTCCACTGGCTGTTCCCTACACGCAGTAGTTTATGGATATAAATAATGTTTTAGGGCAGGGAGCGGTTGTGGTGAAAACTAAGCCCAACTTTTGAACAAGCCATGAAAAAGAGTAACTTGAATCATGCAATGATTTCTAGGAAGCTGAAGCAATTAACTCTTTCATGGGTAAAATATAAACCAAAAAATGAAACTTCAGTGTCCCACAGTGACAGCAAAATTTAAAAGTATGGTATTAAAGTATACGAAAACAATGTTTTCATTTAGGCCAGTGGAGATCTGGACTAGTTCCATTTGGATCATTGAAATTGCTCTGGATTTACCCCAGGGTAAATGAGAACAGAAGGCAATCCTCCCAGCTTTTCTTTTTTATTTCTTTCCTTTTCTTTCTAAAGAAGAATCAGGGCCAGACTCCAAGAAACTAATATCAGTACAGCTCCAAGGTATCTCTTCATCACCACTGCTATCTGTGTGGATGTAAATATGTGTGCTTTCTACTGTCTTCCACTTTTGGGGAGGGCTCCTTTCTAAGAGCAACCATCCTCCAGCTCAGCTCCTGTGATGTTACCAGCTGCTTGGCAAAGCTCGGATCTAATCCTGAATAATTACAAGTATTTGTGACAGGCAAAAAAAATCTGAAGAGACCTACACCTAGGATGTTGTGGGAGACTTCAATTCAGACAGAAAAACATCCATGGGAACACGTACCCCATTTCTGAGTGAGGACGGTTATCACTTAAAAGACACCCACTAAAAACCAAAAAAACAAAAGACATTAAACCAGATCTGGTTTTACAATGCTGCATTCAAAATGTAACCACCAGTATTTCAGCTCCTGTTAGTAACTCTGCTACCTTCAGCCACTCATGAATCTATGAGAGCAAATGCTGTTTGCATGTCCCATGTCTGATGATACAGGAAATCAAACCAGCCTGGAAGGTTCCTGGGCCAGGGACCATCCTTTCATACTGCCCCAGTGGAGGACCAGTCTCTAAGCCAAGAACCAAAGGGCTGGACTAACACAAAGTTGTAGGACAATCACATAGTATTTGCTACGTTTTGCCATGGTGCTGGTGACACCTCTTGAGAGTTCTAGAAAATAATGGCAAGATCACAGAGATCGGGGCAGAGGGATGAGTCCCAAAAACGACTACAATTTGTTATTTGGATTAATAATAGGAAGGTCATGAATCTGCTTTCTTTATCCTGGGTAGAGCTTAATTTCCTTTCCACTTAAAATGTCCTCACTCCATTTATGCCCCTAGACAGCGCAGCACTTTCAAGCTTAAATTTAAATATGAGCATAAGCCCCATCGCCATATCTCCTCTGGCTGCTAAGAGAAGCCCTGAGGCTGCTTAAAAAAACAGACTGTGCTCACAGTAAATTCGCAGGTGTCGGCTCAGACACTGCCAGAGCACATTTTCTAAAGGCTGCAGTGTAGGCATCGCTCTTGGCTTCAGCTGGACTGAAGGAAGCGTTTCAGTGCTGGTGCTGTCAGGATCCTGAGCAGAGCTCAGAGAGGAAGCCAGGGAGGTAAACTCAGACCTGGCCGACACGCTTTGCACCCATAAAGGGAACCTTGGTTAGATTCATGCTACAAAGCCAACCCAGCTGCTGCTCAAAATTCAGCCTGATGTTTGTTCTGCGTTCCTGCAGGTAATATTCCTGCAGCAGTGGTTTATGCTACTGTAAGGAAAGTATTTTAAACACTTTAATGGCCTGCTTTATATCCATCCTCTCCTTCAGTGGGTGCAAATAATTGCCGGTGCAATTTTGTACCCCCAGTTATTTGCAGTTATGGTGCGTGTCATTGACGTGTCTAACTAACTGATAAGATACGTGGGTGCAATCAGATGCCGTAATTAGAAGTTTAAATGACACGAACTGCACCCACACATAACTGCAAGTGCAAAATTGTATCCGTAACATCTTGGAAGCAACAAAGAGAGAAAGGACTTAGAAATTTGTCCCCGCAAATGCTAATTTGCATGGCAATAAGCTTGAGCCTATTTGGCAAATACACTTTCATTACACAAGATTTAAGCCAATTGATTCTAAACAACCTGAGAGTGTTCAGACACATAGCATTAGACACAGCATCTTGAAAAATTATACTAGTCTGTTCAACTAGGGCAAAGAACTTTTCTCTTCAGTTAGGTAACACGTAATTCATGTCCTCGTTACCGCCTTTGCTCTGGTTAGAGTAAGCAAGAGTCTTCGCTTGCAATGACAGATTTTTATAATGATTTCTCAAGGCTGTAGCACAGTGTAAGTGCATTTCGTATTTCATGAAAAGCAAATGGCGTGCAACAAATAAGAAGGTTCTTGCTCTGGAGTTTCTCTTGACGCCATAATCACATAATATACAATTACTTATTCCAGCCTAATGCAAAGCAGAAATTTTAATCTGACATCTCTTCATAGGCATTATCCAAAGTTTTGGGAACTTTACACGAGTGTTCAATGGTTTTACTAGGAAGATACTGATGCATTCTGAGGTTAAACCTGAATCATTGGTGTTTCTCTTATTTCTCCCGTTTTACCCCCAAGGCCCCATTTAATGATTCCTCTGCACTGCAGTGTGTGCAGCACAACTGGATATATTTCCTCAGGCTGTTTGTTATTTCCCCCTCCCTCCTGGCCAAGGGAGACCGAGAGAAAAACTGAACCAAGTAAGACTGAACAAGCCAAAGAAAAGCACAGCAGAAGGGAGTGTAGAAGGATAAAACAAAAGTGCTGAGAGATCACATCCTTTCACCCCTGCTCCAGTGTTTGGCCCAGCAGCGCAGCCTTTCCCCTTGCTGGGAGAGGGGAGTGTGAGGAGACCGTGGCAGAGAAACGCAGCCTGGGCTGCTTGCTGTGCCTTGGGGCAGTCCGCCTCCTCGGGCTTGGAAGCTGTGTTTGGCCTGCTGAGGGCAGGAAAGCAGTTTTCAAACAAGAAGCATCGTTTTAGGTCTTGTCTGCTCTGAACCCTCCCCAGGATCTCCAGAGTCACGCTGCCCTTTAACCATCCTGCACCTGCTTCTGTAGTTGGGATATTCCTGCACCCAAGTGTCGCAAGGGTTTCAAATCTTCAGGGGATGCCCATCCTGAATTCAGGAAGTTTTCTTTCCATCAGATCCCATCAAGCGTCAGCCGCCTTGGCTCGGGAGCCGTCACCTCCCATGCGTTTTGAAGTGGCGCAGACCACGGCAGCTTCCTGCTGCGTCACACTCGGTTCCCCACCTCCTGTCTACTTCAAATGCTTCACAGCTGACCCTAAAAGAAACAAGCCAAAATCCCAGCTACCCCAGAAGCAGTCCCTGGAGAGCATGACTTACTAATGGCAAACAGCTGCAGTCACTAATGTTATCTCAGGGGGTCTGGGCTTTAACAGTGAAGGTCCCAGGTTCAGATCCTGTTGACAGACTGCAAGATTAATACTAATAATCTTGCCTAGCAAAATACAACAGGAATCATCTTCTCTGAGTCCTCAGGTGCCTGAGAGAACAGGCAGCTGATGATGTCCAAGGTACCGCATTGTCCTCTTGGCTGGATAACACAATGGCGCTCTGAAGGTTTTAAACTTTTTTCCCCTACTTTTTCTTCCTTTCTCTGGTAGACTTTTCTTCAAGCATCATGCACTGTGGCTGTCCGCATACTGACTGTTTCACACCATCTGAATCAAATGTCT
Source organism: Dromas ardeola (assembly GCA_013398915.1). Classification (NCBI taxonomy): domain Eukaryota; kingdom Metazoa; phylum Chordata; class Aves; order Charadriiformes; family Dromadidae; genus Dromas; species Dromas ardeola. Next base: position 165,866 of record VYZM01000601.1, read on the forward strand.
GCTCTCCATTAGGTGTACAGAATTTCCATATGCCCTGGGTTCTTCTACTGCCATCTCTTGCTCTTGAACCTGTGGAGATGTTGGCTGTATCATTCAAGCCAACCCACTCAGGCTCTCATAGCTACTAGATAATAGAACAGAGGGATCTGAACAGAGATTACAAAATAGGAGCTTCCTGGATAAGCCTGGACCAGTGCGTGATGAGCAGCAATCAGCCGTAGCCTTCAACTTCCAGGATGCACAGCAAGGCAGAGTCTGCGCTGCTGATGGATAATTCAAAAGTGGGGCAAGATGATCTCACTAAAGCAAAACTGGTGAGATAAAAACTATTAGATACCGTCAGCTGAGTTTGTCAAATGAGTTGGAGAGAGCTCTTGGCCCAGCTTTCCATGGACATCTGGCTACACAGTGCTGCCTTGATAATGCCAACCTTCACCTCCATCCTCTGGGACAGGGGAGAGGAGCCATCATCCATATATAAGTTTTGGCTGTGGTAATAAGGAGTCCGTCACAGCCATGAATAATCTGTTTTCCACAGTTTCCACAACCCATGTGGTGTGAAAAGCTGGACAAGGATTTGTAAATGAATTGAGCCCAAGAGTAATTACACGTTCCTGCAGATTACTTGGTGCCGTAATTGCACTTAGTATTTACCATGTGACCTAAGCCAGAAATAATCATGTATTTACTTTATATTTATATTGTAACGTGCCATGTACTGTAATTATACTGCCACTCCATGGTACTTAACACATCATCGAATGTTCCACAATTATCATGTTAGTAAATAGCACTTACCGAGATTTGTGGCCTGTAATTTCAAGCATTACCTGCTAAAGATTTAGTGTAGCAATGTCAAAAAACCCGTTTCTTGACAATGTCATTTCATATAAAAAATGTCAAGTACTAGAACAAAGAGAAATCAGTTTTTAAAAATTCAAAATTTGAAAATACAAAAGAAAAGCTAGATTTGGAATTAAGGGCTTTTCCAGTAAAGTGATAATCAATTCCATGAAGAATTCTCTGAATTATTCTATTCAAAGTTGCAGGAGATTAAACGGGAAAACTTTCAAACTTGGGTGATTAAATGAAGGTATTAAATCCACCTTGAGACTCTTAAAAATGTTTTGGAAGAAATTAATATCCACTCGACCTCTTATTTAATTCTGATTAAATCTCTGAGTGGCTAAAACCAAACTTTTTACATTGGATTGCCTGAATGGACTTATGCTTACATACACATTTGTTCATAGAAGTATTCCCCTTGATTTCAGTAGAGTTACTCATGTGATTGAAGTCAACCATGTGCTTAAGTGCTTTGTTGGTCTAAAGCCAAGGTTTAAGTATGGAAGTCTTAAAATGTTGGTCAAAGTAAGCTCATTTAAACAGGAAAGCTTTAGAACAGTCTCAAATTTTCATGATTCCTCCTTCAACATGATTTTTCCATATTGTAACACAGATGGATGTCTAGGTATCACTTAACTCCTGCAAAACCTCAATTAAGATCCAAGATTTCCAGCTCAGGCCAAACCCCGTATTGAATATATCACAAAACCTTTAAAGAAGTCACAACAAGTTTCTTTTCCTTGCTGATGATTTATGTCTTGGTTTCATTGCCCCATAGAATGGCATCTAGTGTGGAGACCCAAATCTGGAATTAGGAATACCTCTTTTGCCCCCCTCATTCAAGAGCACAGACAAGCCATTACGTTCAAATTGAAGGATGAAAACCTGGTTGGACACATAGTTCTGCTGTTGAACCCTGCAGAGCCCAGGTTATTCCCCCAAAACTTCATCTCTCACTTCGGCCTTGGCCTGCCCAATATATACAAATGAGCTTAACTTTAAACACTGATAGTACCATTTACCTCATTAACTGGAGCTGGATGAATAATTCATAATGCATAATTTATCCAATGAATCTCACTTCTTTTTGTGTTTGTGAATTGTCTGCAAATAGATTCTTGATTGGACTCTTCATCTAAAATTATTTGCAGGTTTCTTCGGTGAATCATAATCAGTCTGCGGATCGTTTGAGCAGTACACTGCGAGCTGTCACAGTTTGCAGCTCACGCTGTGTGGGTTCACTGTAGGAACGTCAAGGTAGCGCTCCTGTTCCCTCCCTGGAAAGCCTTATGTAACCAACCAACAGCAGGATGAATTTCGAACTGCACATATGAGCGTAAAACTTGGAAATTCACACCCTTGCTGAGTGCTGTTGTTAAATTCAGAATCTCCCTTCGGTGAACGGTCAAACAGCGCTACAGAAAAGTAAATATCAAAGCTGCGTATGTGCCTGTAGCAAATCCAAGGGCTTGGAAACATGAACAAAGTTACTGGAGGGTGAGAAATTTCAGCCTAACAGCTGATCCATGATAGCTGCCCCTGTGAATGATCTCAGGCTGAGGCAACCTGGATTAATTGAGCCTCTCCTCAGCAGAGGTTAAACTAGCAGGTTACCTTGCTCTTGCTGTGGGCTAAGAGTTCTCATATGGATGCAAATTGGCAATTGCAGGGTGAACGGTTTCTGTGTCTGAGGCTGTAAGGGTTTTTTTCCGTCTAGTTGCCCTATTTACTCTAGAGAAAGAAGATCTCACCCTGTCAAAGTATCTTCCGCAGGGGCAGTGCCATTACTTATAAAGTGCTCAGATCCACTACAGGCATTAAAGGTGGCGGGACAGTTGGGTGCATGTGTTAAAGCTGGTGGGACAGTAGCCAGTGGGAGTGGGGAAAAGTCTTGTCAAGCTTTCATCACTAGTACAGCACTGGTCTGTGTGAGCAGAGGCAAGAAGTCAGCCTGCTTTTGACCACCATAGCTCCCACCACCACTTTCACCGTACCCAAGTGACCTAATTTTGGTGTGAGAAGTAGCAGAGGTTTCCTCTTCCTCTCTCCCTGCCCAGTTCCACAGAGCTTCCTAAGAAAATCCTTCAAATCTGTGGACCCTATCCCAATTGAAGCGCTTACTTGCCACAAACCATGCGCTTATATGCTTTGCTGAGTGGATTTGGTTTGCTAAAATAGGATTTGATTCTAGGTTGGGAGATTTTGTCTGGTTAAATCAATCTTTACTATAAACTAACATAATAACCCTTCAAAAAACAGAAGCATGCAAGCCTGAAACCGATGCACTGAGCCCAGGGCTACGTTCAATATGTAAAGATTAATACAATTTGAAAAAAAAAACTTTTCTCTCATAAATCAGTCCCCAAAGTGGTCAGATGTGGAGTAGACTTTCAAGTACATCATTTTGCAGTGAAAGAGGCAGCGATGAATATGCAGAAGAGGATGGGAGCTGTCAGGCGAGCGCAGATGAAGCCACGTGACCAGTTGCCCCTTTGACCTGCACATCAGATTTTGAAGGGAAAAGGCTAGTTTTAAGTGCTGTCTCAGAATACAAAGCACCTGTGTCTACCACCACTTCACGTACTGTTGAACAAAGAGGTGGGTTTTGCAGGAGGAAGATCACAAACTCAGAGAGGATCTCCCCGGCTCAGCATTCGTTTAAACACGACAAAAAAGATAAGTCAAAGCATTTTTTTAACGAGTACCAGGCTACATGTTGCTCTAAAGACACCATGGGGGACCAACCGGAATTTTATACTTTTCAGAGGAATAGATGCTGTGATTATCATCAGCCAAGATAATGGATTCAGCATCCCAGCTTTGCCATGCCTGTCAATTTTGGCACAATAGTTTGACATGAAAAGCGCAAATGGGAAAAGACGGCACTGAACAACTTCTATAACATTAGGGCAAGTGAGCTCCAGTGGCGAAGTGATATATTTTCTCCATGCCTGAGGAAATATTTGGTCTTGGCAGGTGTGTCATTAGCTGCATTGCACAAGGCTGTAGGAAAAGGGAATTTTAGGAGTAGCATGGGAACTTATTCCTGGCCTTGATCTGCCACTAGTTTTTAGGAAAACTCTCTTGGAGCTACACATAGTACCTGCATTGAGCTTCTCAGGACAAAAGATCTTCCTGTGTGCTCTGGCCCAGGCTAGCACACATATTTAAAAGACGAGGGATGTGTAGGTACTGCGTTGCTGAGTCCTATGCTGGCAAACCGCATTGGATATCTGCTCCATCTGGTGAAAGGATCCCTAAAAAGTTACTCTGTGATTCAGAATACGGTCACAAGTTAGACCCACGTGGTTTGTGGTATCAGCAGGCTGCACCTCACCCTTGAGACAAGGAGATGAACGTGAGCCCTCAGCTTGCAGGGGGTTTAATGCATGGAGAAACAGATTAACACATTTCCTGCAAATCCAGTGACATCTTTAGTGTGATCTTGTTCACCCCACAAGTAATATGAGCAAACTTCATCACTCCTTTCTGTTTTCCAAGCCTGCCTGAAAACATCACCACATAATGAGTCCTGAATCCAGGACCAGCAGTGCCTCAGGAATGACATTGGCACTGACAGTGATTCCTCCAGCCAGCAGCTGCAGTAGCCTCATCTTCGCTGGACCAGCCGCTGGAGGGGACAAGTGTCACAGGGTACACAGTGGGGCATGTGTCCCACCAACAAGTTTGGGTAACACTGAGCCACTTGCTCTCGCCCATAAATTCTTTCCTGCAGCACAACAGCCTGATGTAATGAACATTTTACACGAGCCGTGAGCCTAGAGCTTTTGCTGCTATGCATGTGCCATTGATTAGAGTGGTTGCAGATGGTTTTATTTTAGATAATCAAGCTTGGTGAGGTTTGCCAGCATCAGAACAAAGGCATAGTTTCCCCGCTTACTAACCAAATTTGCGGCCAAAACATTTGAATTGATATCAACTCTGATGGATGGTGAGAAAGCAGGGAGGGGGGAGAGCGCAGCCTGCCCATATACCTCAAGCCAGGTGGCTCGTACCTCTGCACACCACATTTTACCTCCACCTTAGAGGAATTGTATTGCCTCTTGCTCTTAAAGAGAAGGGGAAAAAAAAACCACCTTTTTTTTTTTTTAACAACTGCCATGCAGCCCTGCTGTATTATGCTGTCTTATAACAATATACTGAGCTGCGGAAAACAAAGGAGAAAACAACAGTCTCAACAACCCACACAAACACTAAAGCCTCCGGAGCTGGAATTCCTCCTGCGAGACGTCCCCTCTGAAGTCTCCAACCCGTACCGCAGCATACTGCTTCGCTTGTCACTCGACCAGCGCTCCCCTGCCCTTCCCACACAGCTGGAAAAATCTCTGTGGGCTCCTTCCCCGGGGAAGCAGGTGAGGGAAAAGATGAAACAGTTAGATGATGCTACAGGCTGCAGAGTCATTCGAACTAGATTGCCACTGCATGAAATCTTCCAAAGCTCCCTGTTATTTAACCAATCATATTGGTCTCAAAAGAGCCTGGTTTTATGGGATACTTAATAATTTTCAGTCTCGGTGATGCCAGTAGAAGGGTGTGCAGGTATACAGGGTATGCAAGGTCTAGTTGTTTGACCTTTTGGGGGTCTCTGAGGAGGGCAAGGGTGGTGGTGGGGCTGGTGAGGATGGAAACACCCCTCTCTTTGCTCCTTCCCATATGCAAGGGGATGGATGGAAGCAATGGAAGGATATATATGGGATGATACCCAGATGACACCCACCTCTTGCTTAGCTGCTGCCCTCAATATCCCCTGTTGCATTTGCTTCCCAAGGTGTAGCTGGCTCAGACAACAGAAAGGGCTGTAATCTTCCAAACGGTCACTCTGTGGCCGTTGTTTAAAGCTACGCATTGTACCTGTAGAACAAGTGGACTGAATGTAAAGAGAGAGAGGTGGAAAAAAAAGAAGGAAAAACATGGGAGAAAAAGATTATAAGAAAGAAATCAATAGAAAGCATTTAGCAGCTGGGGTGACATAGACAAAGTGCACTTAGAACCACAGACACTTGACTTCAGGGCTGGGGGGGGGAGAGCGTTGTTTTATTTTGTGCTTTGCTTCTTAATATTTTTCAGATTAACAGTTTGCAATTCTCTGCTGAGCTGTAAGGTCTCAGAGGCAGTGCCTGCTGGAACGTTTTGATCAGTGTAAGCCAGGGCATTTCCAACAGACAGGTTTATTAACTGATTTACTGACCACATGAATTTTGCGTAGCTGAAACTATTTAGCTGGTCTCTTTCTCTCCCCTTTCCCCACACCTCCCAATTATTAATCATTGGGGAACTTCTTTGCTTTTGCATGAAAGCAGCCCCCAGACAGTGCTGCATTGCCTCTAGTCACACACAACATGACAGATCCCCTACCTTTCCAAAATTTTTCTTCTGTAGCAAACCATGATATAGGGCAAATGGAGCTTGCTCCCTGCATGGGAGATGTTTTGAAAAGAAGATGTAATGCTGTCAAATATACTTTCTGGACCTACTGAAGATAGTTGCTTGTAACTGCTGCCATCTCAGACAATTACCACTTTGTCTCAAGTGGCACAGAGCCACCAAAGGTGCTACTGTGGCCTTTATTAACGCTGGAGCTTTCTCTGGGGGGTGACTTTTACAGTCAAGAGAGGATTCACCCTCCAATTCAACAGCAATGTATGCAAGGTACCACCTTAGATATTTGACCACCACTTTTTTTTTTAATAATGTGCAATGTGCGGAATGCAAACAGCATGCTATGTAAAGATTACCCAACCAAAACCTCTCCCTATTATATGGACTTAATTTGCCAGCTCAAGAGAAAAATGGCTTCTATAAAGAACACTATCCAGGTTTAATGATTAATTTACTCATTTGAAGGACTTGCTTTATGTTTTTTGCACTGGAGCTAGTTAAAAAAAGAAGATGAAAAAGAAAGGAAAGCTCTGAAAGAAACATTTTGCAAAAAAACCCTTTCAACGTTTGAGCAAGAACGCTTCAAAAACTTGCATCTGTTCTGCAGCAAGTCAAACAAACTATAGATGTTTTTCCTCTCAGTATTTTGGTTTTTTGGAGCATTAGCATTTTCAAGTTTGGAACATTTCTTCTTCTATTCCTTTTCATTGCCTGTTGAAGTAAAAAGTTTCCTTGGTACAAAACATCTACCTAAGGATTTCAAGGTACCTGACCTAAACTCACTAACATATGTATCCTCATGATGTCCTGGTAATCATCAGAGATATTGTGGCCATCAAGTTTCATGTGAAAATTAAAGGAAAGAAAAACAAAGCCACTGCCTCCCTTAAGGTACCACAGGGAGAATGTGTTGGCAGAGCATCATCCATGTTGCTCAGATCTCCTCTTTGTGCTTTAGCTCCTGAGCCACCCCTTCCCAGCTACGGAAGGACATACAGAGAAGGTCCTACAGTGACAGCACATTCCAGTCCCTCACCTTTCCCTATAATCCACCAAATAACTCCACATATAAAAGAACTAGTGAAGTCAGCTTTCCTGCAAATTTGGCATTTCTGGAGGCATTCTCTGGTGTCTATGGAGGGCCATGCTCACACTGCAACCTTTCTCTAGGGAAGGCGTGAAGAGAGTTTGCCGTCTCTACCGTCTATTTTAATGAAACTTGTAGGAGTTAAATATCTTGAGACCTGTGTCAAATTTGATTGAAATAGGCCAGCAGGCTTAGAAGGTAGTAAGGGGATATATGCACAGACATGAAAATCATATAAGTCTTATTTCCATCATATAAGTCCTATTTCCTGAGGAAAATAGGCTAGAAATACACCCTTATCTTTTCTTACATGCACACAGATACCTGTTGAAGGATCAATGGTCATTTATTTCATGTTTATATTTTTGTTTCTGTATGCAGAAACAAGTGTCATACGCTACATTGACATCCAGTGTAGTGATGGTCTACCACAAGAAAGCTGTTCTCAAGGTATTTTCACCTCACTAGATGCAAAAAAAAATGAAGGCAGCTTACTAAAGGTCTAAGTCTGCAAACAGAGACAGCATCTATACACCATACGGTAAGGAAAACCTTGGTTCTCATGGTACAGCCAATTACCTTGCTGTAGAACTATTTTTCCCAAATCAGTTTATACATGTTTAGCTCTTGGCACAGATCCTTCCAAAAAAAGCGGACCTTACTAAATCACAAGACAAAGACCTCTTTCAGAGGCTTGTTAAAAGAATGAAACCTGTATGTAAAGTGATATCCTCATTGTGAGTATGTAACGGGATCTCCTTTGCAGTCAAACGGAGACCACTTTCCTCTTAAAGGGACTTTCTCAGAAGTGGGAAAAGTCTTTTGCCGATCATTGAGCCGTTCAAATCCAACTCAGAAGACCAACGCTCGTCAGTACCTGACAGCTATCCAGTTACCTTCTTTGCAAATCCACCGAGAGTGGTTTTCAGCTGTGCTCCTGCTGAACAGACAATCCCAATAATGAAACCTCCTACCCTAGGTTTAAAGCCAGGGTTCTCCATCCAAACAGCAGCGCAACCTAACAGGGCCATGAGGAGCAGCTTATTCCCTCTTCCTTCCAGGTTGTTAAGCTTGGGACAGAGCTAAGACACATCAGCAGCCTGGGCTTATGCTGCCTCTGTACATGCTGTACCTGTTCTGTAGATAAAAAAGGAACTTCAATTTCCAGTGCTGTCAATGCAGTGACTTTTAATCAGTAAATTCCCTTTCTAAGACAGGCAGGGAAAAAAAAGTCCTCATCTGAAAAAAATATCAAATGCATTTTCAGCCAGAAGACATAAATATAACCAGAAAGCCATTTGGAAATGCTTTCATCTGACAACTGACATGCTTAGATCATCTGCAGCCCACCCTGTGCTTTTCTCACTAGAGAAATTAAACACTAGGAGAACTGCTGCTGCTTTGAATACTCTTCTTAAATATTTTCTGGCACAGACTCTCCCAAAGGCAGTAGTGGAAGTCTCACTGCTCAGGACAGGCAAATCTTCCTCTCCTTTTCATGAGACACAACACAGTGGATACCCTGGGACATGGGCAGAAACAGGCTAAGGTTTAAGAATTGTGGTTTTCTCATAGAAAACTACCTACTGGAGAGGGCATGGTGCTTTTGTCCAGGTGGGGAGCTTTGCTCCTACCTTGCTTGTGCGCCCGCAGTGATCCATTTTGGATCCCCAGTTATGCCCAGCATCCCACTTCTGGCATGTGTGTTTGGAAAATCTTTCCTTCCAGTGACAATGTCCACATGTCCATGCCATTCTGGACTCTGGATCTGAGCCCTGATGTGTTCCGTGAAGGCTGGGTCCTGCCCCATTGCGCTGCAGGGCTCTTCACGTGGCCAGCACCTCAGTGCTATTCACTGCTCCCCTTACTCAGCAAAGGTCCATTTAGAATGGTAGAACATGGCCCTAAACAAACCCACCTCTGAAGTCTATGTAGAAACCCCCACCTCTGCGGGGGTGGCATTGACCGCAGAATAACATTCATTGCAGAGGCTCTCAAGGCTTTTCTGGCTTCCTGTTCAAGGTGTAATTTAACATATTCAAACTAAAATGTAATTCTTTGATGAGGGGGTTCACCCAGCCACTTGTCACTTCAAGCCCCCGTGCAAGAAGTTCTCAGTGACTTCCAGGAAAACCACGACTGGTAAACAGGCAGCTCTGGCTGAGGGGGCCTAAATCCCGAAATTCTCTTGTTTTGTTGGTTCAGCAGAGGACAACTTAACAGCCAGGGCATGGTGCAATGTTGAGTCATATCTACACATCACAGCTGACTGAGGCATATATGCAGCTTTACTCCAAATCTCTGCAAATCCATGCAAAGGTCTTGCTGTTAAGAGTTATATGAAGCCTGGATGAGCTCACACAGCTAGCAGTGCTGTTTGAAGCCCTGGATTTTGCACGGCAGAGAGAGGACGGGTGCGCTGGGGGCTGGTGCTGCTCACGTATCCCTCCCATAGCCCCCTCCAGAGAGCAGAAAAACTTTCCTGCAGCAGAAGCACCTGCTGGAGAAAGAGTCCTAACTAACAAGGCTGCAAACTAGCAATCCTCCATGAATACATCTTTCAGGACTGAAACATTTGTTGAAAGCTGGACCCCAGCCAGAAACAAGCATTTGGTGAGTGCCTAAATTAAGTTAACGTTTGCAGCCATGATAGACTTGGTCTAAAACACCAGGACACAATCAGTCAATTGAGTTACAGCATCTTAAACTGGCAAGGTAACTAATTGCTTCTTGTTGTGAGTTAAGCACAATAGCTTATGTCTCAGTGAAACTGCAGGTCTCCTAACAGAAATAGGCAAAGAATATACTCAAGGATAGCTGCGGTGTCTCGGTTGACAGGTAGGAACTTGATAAGCCTATTACTACTTTTCATGTTCCTGTGTGCTATATCCCCATACATACTATGCAAATCTGGGTGATCCTTTCATTTAGAAGCAGTTACATTTCATTGGCATACGCCTTAGTGCAGATGGAGTTGCACAATTATAAAAATGTCCTGTCCTTGATGCCAACATAGATGGGCACCAAGTTCTAAGGTGCCTAGTCCTCCATCAAAAGCACTGTGGCCAGAGAACACAAATGTAACCCTAATTAAAAACCCACCACCACCCCATAAAAACCCCACAGCCAAACCCAGATTCAAATGTATCTAAATGCATTCAAGGAAATTATCTAGTCCAGAAAGACTTTATGCCAGATGTGGGTTGTTTGCCCATATTCTTCTATCAAGGTTAGGATCTTTGTCCTCTTGTGGTCAGCAGATGGGCAGCATGACCATCAGATTGCACTCACTGACTACGGAAATGCAATTGTGTGCCCAAATCACATTCAGCCACTCTGTATCAACATAACTGCCTGCATACTTCAAAAGTCACACCATGCAATGAAAATACTGTGGACACTTCAGGTATGATTTAGGTGTCTAAGTACTTGTGGCCATCTGGGCTGCCTTAGCTTATACTGTCTGGACCTGGCTGCCACTGCAGAGAGGCACAGGGCTCCAGTGGGTCACATCTGCTCGACCCATAAGGATGTCTCAGCTACCCCCCAAAGACACCTCAAATGGCATGAAAAGTTGCTTAAATATTGCATTTAGGAAGTTGAACCATGTCTATGGTGATGACTGGTGATGCTGTAAAAGCTACAGTCAGGCGTGCACGTCAGCAGCTGAAGTAGGGGAGTAGTTTTGCTACTATTAGCTAGACCATCTGGCATGATGGTATTTTTTTGGTAGATTTTTTTTTTTACTTTTAAATACTATATTTCACAAATCTGGCAAAGAGCGTAGTACAAGGAAGTGACTAGGTGCTGCCACATCACCCGTAACCCTCCAGGGAGTAGGGTGTGATGGAGCCAAGGGTGAGCAGTCCTGGAAGTCATCTGTAGAAGAAACATCTGTAACTGCAGCCCACTCCCACCCTCCAAGGCATGTTTGCTTAACCAGAGATCAGGCCGCCTCAAAGTCAACCGGGTTTATCTCACCTCACATTTTGTTTCTCGGTGGTTGTGAATGAGCAAGACTCATCCTGACAGTTTTTCTATAGTCACATTCCTCTCTTTACTTTTAATAAAAGTTGAGAGTCAGATTTAACTGTATGATTCCAGGAGCTGGGAACTTAAGAAAAGTGTAAATAAGTTGACAAGGTGGCTTGTGCTGAACTTGTTGTCTCAGCCTTGGACTAGCTCTTCACACCACAAACTTTGTATTCAGGTGTTACATGAGAGCTGAACCAAACACTACCCCCAGAAGAGCTCGGGTTCATGGGCTACCGAAAGGCCCTTGCCTCATGCCCGAAGGTGTTTGGAGTCCATCAGTTGAATGCAGAGTACATCTGGTCTTGCAAGCCAAGACTGCATGACAATTTGGGCTTAACTGACGTCAGGCAGAAGATAGCCTCACAGCATCAGTCCACAGGAAAACATGCTGTCTTGCACCAGAGCTCCCTTTGCACACCATTCTGCTTTCTTTTATGGACTTTTCCCTCTATTTCTGGACTATTCCTTCAAGATGACATGTCACCAACCAACCACAAAGAGGGGAGGAAACACGTGTTAAAGATGAGAGCTCTAAGATGGCTGCTAGAGTTTGGCCACCAACTCTGTCATCAGTATGTGAGTAAGTTACCTCGTAATGCCAAGCTTCACAGCTTTCTGGGGTGACTGAGAGCCATGCCGTCAGCCCTCTGGTGCAAATTCAGGGTAATTGTGAGCCACAGCAGGTGATGGAGTTACACCAGAGATGGATCATATTGTCTGCTTTGCATACACACAAGGGTTAGAAAGGTCACGAATACCCAGGGACACTTGTGCGGTGAATGCTGTTGTTCACACGACAAGGTCTCACAGCTCAGGGTGCCAGTTCAATGGCAAAACCTCCTGGTGCTTAAATGGTGACATTCACACTCCCTCTCTGGAGGGGACAGAAAGTAATGGTACTCAGCTGTGACTATGACTATGCCAAATACCATTTTCTCATCTGAGATGAGCACAGATGGTCATATTTCCCTCTGTTTATTTTTGCTGAATGGCCTTTTCAGCCTGCCTAGTCTGTGACCTTCTCCTAAAAATGGGTAGATACGGTTTTGCTGGGTTTCTTCTTTCTTCAGAAGGCAAAATAGAGGCTCTGCTGGTATCAGCTGCGATGACACAGGTGGTCCACGTAGTCTTTATGTTTTCAGTTTGTTCCCTGCAGAAATGCAATTGCAGGAGCAACAAAGGAATCCAGGTACACATGTGAAGAGTGTCCAGCTTGCTGTTTCTCAAGTACAGGTTACACAGATTGGGAATTACAGGACCCGTGAGTTATTGCGCTATAATTTAATACACGTCAGTTTTCATCTTCAAAGTAAAACTGCAGTCTAATATAAAAAGATATTCTAATCACTACATTTAAATACAAAGGGGAGTAAATCACTAAATAATATTTTAACATGTCAAAGGTAATAAAAAAAGGAATGAGTAATAATCAAACAGCACCTGCCATCTTGGCCACTGATGAAAAGGCAGCCCTGGTGGGGTGTGGTGGCCTCCAAGGAGCTTTCAGACTATAGAGCAGAGAGCTGGTGGGGTCCAAGCATCACAAAAACTCAGCACTGCCAGCCCTAGAGATATCACTGTGTGCCTCACACTCTTGGAGGTAAGTTCTGCTCCCCCTTTAATTTTTGGTTAATTTAATAAGCTGTTGACTTCAGTATGGCAAAGGCAGTATTGAAAAGCATGTCTGCTGCATCTGTTATTGAATAGTTTGAAGCCCTTTGTACTGGGTCATTCATATACACATAACAAAAGACACAGCAGATCAGCATTCACATATTGTACGAAGTAGTAAACACAAAGAGTGAGAAATGTCCCTCGCCTCAGAAAGCCAACAATCTAAAGAAAAGAGGAAAGCAGTATCAATTCCATTTTAAAGAAGGCAGAAAGAGACACAGAGGGAAGATCCATATGATCTCTGTGGGGCAAGAATTCCTTTCTTGACTGTTGTCCTTGCCCATGGAGACAGCAAACCCAAAAGAATTGCGTCAGCAATCACTGAAGTTGCTCCCTGGAGCCTGCATCAGTCCTACTGGACATGACTGGATGAACCACCCATGCATAGCGCATGCAAATGCAAGGGAACCACCATTAAAAGCAAGATTGTTAAGCCAAATCAACTGCTCAAGGTGATCACCAGAATTCTATGGAAGAACCACAGAATGAAACTAACCTCGCAGAGCTCCAACATCCTTCAGAATTCCCCCATTTCAGAAGGATTTCAGAGAGTATAGCACCACGTGGGATCTGACCCACCCAGTTATACTTTGTACCACTTTAATAGTTCCTGTTCCTTCTTGATCCCTAGCTCCCTGCTTGGAAAAAATGAGATGCTGGTTCCAGGCAAAATCTACCTGCTGTGTAAACAATGGGTCTCTGAGGAGATGGCAACGGAGCAATTGACTACAGTCCGCATGATTTGGATGACAACCAGCAGGATGGTCTCCGGGCATGCTGTCTCATTCGTTGCATCATGTAGCTGTTTTACATTGATAGGCAGTCTCAGATGATCCCCCCTGGGGGTGTGTTGCCAACATAAAGTCCTATTGGCTCTGAGACAGTCTGTGAACTTCAGAAGCACAACCTTTAGCACTTTGAACAAAGTAGGACAAAGGTGCTCAGATAACACCCTGATGGGAGCTGTAAAGAGTGATTTAACGAAGTCCTACAGTGGTCCTGTCTCCCTCTCCGGTGGCCACTGGCTCATTGAAAGAGCACCCTGAGGCCAAGCTTATGTCAGATTATCTTATTTTGACAATATGGGGCCATACTGACTATCTCTTTCCAGCCTGGAAACAGTCCTTCAGCTCTACTGAGACATCAGTTGCTCAGATAGCTACTTCTAGAGGTGCCTGGAGTTCTGGTTTCTCAACTAACTCCTTAGGGTTAGACGGCAGTAAAGCCAAAGCACTGGTGAGCCACAAGAATTTTCTAACCCCAAATGTTTTTACTCCTAAAAAAGCACAGAAAACAATCAGTTATGAAAAACAAACACCCTTTGAGACCATTTCTGCTCAATGCAGTCTCACCATTTGTAGGAGGACCTGGCATGGACCTCCAGCCTGCCAGATTTTCTCAGGAGCTCAGGTGAGAAATTGCTGCCTTTGCATCAGAGGAGCTGAGTGCCTCAATGATCTCTGCCACCTCTTGTGAAAAGATCAAGCCGTGATACTGAAAATCCCAAAGGACACCCATCTGTGGACTTCTAGATTCTCCTCAAAATATTTATGCACAAAACCCATTCAAAGTCAACTGTCTTCAACAACAACAGACCTAATATTTAGCAGGGAAAGATCCCTCAATGGCTCCTTCTCTCTGCTAGCTCTCTAGAAGGTTTTCCACTCAGTTAGCATAAGTGCATTGTATCTAGGATGGCTCTGACTGGATATGGTGAGTGAAATATTTAATATTTTTCACTAATATGAAGGCTGTGTTGATGATGAATCTTTAAGCCAATACCCTACAAGGCCAAACTCCATGCTGATTATATTTAGAATCTCAGTTCAACCATCGGACACACACTTGTGGAGACGTTTTCTCTGCAAAGCAAACTTTGCTCGACTGGGAGCACTCTGAGCTCACTGTGGCCAGGTGTGGGATCTCCATAGCTAATGCCACATGGAGAGCAGGCTGCCAGGAGCTGCCACGGCACTCAAACCAGTGTCATTTTGGTAGCAAACATGGCTTATGATCTTGCTGACTGATAATTAACAAACATGCCACTGTTACACCGTAGCAGTCATGTCTGGGTATCGCTACGAAGTGTACTCCTCACTTGGTGCCCCAGCCAAGGTGGAGAGGAGAGGCAGTTGGGACGGTTTAACCATTTGAGGTGCATCTCTCTTCAGTGGAAAGGAGAAGGAAAAAGCATTTTTTGGTGGCAGCGAGTGGTACGGGCAGCCTTCTTACATGCGGGTGAGTGATTTTATTTTAATGAAGGAGAAATTTTGATCTTTTTGATGAGCCACTCGAATTATTACCAAGGAAAAAGAAAGCACTGCTTACTTCAGCCGATAGCCTCCTCTGAAAGACCCAGCTGAGATGGATGGCAGCACTGGACAGAAAGATATCAGCCACTTTACCGATGAGCCTCACAAATATTAACCCTATATAAATAAATAAGGGCTTGACTTCACAGAGACTGATCATTGGAAATAGAGACAAAATTGCTCATTCTACAAGCCCCTGCTTAAAAAAATACGTGGGTAAGAGAAGAATTTAAAAAGATTAATGGATGTTGTCACAACCTTCTCTAATGACAAACAAGGCTGTCAGGCCAGGTCTCTGGCCCAGATCATTCACAGCATAGCCTAGGTTTGGGCTAGGAAAACAAATGCCCACCTGTCATGACACTGCAGTACTTTCATTCGAGGTCTTATAAGTGCCACTGATTTAGGCACGGGGAGATATTCTGGGCGGTTTTATCATCAGCAGCCAAGTTAACCACTGCTCCCTCTCTTTCCAGGATGCTGCACAATCATCCCCCTTTCCATAACTTACTACCTCCATGTCTCTTCCCTGCCAAGAGGATGAAATGCGTGGAAGGGAGCGCCCCCGTCTCACCCAGCCCTTTCAAAACCAAAGCAGCAGCGGGGACAGTTCCAGTCTCACATGGCTGGAACTGGGGCTGGGTCTACGCCAGAAGCCCATTAGATTAGCAAACATTCCCTTGTGCTCGCTTGGTTGGCTCAGCAGGCAGGGAGTTAGCAGGCATCTACTTTCACAGCATGTTTCTAGTTTGGGGGAAAAAAACATCCACATGTCCCAAGCTATTACATCAAATATAAATGGCGTGATGGCTTCTGCCATCTTGTTGAGCTCCTCACTGATTCCCGCAGCAGACAGAGAGGAGGGAGGGTAAGCAAGCACAAAGAATGGCTGTAGTGGCAGAAAAACAGAAGTAGTCCATGATTTCCCAGAGGAAAAAAATAAATGGTGATACTCCCCCAGGCTCTCCATCTTGCTGTTGACTATGCCAGCACAGTGTGCACATCTTCATAGAAAAATCACAGAAAGCAGGACTGGAAGGGATCTTGAACATTCCCCTCCCAAATATGAGGTCAATCGCACTCTCTTTTTGTAAACAGTCTGATAAGTTACATAGTCCTTAATATCAAGACCAACACAAATGTCATGGCATTGCAGCACTACTACCAGATCGAGGATTGACTCATGTTGTCTGTCTCCCTGGAGCTCTCCGTAGGCTGCCTTCAGACTCAGGTGAGCATTGCTGTACAATTCAAATCTGGTAAGATCAACAGTGGTAAGGACTAGACTATTTTTCTTTGGTTTAGGTGTAAAATTGGATTCTAGCATATCAAAAGACAGCCAAAGGAAGGTCCAGGTTCCGGTAAACACATCTATGCAGGATTAAGGTACATGAACAGGTTGGCACCTTTTGGGTTGTAACACAACTGAAATCCTTTCACTCAAGTACTCCCCCCAGTAGATCTGCAGGTGTCATCTCCCCATCTTTTCCTCCTACTCCATCCAAGAGAAAATTATTTGGGCACAGAGGGGAGCAGAGATGGTGCCATGAGGGCCTTGAAGAGATGTGACCCCATTCTGAGAGCACTCTAGTAGGGACACTGTCGGATCTACCTTAGATATAAATCCGTAGGTATGTACAAGAGACGGTCTGGTTTTGCCCCAGTAGATTCAGGACAGCGGATGGTTTATGAACATGCTATTGCATCCATTTCTGGGAACCAGGCCTTTAGCACAGGGAGTCACAGTTGAGGTTCCAGATTCAATATTCCCTGAGTACCTAAATAATCAGAACTCACAGGACAATTCCTATGTGATTTGTTTGGTGGATACTGCCAAACTGCCCTACTGAGAGACAAGGATTTCACTGGACCCAGGGCAGACTTTTTGCTATTCTATTAACAAAAAATGTACATTTTTTTAATTGTTTGTTTCTGTGCCACTATTGTGCCTGAATGGATTATATTAAGGACTTGTGATATGTACAAGTACAAATGGGCTTGTTTAAATGGAGCAATACAAATTAAATAATAATGCATCAGTTTGAATCTC
Source organism: Dromas ardeola (assembly GCA_013398915.1). Classification (NCBI taxonomy): domain Eukaryota; kingdom Metazoa; phylum Chordata; class Aves; order Charadriiformes; family Dromadidae; genus Dromas; species Dromas ardeola. Next base: position 183,270 of record VYZM01000601.1, read on the forward strand.
ATTTTGTGACATGCCTAGCTGTGTTAAGTATTCGCCTGCATACATAATTGTCCTTCTTCATTCCAAAATCTTCAATAATTGAGTTTCATTTGCTCAGGAGTAAAATATGTATTAGGACCCCTAACACATCACTTTCCATTTATGCCTTGGAATTTGCCACACCTAAGCTACAAGATGTTGTCTGCAGGAACCCACAAAGATGCTTGTGATCCCAAAGTGTTTTACCTCCCAGCTGGGACTGATCTCCTTCCCAGAAATGTTCATGTTCATCTCGTGCTTGAAGCAAAATAAGAAATTTGCATTTAGTCTTTGCCTTTGCCACAAACAGCTCTTCTCTCTCTATCTCTTATTTCTTTAGCTGTAAAACAATAATAACGCACATATCTCCCTCCCAGATTTCTCTTGCCTTCAGCTTACCTTAAGCAGTAAGCCTTCCCAGAAAGTCACTGTTTGCAGGTTGGCTAAAACCCAGAGACTATAATACTCATCATGGGGTACAGGTGTGACCTTCGTATGGATGTACATGAAGCAATAACAACAGCATCTTCTGGCTCCATCATTACCTGAAATATAAAGCCAGCTCTACTAAAGTGATGCACAACTTGATATGGAAAACTCTGGGCTCCTTCCAAACTGGTCTAATCACAGCCAGACTTCATATGCAGATAAGTTCATCAGGTGTTTTTTAAACAACATAAAAATACAACACGACTCACTTTACATCGACTGATTTTGTTTATAGTCTAAGACAGAACTGATCATTTCACATACATAAACATGATTTCACTGATGCTTCTTAGTCCTGGACTATTCTTCTGTGCTTGGAGGGGTTATCAGTTACCCAGATCAGGTTTCAGTTACAGGTCAGACACCTGGAGACCACCATGCTACTAGGTTATGTTTAGGTGGCCCTTGAGAGTTGATGCATATTGCTGATCAGCTAATCCAGTCAGGGTGGAATTCATCTTATACCTTCAGAGGAACTGAGTTTCTAATGTCAGCAAGCAGCCTAGGTTTCTCCCCTGCATGCCTACACACCTCCAGAGGATGGGTAGCCTAAAACCAGTATCTAAGCTGGAGGTCTTGTTGTCATAGCTGCCCTCACTCTTGACTGAAGGGGTACCTGCTTAGCTATCTAGGCTAGATCCCTAATTTTCATAAGGTGAAAGTCAGAGTAAGGTTCATCTCAGCTACTTGATGTCAAAGCCAGACATGGACGTGAAGCCTAGACATGGATGTGAAGCCCAGATGGTTTCTTTAGGACTGGCTTCCGAACTGCAGCACATGCAGGATGAGAGATGCATTCATCTCAGGGGGATGTGTGGGGCCAAGAGCTGCTGCCGCCAATGGAGGAAAAGAGAACACTGAGCTTGGGAACGCCAACCTCACACTTCCCCAGGTTACTGTGTCTGCATTTTGGGAGTCCTTCACTACAGGCAAAAAATACGCATGAACAGGTTGGCCTCTTGAACCACTGAGGCTAAGATTTGCCTCTCCCACCACATCTCATGGGACTTGCTCCAGCTAAAACCCAGAAACACAGAGCTCTTCCTAACGGTGAAAAACAGCAAAGGAAAAACCCTATATCTTCTTCTTCAGAGATTTACTCCGAAACGTGACCTCACTGAGCAGCTGTCACTCGCCTTCAGATACAGCCGAGGTCAGCAGGATTCATCTTTAGAGGCCTGATTTTTGGAAGTGCTGAGCACCACCATCTCCCATAGGGTACATGGCTACTCAGCACTTCCCGAAAAAAAGCCCTCAGATGCCAACACATAAAGCACAAGTGAAAAAATACCCAGTCACAGGATCAAAAAGTTCTCCCCTGGGCCTGCCATGATGTCTATTACCATTACAGCTCAAGGCTTTGCTCCAGCATTTATCTGACAGAAAGAGCCCATTGCCCTGAGGAAATAGTTTCCTCCCCTATTGACGTTATCACTTTATTGAGTTTTATATTAGGTATTTTGAAATATTTACCAGGAGGGTTAGACATTATTGTGTTTTTTAACTAAACAGTGTTGAAGGTACAGAGGGAAAGGATACATCTACAGCTTCGGCACCAAGTTACAATGCTGGAGGGCTGGCGTGTACCCTGCTCTGCTTCTGCCCTCCTGGGTGTCCCCTGGGCATGGTGCTTAGCCTTTCTTGGCCTGATTTGCCACTTTAATGATGGGATGGAAAGCGAGGGGGTATTTTTCCCTGGGCTTTTGTGCCCGGTGGTGATCTGCTTCTTCTCCCCACCACCACTGCCACCACAGTGGTAAGACAGAGGAACAGAAACAAGTGTTAGTGAAATTTCAGCTTAGCTGATAATATTTTACAATAATACAATAACAGTCACTCATAAAACAGTCCCTGCCCCATAAAATTTACAATGTAAAGCAGACATATAAATGGAACAAAATGGGAATAATATAATGATGGAAACACATGGAGTAGGGAAGCTGTTGACCACAGCCATCCAGCCATGCATGGGCTGAGGCGAGAACTGATCCCAGCCTGGGAATTTGCCATCCCTGTCCAGCAGCCTGCAGAAAACCTGCCTCTCCAGCAGCCCTTTTCCAGGAACAGTTATCCATTTATTGACTGTGATGCTTCCGTATCCAATATAAGCTTCATCTAGCAGACAGCCGCTATCAGCCGGAAAGGACTTACTTTCCCCGGGATATCCAAGGTCTATATCCATGGCGATTTCAGTCAGCTGAGTGCAGACAATAGCCACACTTATCTGAAATGCTGCAACACTGGCAGCTAATGCACACTAAGTTAATCACCGGCATATTTGTAGACTGCCAAGTATATAATAGCGCGATAATGAATTTGTATGGCTGGGCCTATAAAAACTTTGCTTTTTATACTCAGGCATTTTAATTGACACAGAAATACATTTTAAAAGAGAAAGCAGGCTTGATGAGGTCAGCTGAAATTCCTTGGTATAATTACCAAGTCCATTGAACACAAATCTGAAATCATTTAGGTTAAGTTAATAACTTATGCCTTTAGTTTATAAGCACCACATTACATTTCAGGCAGCTCAGATCTTGGCTTTGCTGAAGTGGCCTGGGCTTTAATAAATTCCTCCCCACGTTTTTCATGTTATAGTTCTTTTACAATCATGGTTTTCAAATGGCAGTGCAGGTACAGTGTGTTTAAATCACCATAAATTAGAAATTTTTTTTTTTCTGGCTATAGCACCTTTATTGTAAGTTGTCGACTTTTCTTTCAGACATAAAGGTTATTACAGGCACAGATCGGAAATGAAAAATACACCATGTGCCGTCTGCGAATGTCCCATGCCAGACCCCTCCTGGAGCAGAATCACTTTCAGAGTTTTCCAGGGGAGTTCAATCCAAGTAAGTATATTTTATCAGCTTGATTAGAATGACCTTCACATTTACCACCTCTGTAGATGGACAGACTTATGTTTTGTACAGCTCTGCAGTACAGGGGTAACTCCATCTACGGAACGGTTTTTGAGTTAGATGAGGCTTTCCTGCATCAGACAGGAGTCTGATCACCCATAGTCCAATCTGGCATTAACCACTAGGTCACACATTTCTCGGGAGGTTGGTTACCATCATACAATGGGTAAATAACTGTCCTGCTGCCTACTGCTTGTGCTGCCTTTCAGTTAAACTGGAGTGACATAGTGGTCCAAAGTGGCCAAGAAATGATGATAATAAATAGGAAGGAGCTTGTCGGAAACCCTGTAAGAGGAGAAAAGGTTCTGCTTCTGCTAAGCAGCCTGGGGAGAGGCTGTGGGAGGTGGTTTTCGGCAATCTTGCCAAAGCAGAGCACTGAGTGTGCAGGTGGCTTGGGGTTTATCCATTCATCAAATGGGACATGTCTGCTGTTGCACGGGGGGCAGGGGACAGGCAGGGAAAGCATCTCCACAATGCCGGGATGTGGGAACCATAAGAAGGTCCTTGGGGTGCTGGGAGGCAGCCGCCTCCTTGCACCTCGTCTCCTTTCCCCCTGCTCCCTCCTCCCCAGCCTCCCTCCTCTTGTGCAAGTCCGTCTTTCCCAAGGATGTCAGAGGATCCCTGCACACGGTATTAAGATAAGCAGCAAATAATGCCGGGAGGAATTTGCTGAGCCAGCTGGTCTTTTGCACCCTGTAGGATGCACAGACCAAAGAGGCGTCTGCCACACATGTCACGCAGATGAAGCCAACTTTGCATTCAACAACTGCACCAAACAAAAGATAAAAGCAGTTTCAGCACAATAGATCATTCAAAGGGGCTCCAAATCCACGCTCCCTCCCCTCCCTTTGTACCCTCTCTCCAGGTTGCTTAGCAAAAGCTGATTTTTATTTCCAATTAAAGGATTTCAGAGCAGCTTTTATTTATTATTTATTATTATTATTGTGTGACCACTTTGAATCACACTGCTTCATTCTAGTTCTTTAATCTAATCAAAAAACTGCAGCACACATAATTCCCTCCTGTGAAATGTTCCTGGGTTTTGTTTAATGTTTTGCATAGCTACACTCAGGTTTTTTGGTGTATTTTTAACTGGCTCCAGATTCACTCCTGAATCACCACTAGTCTCACCACAAAAAAGGAGAGGGGCAGAAGCAGCAAAGAACTCTTCTCTAGCCACGTTCATGGAATCTGCTTTTGTCACAGATATACTGGTATCACAGAGGAGTCTACGGAGCACTGTCATGTTTAATGTGCACAGGCTGACACTACGACAGCAGCTTGAAATGCAAAGAAACCCAAGTACAGTAATTGCAGTATCTTGCGGCAGTGCTCAAAACGCTGCCGCTCTCCTGACTGCCAGCCAAGAGGAATTTCCCAGGCGGATGTACAGCGAAACCCTCTTCTCGTGGGGCCAGACAAAGTGACATTTTGTTACCGAGCAGTAACGAAGAAAATTCTTTTCATTCTGTGCAATGTGAGCGGTCGAATTCCAGCTCAGGGTTTGTGCTGTTTACATTAGGGATGAAATGAGCACCAGCCACTGGAGCGCTCGTGGAGTGCTATGGAGATGCTGTTTCCAGAGAAGGGCATTTTTCAGAAGATACCGATTGCAGAGCAACGCCCAAGTCCTACCGAGTGACTCATGCGAGTTTGGTTCTCCAATCTAATCAGAGTATTTGAAATTCCAGTGGTGCTCTCGCGCAGGCTATGTATGCACTCACAGGGCTTGCTGTGCTTGAGTAGCTTCTCATTCGAGACTCAAGAAAAGAGCCTGAAAATATCAGTTAACTCAGCCCCACACACATGCAGGTGGATGAAGTAACCCTAAAAGCAATAGTTTTAATGGTTTGGAGACCAAAGGACTCCATGGCTGCTACAGGCAGTACAAAACCAGCAAAGGCAGGGTGATCTCTGCCCTTGGAGCATCCCTCAGTGTGACCAACAAGAGGCAGTGGGAGGAAGGAGCATGAGAGGGACTGTTGGGCAGAGGCGTTGTCCAAAGAAATGACAGAGGTCAGCACGACGAGAGAGGACGGCTCATCGTTAATCCTGTTGTACAGGACAGGCCTTCTGTCTAGCAAGAGACACAGAGCTGCCTTACATCAAAAAGCAATGTCAGCAAGAACAAAGTGTTAAGAACTGGTCCTGTGCCCTTACCAGTGCATCGCACGTTGCCACAGGGTATCACACTCATTGGAAAGTGCCCTAGCGACTCAGGAGCACCAATCTCAGGTTACTGTGCACAGATCCCAAGTCACATGGAAGCAAAACTCCCACCGGGAGCCTCAGAGTGCAGGTCAGCTTGCCCCACTCCTGGGCCAGGCTCTCAAACAAGGCCCAAAACCAGACCGGCTCTTATTTGAGATTTTTCAAAAGCAAAATCTTACTTATCTCCCATTCCTGTGGTCAGATTAGGAAAAGCATTTTGCATTCAGTTGCCCAGATGGGCACTATGTCATTAATGTTTAAGTGGTATTCTGTGGGGAGGGGCACCGCTTTGATGGAGATGTGTAGGGTGCAAACCCATGGATGGGGTTCTTAGGTACAAGTCTCAGAGGCGGTGGTCACCTACATCCCATTTTAGAAGAGGGGCTTGGGTAAGTGGGCTCAGGTTTGAATGGCAATTAGGCACCAAATATTTCACAATTTTTTTCAGAAATATTTCGGGTGCCAAATTGCATGTTATGATTGCTAAATGCCCCTAAAACTCTACCCCTAGTAGGATAAGCTAGGGTGCCAATGAAATAGGCTAACTCACAGAATTAACTGGGATGTAGGGATCAGGCACAGGAAAAGGCCGCCACATCATGGGTGATGTGCGAGCTTGTGCCTGTGCTTTCATCCCCCAGCAAACACAAGGCAATTTGGACGGGTTGAATTCTTGGCAAAAGAGAGTCTGGCACCACCTCTATCTGGGGGGAAATTGGCCACAACTGTCAGGAGGGAAATGAAACCTTCTGGAACAGAGAAGTGAAAATACAATATTTTCCACAGCTGGAGATGGGAAAAAAAAAAATAAAAAAGAAATCAACATTTTCTATTTCCATACTTTTCTTCCACAATCCGTTTGTGATCAGAAGAGAGTGGGCTGAATACGTTGCAGCAGATTACACTGCCGTTATTTTAGGACCCATCAGAAATACTGTAATTTTCCTGAAGAATCTTGTTATCACAAAATTGCAGACTAATTTGGCATACTCAGAGATTTCTGTAGGTCAGATAAGATTTGAGTAAACATTTGAATCTTTGGCTACATATCTGAACTGTACTCGTCAAGCACAGTTAAAATACAGTTCATGATACAATGGAGGGTCTCCCCCTGCCTTTTCAAACTCCTATTTCATATTCTGAAGAGCCCTCCTAAGCCTAGGTAATTCATTCCTTTAGAAAAAGATTTCCAGAGGTGCATTTACAGACAGCTCGAGTTGTAACAAGGTACAACGACTCACGCCAAGACTACATTTAAGTTTTTGACTTTCCATGTCCTTTTTTTTTTGAAGATTCTGAAAGTTCAATGGGAAGTTTTATTACAGTTTTTATTATGAGCAAAGGTTGCACAAAATCTTCCAAGATCCCCAAAATACACATACTAACAGGTTTTTCTAAGGGCCAGAAGGCATCATTACAATGATCCTTTCATTTGACCTCTTCTATAACCCAGGCCAGATGAACACCTTTGACTCCAACACCTCAAAGCAACTTCCACTTACAAAGTTGTTCATTTGTTCTGAGGCATATGGAGACGTTTACATGAAAACATGCTAAGATAGGGGGTAGGGAGCAACAACAGGATGGAGAGGCCAACCCCTGGGCAAACTGTCCAGGATCCAGCCACCAATTTAACCTCAGCATCACCAGGGCCTATGAAACTGTAATAGTTAAAGAATTTCAGAACTGCAAAAGTTAAAGAATTTAACTTTAAAGACAGTATCCTGGGCTAGGCTTTTTACTGTTCATTTTACAATTCTCTTTATAACTTATATGACACAATCAAATGGAAAACTCAAGAGACAGGAGCTAACAGTGACTTCAATGATGGTTTTCAAGGTGAGGCTGTCAGAAAAGGCTGCAAATATGACTTTTTCCCTATTTAGTTATTTCCTGTAGATAGGCTTCAGGCACTTAATATTATTTACTGAAGGACAATGGGTTATATTCCCTACTGAATTTTGCTGCGGTGACTCAAAAAACTGCTGCCCTGAGTATCCACCCTGATGCTCCACAGGTAACGATGACCCCTCCAAATGCTGCCTGTCCTTCCCTCTGCTGCTTCGGTTCACACACAGGCATCTAAGCACAAATACACTTTCTCTGGACAGGGGAGACACTCAAGCATGATGACATCTGAAACTGCAGCTACAGGGTCTGTCAGAGACCAGCTGTCAGTGATCCACGTTTCACAACATCCCTTTTCTGCAGCTGAACAGTATTGTCTCCATTTTATGGGGAGGAGAAGGACAGATGACCACACTATAGAACTCTTACAGTGACCATCCTCTTGCTCCACTCATCATCTCATGACTGCAAGTGTGAAAAACATGTCCTACCCCAAAACTGCTGCTGTGGATATGGGTCCTAGGGTGTTTATTCTCCCTTTGAAATCCATGGGAGACTAGATTACAAACTATATCGGACAAGGAATACAGTCTAGCAGAGCTATTCACTTAGAGCCCAAGCCAATAAATTTAAACATAACAATGATTTAAAAATAAACCCATAAAACACCTTGGTTGCATCTGCATTAAACTCAGGAAGTTTTCTCAGATATTCCCCAATACAGGTTATACTTCAATCCTTCTATTATCATGGTTACATCTCAGAGTGGGAACTATTCAACTGCTTAGTGACCTAGGGCTTGAACCACAGCACAATGAAGGCATGCAGATATATTGCCCAATCTGTGATAAGCCATATAGCCAGCAAAAGGCATATCAAATTACCCATCTTTTAGGAATTATTCTTTGGTCGTTTTATAACAGATGGGGCCACGCAGAAAATTCTACAAGGAGCACAGTAAAACCCTGCTTTCTGCTTGTTCTTGACACATGAAAACATATCCACTTAACTAAGAATGAGAAACATGGCCATACTGCACTGGAAAAAAAAATTACAATTTTGGGAGCTGAAAGCCTACCTGTCTCCTCTTAGGAGACAATCCTTTTACAAAGCTGAGGAATTTGTAAAACCCACAGCCACTTTTGATGTGTTGCATGTTAGAAGTCTCAATTCTTTTCTTGAGAGACTCCATTCATACCCAGGAACAGGAACGGGTCACATTTGTTCTAGACAAGAGCCATTTTAGGGAAATTTGGCTGCTCTGGATATTTTGAAGTTGCCAGAAACAGCTCAAAACCAAAACAGTAGGAAACATAGCCAGAGAACATTTTGAGAACTCCTACACATTTTATTTTTTTTTACATAATTGACCAGGGAGGTCAGATTGCATCGCCGTGAATCAGGAGTCAACCCACCAAAGCTGGTGCAGTCTCACCAGTGTTCAGACTCTGCTCGGTGAGGAGGACTCATGGTTACTCCGTCTCTACGCTCCATTTCCAAGGACTAACCGCCTGTGAATGATGCCAGCCAGAAACATGGTAACAATAAAGAGGGTAAAGCATGGTGACATTTTCTCAGCTAGTCGGTGTAAGCAAACAAACAAAAATACAAAGGGAGGAAAACAGTCTTGGCACAGATGGGCTCTTTTGCATGTTGCTTTCCACACATAGAGCAATTTAATCTTGAGTCAGCACGAGTTAGCAAAGGAATGACAGGTTGTTACAATTACAAGCTGCTTTGGAAGTATTACTATCAGTGCTGCCGCTATTTATGTTTAGTATTGTTATTGATGCTATTAATACTGCTTGTACAAGCGTTTAATGTTACTGTACCGATGTAAATAACATCTGGATTAACAGTTGAGAGAACAACATGATGCGAAACAGATTGATGGCTGAAGAAGCAGCATTTATTGGGTCACATTTCTGGGTTACATTCCTGTGGATGTTGTGCATTCATCCTACAGGAGTCAACGGGAGGCTTTTCTAAATAAGCACCCCAGGATCTGGCTTGCGAAAGAGGACATAATGCTGTGACTATTTTTTTTCTTCCCGCCTCTGCAAGGCAGATTTGTTACCAGATCACAGTGGCAGAACTGACCACAGAAACTCTAAGCCTCAGTCCTTCTAAATTAGCCACGAGGAAGCATTATCCGAGAATTCAAACCAGACCTCACTCGGCATCTTGTTTGTATTATTTGTGGTCTCTGACTTAACACCACAAGCCACCCTTTGCCCCAAATTCCTTTAATCACAATCGTAGCTAGGGGCTCAGCAGAGACCTGAGCCTCACGTACTGAACACAGAGGAAAAGCTGATACATGCTTGTGTCTAGTCTAAATAGATTACAGGAAAAAGGAGACTGCAATCTAACTCCTCTATATAGCAAACCCCCAAGGGACTTGCATAAATGTTCATTTTAACAGGATTTTCACTGCAATAAACTTTTTGCAAGTCACTGCCTCAGATGTATGAATAAACGAATGCGATACCATCACGGTGCGCTTTCAGAAGCCCCCTCCAAATCTCTGGGGCTCCCCCCACCAACTGCCTCCCAAGGTGCCCAGCTGCAGCAGCCTGATCTGGCTCCCACGGGATGCGATAGCACAAGCAGAAACGCAGCCTGGTCCCCTCGCTGTGACCTGGAGATGCACTGGGACACTGGCCATAGAGGATAGGGTTCAGCTGCTTCAATGCGGGCACCAAATGTCATTTTAGGTGCTGTGGTCTGACCTCCTGCTCCTGCCCCAGGAGGGTGCAGGTCTCCCCAAAGTCCTGCATCGTAGCTATACTTATGCAACTGAATTTCACACTGGGAAGGACCCCATGCTCTAGGTTTAAGGATCACTGCATCCTCCATCAAAGCGCCTGGGGACACATCGACACCATCATTTTATTCTGGAGCGCACATGCATTTTGGAAGTGAACCCTTTTATGGTCATTGCTTACCACACTTTCGTTCACATCGTGGTGCAAGCTGAAGGCACATGAAGGTCACTCCTTCTCAATTAAAGGGCCCCGGAAGATGCTTTTTGGGAGCACATCTAGTAAAGTCCGACTACTAATGGGTACATACAAGTGATTCTGGGGCAACATCCAAAAGCACAGTAAGGATTATTGCCCCTCTTCATCAAATACCTTTTTTTTGTAGCTCTGCTCCTTCAGCACTGCACTACGTCCAGACAGTTTATGTCGCCTGCAAAGGCTGTTAAGTCATAGGGAACATAAAGTAAAGAAAAAGGAAGAGCTGAGTTGTTGCCAAGTGAGTACACCCTTAGTCCAGAGACAAACGGCTGTCTCTGCCCTGCTCCCCAACCTGCTGGCAAGATGTAGACACTTCCCAAACATGTACCCCCTGGCCCAGGTGCATAGCCTGTGGGGATGCTGCTATCCTGATTTATTTAGAGTTTGCTCAAGGTCAGATGTCCCCAGGAGATCGTGTTCCCCGATTCCAGTCAACATCACACCAGGGCTGCCTCCCCCTGACCCAAGCCACCAAAGTCCCCCTCACCCCAAAGAAAGCCCGCAGGAGCTGATCCTACTGATCAAAAAGCAAAGGTTGCTTTTTAAAGGTAAAGCCCTCCTTCCTGCCTAGGAACTGCAGACTTTAGAGAAAAGCCTTTCCACATGCTGAATCTTGCATTAATATGCTTTATAATAATATGCAGATGAGGTTCATCTCTGGCCCGTCACTGTGACCAGATATGACAGCAGTCCACTGGTTTTGAGCCCTGGTGCGGTTTGGGGTGTTTGGCTGTGTTCCCATGGTGTCTACGAAGGACCAGTGGAGATAGAAATGGCCTCATTTAGTCAATATTTAAATTACAATTTTAAAAGAAACGAGGAAAATGCTAAAAAACCTGCATGTTAAATACAGTATGCATCAAGAAAATCAGACAAAATACAGCTGCTGTGTCCAAGTTGATCTTCAAGCAGGTTTCCTCTGGTAGCAAGAGGAAAAACAGTCTTTTGCTGCTGAGATTGTAGTAAACAGGGGCTTGTAAAAGTGCATTAAAACTGCTTTGTTCCTTTGGTTTATAAATGGGAAGCGCAGCCCGAGGTAACTGCTGTGCTGTCACAGGAAACCTGTGGGAGCTTGCAAGTGAAGCCAGCTATTTGGAGTTGAAATGCGGTACCTGAAACCCAGGGCCATCTTTCACGTCTCTTCTGATCACTTCAAGTTCCACTAAGTGTCCCCTCCTTTATTTATGGAGCATTTATCCTGGCCGTGTTTCCAGGGAATGGAAAACTCCTCTGGAGAGGCTTTTTCAAGCAATCAACATTAAAAGTTAAGCATCTTAACTTCATACAGCGGAGTTGTCCCCATGATCCAAATGTACATGCTAAACCCTTTTATTCTCTGTTGTACATTGATTATATTCACTTCGGTGGCAAAAGGTAAAAAACATAATTTCCAGCTGCAGTTGCCCAACTTTTATGATATTTTATGTCTATCACTGAAATACACAGAATGACCCATTTAATTTTACATTACAGGCATTTCAATAGCTATCGTCACCAGATCGTGTGATCACCTCATCAGAATTAGCCGTTAGAGAGGGAAAGTTGCTTCTTAAAATGTGAAGCCCGCAGGCAACACAGAAAGCCACCTTACATGTTTGAAAAAGGCCAATTTTTAACTTCTCTGGTTTTTAAACCTGTAGCCTCAATAGGCAGGTTTTACTGACATCAGGGAATAGTACTTTCTTGGCCTGAAAAGCAATGGGAGATGAACTGTGTGGTTTTGAACAGACACAAAGCAGATACTGACGCATCCCAGTGAAATATCTAGTCTAGCGTACAGACTCCCACAGCAGCTGCGATCAGGTGCTTTGGAGAAAAGCAGCAAGTACCAGGTAACCGACCCATACATACGAGACTAATTCAGTATGTACGAGCTGGGCGTTACCCACGTCCCAGAAACATAAATCCCTCTGTGTGGACACATCTCCCCATCCAGAAGCAACCTGACTAAGTTTCTTTAAGACCAGGTATTTGACTTGTATTTAAAGGTGACCTTCTTGGTTCTCTGTGCTTCCATTGTGGTTTTCCTGCTTTCAAAGTGTTTCTTCTTATTCTTTGAGTTGCTCGTTCCGGTGAAGTATTCAGAGCCTGGTGAGATGTGACTGCATGCCCACAAATTACCCCATAGAGTATCTGGTATTGGCATCAACTAGAGGAATGGGCTGATGCCAGAGCAGACCTATTACCTGGCATCTACACGAGTTTCTTAACCTTTACATGACGCAGGCGCTACTCACGAGATAAAGTCATATCTCAGGCTGCTGTGAAATGCTGGGCACGTGCTCCAGAATCTGGAGTACAAAGAATGGAAAAATATTTCCCTTGATAGTGTGGACAAGGCAGACTTGGAAGGAATTTTCTCAGCCTACTGAGTTAAGAGGAGGATCTTAGCTGTTGAGTTTCATGGGGAAGGACTCAGAGAAGAGGAACACGTAAGAGTCAACCCTGGGTGATGGTCCTCCTGTGAAACAAAGACTTTTAAAAATATGATAATCTTTTTATTTCAGTCCAGTTCCCTGCAGTGGTTTTGTTTAATGGCACCTAAAGAAAGAGCTCCTAATTTCCGTAATGCCATGATGTGCCACTGGAGGTACAACTGGTTTACCCAGTCCTAAGAAAAACCAGCACAAATCTCTCTAATATACAGAAAAAAAATGTCCCTCTTGTGGAATTTGGTCATTTTACTCCTTATCGTGTCTAAATTCACATTAGTCACTAAGTGAATGAGTTTATCTTGAAAATCCTACATCTAATGGCAGCAGAATACTCTGAAATCTGAGTGGAATGGGTCACAGTTTACTTTCTGGAACATGAATAGTTCGTGTTCCAGGTGATGCACATATGGCTACTCGAACAACTGCATCAACAGATATCAACTGTTTCTACTTCTTAATTGTTTTTTTTTTTTTCTTTTTTTAAAATACACCCGTGGGCAAGGACAATGAAGGAAGTAAAAAGGCTATTCCAAATCCTGTATTCCACTGATGTCTAGGAACAAAGATCTTCTGACATAGCATATTTCAATGTCCTTTGTTTAACCTTCCCCCTTGAAAGATCCAAACACAGAGCCTTTGTTTTCTGGTGCTTTGTAGGCTAACCTACAGGTTATGCTTTGATAAATATCCAACAAGCTAAGGAAACATCAAGGCTTTTCCTTAAGATGTGTGGTTGCTATTTTGTCTGACATCTTCTATTCTTGTTAGACATTATCATAAGTATTTAGGAGACCCTTCTGCCTCTGAAGCTCCTGTTTGCTGTTAGTATGGTGTGCTGAAGTACCCAGTGCTGGTATTTCATCCGTTTTAGCCACTTAAGACTTCATTGGGTCCTTTAGAATTCACACTTCTGACTCCGTCTCAGGAGAGGAGGCAGCAAGTTTCATCTTTACAAAACAGTCACGTCCCTGGGGCTTGACACACACTTTAAAGCAAAAACAGAAACCAAATAGGAGTGATGTTGCCGTGCTCTGGAAGCAGGAGGCTGGTAGCAAATGACTCTTCTCTCATAACATGAATAAGCTCATGACAAAGTTCCTAGCAAAGCCATATCCATGCATATTATTCCTGTTATACAGCAGAATGTATACAACACGGTCTCCCTCCGCATCCTCATAGGGAAGCTTAGGAAGAGTGGGTTAGATGAATGGACAGTAAGGTGGATAGAAAACTGGCTGCAAGACAGAGCTCAGAGGGTTGTGGTTAGGGGCACAGAGTCTAGTTGGAGATCAGTGACGAGTGGTGTTCCCCAGGGGTCAGTACTGGGCCCCATCCTCTTCAATATATTCATCAACGACTTGGATGAGGGGATAGAGAGCACCCTCAGCAAGTTTGCTGATGACACAAAGCTGGGGGGGGTGGCTGACACACCAGAAGGCTGTGCCGCCATACAGAGAGACCTGGACAGGCTGGAGAGTTGTGCAGAAAGGAATCTTATGAAATTCAATAAGGGCAAGTGTAGGGTGCTGCACCTGGGGAGGAATAACCCCATGCACCAGGACAGGTTGGGGGCTGACCTGCTGGAGAGCAGCTCAGTGGAAAGAGACCTGGGAGTCCTGGTGGACAACAGGATGACCATGAGCCAGCAATGTGCCCTTGTGGCCAAGAAGGCCAATGGCATCCTGGGGTGCATCAAGAAGAGTGTGGCCAGCAGGTCGAGGGAGGTCATCCTCCCCCTCTACTCTGCCTTGGTGAGGCCACACCTGGAGTACTGTGTCCAGTTCTGGGCTCCCCAGCTCAAGAAGGACAGGGAACTGCTGGAGAGGGTGCAGCATAGGGCTACCAAGATGATTAGGGGACTGGAACACCTCTCTTATGAGGAAAGGCTGAGGGAATTGGGTCTGTTTAGTCTGGAAAAGAGACGGCTGAGGGGTGACCTTATTAATGCTTACAAATACTTAAAGGGTGGGTGTCAGGAGGATGGGGCCAGGCTCTTTTCAGTGATGCCCAGTGACAGGACAAGAGGTAATGGGCACAAACTTGAGTATAGGAAGTTCCATCTCAACATGAGGAGGAACTTCTTTACTTTGAGGGTGGCAGAGCACTGGAACAGGCTGCCCAGAGAGGTAGTGGAGTCTCCATCTCTGGAGACATTCCAAACCCGCCTGGACGTGTTCCTGTGCAACCTGCTCTAAGGTGACCCTGCTGTGGCAGGGGGGGTGGACTAGATGATCTCCAGAGGTCCCTTCCAACCCTATGATTCTATGATTCTATGAATCCTCCAGTCTTCGGCTCAGAAATTCCACTTTGGTGAGTTCATTGGCAGTTGAAGACCCCATACCCTAAAGTTGATACAAGTTGCTACTAAGGCTACCTCCTAGGGAAGGCATGCTTTAGTGTAGGCTTGAAAAGCAAAACTGTTAATATCAACACTGGTGACATGAAAAAGACTTTGGAATAGAAATTGGTGGGATAAACTGGTGTGATAATACAGGAGGACAGGAATGGATGCTATAAAGGCTGCTTGCTCTCTGCACGGTGTTTTGCTTCAGATCTTCACTGTTTTGAGATAGTGGGTACATTTCTCTCTGAGATTATAAAGTGCCCTAAGTGATTTTTCTCTCGAGAGTCTTCCCTTGAGTAACATTTCCTTTCTGAAGTTAGCTTCACTACTTCGCAAGGTCAACTGAGTTTGGATTTTTTCAATGTCGTTTCAGGTGAAACTCAGGACAACAGATAGTCCCTGTCAACCCCCAAGTCACTAGGACAAAGAATTCTGTAAACAGCTATATCTACCTCCTTTCTCCATAGGTAAAAACATGCCATGCGTTACCTAGTCTAGAAATCAGAAAACAGGGTCTACATGTCTTAGGAGAGAGATGACAGAACCATCTTCTAGTAGAACAGAGGGATAAATGACCTGCTCGTCTCCAAGATCAAGCACGGTCCATTCCTGGGAAGAATTTTCATTCCTGGCTGCATATTTGATGAGCCAAACATGTCCTTAGTTGCCCATGAGAATCCACCTGTTTGGGTTTGCCATCCTGTCCTTGGCACACTGTGCTGTTTCCCCCCACCAAGCACGCCGGGTGAAGGAGCAGAATGCAGCCACCCACTTGCAGCTCTGCACAATGAAGGTCCCTTTCATCCCCTGAGCAGATCATCTTTCCTTGGGTTCCCATCAAAGCTGGTCATCTCAAGTACTCCAGCCTGCTTGGATCACTGCCATTCAGATTCCCCATGCTTCCCAGGGCTGGTTTTGGTCATTATTTGAATATAGTAAGGGCTATCTAAGGGCCAGAGAACATTGCAGGTTCAAGTGGATGGTTTCATAGTCAGCATGAGTCCATTAAGGGCTGCGTTGCTACTGAAAGCAACACCACCCACGGTCCCCTTGCCTCCTTGCCCAGCCATCTGCTTCCTCTGTTCTACTGACTGCAGCTATAGGGTTCACCCGTACATTTTCAGCCAGATCAGAAAGCGGGGCTGACCCTTCACATGGCAGCGCAGTTACTGGTGCCAGGGCAAAGGAGGAGGCAAGAAAAGGTGGCCTGGGTTGGTGAAAGGGTGTAGATGCCTCTTTGAGATGGTAGCACAGTCTTCAACTTAAGCTGCTCAGGAAACCGTACCTCTAAAGATCCTGCACTCTGACAGGGATATTCTCTCACGTGAGATGTAAAAACAGAAGCCCTGGTGTCTTGTGGTCATTAAACACTACAAAACCGGTAAATCGCAATTTTCCTAATTCCTTCATCTTCTGCCTGAGCATTTTCTACCATAATGGTCACACTCCAATGGCTGGGTATGGTGGATTCCCACCAGTCACATCTTGTTGGGATGGCACAAACTGTAATTATTAGCATTTTGCCGAGCCCTCTGGAAACTTTGTCTGAAAGGTAGTTCAGTCCAACCTACAGTCCAAGCA
Organism: Dromas ardeola; assembly: GCA_013398915.1. Lineage (NCBI taxonomy): Eukaryota > Metazoa > Chordata > Aves > Charadriiformes > Dromadidae > Dromas > Dromas ardeola. The sequence continues at coordinate 200,137 of VYZM01000601.1, forward strand.
AGCTTCCCTCTACAAACATTAGAGTGCTGCTGGGGCCACATCATCATTTTCAATTTCAGGATTGTTTTACAGACATTTAACAAATCACGTAAGTAATTCATGGCACGTTTGGGACAAGTTAAAGATGAACTTACGCTTAAAAGATTCATACCTGCTTGAGGTGCCTGGGGCTGGAACTGAATAAAATACAGTCTCCTGGTTTATTGTACACGGTGAATGATGAATGGCTGTTTTAACGGTAAGGGACTCATTGGGACAGAACGCAAACCGGCAGTGTCAGAGTGTGAGGCTAATACATATAGAGAAGATGCTGTGCTCCCTGAGAGCAGAAAATTGCTTAAACTGGAAGGCTGCTCCACCTGGGCAGGTGCAGAGAGCAAGGTCAGAAGGCAAAGAGAAGGCTACAAGCACCTGTACCACTCCAAGAAGAAATATCCAAAGATTTTCTGATGGGTAAAATCATAGAATCATAGAATCATAGGGTTGGAAGGGACCTCTGGAGATCATCTAGTCCACCCCTCCTGCCAGAGCAGGGTCACCTTAGAGCAGGTTGCACAGGAACACGTCCAGGCGGGTTTGGAATGTCTCCAGAGATGGAGACTCCACCACCTCTCTGGGCAGCCTGTTCCAGTGCTCTGCCACCCTCAAAGTAAAGAAGTTCTTCCTCGTGTTTAGGTGGAACTTCCTATACTCAAGTTTGTGCCCATTACCTCTTGTCCTGTCACTGGGCATCACTGAAAAGAGCCTGGCCCCATCCAGGCACCAGGTTCTTCCCCCTTTCTGTATGTGGATTGCCTCGGTGCAAGAAGCTCACAGCTAAAATAGCACAGAGCATCATTTGGAGCATCTTGCTGTGCCTCCCGCAGCCAGGGCAGCCTCCTCAGGGTGAGCTCCCATCACAAGCTATTGCTGAGATAATTATTATTTGTGACAAAGTGGAAAACTGTACTCTGTCCCTTCGGGGAGGTGGAATAAGCTGTAATGCGGAAAGCAAACACGTGCTGCATACACAGGAGCGCTGTGTGTCAGTGCAGGGCACAGACGTTGCCTCCTCACCCCGCGGCACCGGAGGGGCTGAAAGCCCAAAGAGCAATTGGGATGGGTCTTCTACAGTAGGTGACTCCAACCAGGACGTAGCATTTGTCACCTCCGCAGATGTGTCCCCTGCGATGACACCCCACTCCACACGCATAGTGTCAGCAGGTCGTGTAAACCCCAGACCCTCAGGAAAACTGAGCTGGCCAAAATGGGAATCAACCAGGGTGTTTGTTAGCATTTACCCTCCTGGTTTCATCTGCCCTTCTCTGTTCAAGTTGGTGTTTGTGCAGTGCCAAGCAAAAGGGGACATGAGCCAGGATGAGGCCACCCTGAGCTCCAGGAGCAACAGAAATAATATTAAAAACACAAAACATGGTGACACTTACTTTAATTTTGCAAACACTGGAAACAGCTCCAACGGTACTACATCATAAAGCTATTAGATAACATACACGCGTTTTGGAATCATCTAATTTTATATGTTCCTCATTAAAAGTATTTCCTTCCACATGCTTTTTCCTCCTAAAGAACACAGAGCACATTTATAACTAAATCTCATTTCAGCTGTTTTCCCTGAGAATAAGCAAAATATTCTGTTACTCAGCACGCTGTGATGTTCCCCCCCCCAAACACATCGGGTGTAGGAGCAGGATGCAGCCACCCACCTGCAGCTTGGCACGATGAAGGTCCCCTCTATCCCCTGAGCTGCTGATCTTTCCTCGGCACAAGTACCCTCTGCATGAGCACCATCCAGGCTCAGGCAGGGCTGTGCATACACCCACAGAAATACACGTACATATTGCCTCTTCCAAGCACTTGTGTTTCTCAACTGGTTGTTTTCAAGCATGCACAAAGCCCTCTTTCTTCACAAAAATGGCATGCGGAAGAAAAAACCTCTAGAGCCAGGACAGTGGCCTCGCCCGCGTTAACAATTGATTCCTATGCGACATTTTTCTGCTCTAGTTCTTGAGGAGTCCCATCATTTTAGATATGGGGAAACTGAGGCACAGAGGTGGGAAAGGATGGAGCAACAGTCACCCGGGTGGAACTGCACTGAGCTCTTCCACTTACACAACTGCATGCTGGCAAACCTCCAGTGTAGGTGCAGGCAACCGTATCAGAGATTTGCCCATTGCCAACACGCCACTGTTGTTACAAGCCCCCATGAAAGTGGGCCCTGTCACTACAGAAACAGGTCCCTTCCTAGGGAAATAACCACAGATCCTCTCAAAACTCCGAATGCAAAAAATACACCACTGTGGGGTTTGTTTTTCCTGACCCTTGATAATATTTGGCCAACGGAGATCCTCTACTAATTTCCCTAAGCCCTCTTCCACCATGGGTGTTCATCGCAAGTTTGTATTAAATGTCTTTTGACATTTTGAAAACCCAGGAATCGTTTTATGCATTTGTGAAGGCCACGTGGCTGCCAGTGAGGAATACAACAGCTCACAGGAGCCCTAATTAGCGCCAATTACTTTTCTGACTGAGCTGCCTTGACTCTGAGGGGCATATCGTCACTGCGGAGTGAGGCAGGGGATGCCATTGGGGCACACACATTGGTGTGGATCAGCCCTATGTCACCAACCCTGGGACAACGTTGGGCCATGGGAGGCTGTGGGCACCCCGGCACCACATTTTGCACCCCACTGAGAGCTCTTGCAGAGCTCCCTGGGTCCTCCAGCCACGCAAGAGGGTCACAGGAAGGTATCAAAGAGTTAAGACACGAGCAGTACAGCTTGTGTCGGTGCTCTAAAACAGGCTGCGGTGCTGTAAAGCTTTCCCCAGTATCGTAGGAAAAGGTAAATAACCAGCCTGTGAAGCAGAAAGGCACCCGAGAAAGAGCATGGTGCATGTCTGTTTGTGCACATGCACAAAGAGGGAGAAAGAACAGAGAAGCAACACAAACCTCACCCTGAAAATTAAAGCAAAGTCCTTTTCCCAGGGTGGGTCTCTGTCCTGTGCTCTGTTATGGGGGGAGACATGGGACTGGTGCTCCAGACAACCGGTACGGACAGCGCGGGAGAGATGCTCCCACCCACCCAAACCTACTCGACCGTTCGCTGAGGCGTTTTCCTGGTGACAGAAGGGCAGAGCATCAGCATTTCAGCTTCTGCTCTGCAACGCACGGCTCTCACTGGGCTCTCTCTTTCTGAAACATATGATGCACTAATGACGCCACCCAGGGATGACAAGCAGCTTAAGAGCTGGCTCTACGCTCTGGACACCTGGCACATTAAACCATGCAGCAAGTGGTATGTGCTGGCTTGGGAAAAAGCCATTACCACTTTGGACAGCCACCGGGCCCAACTGTTAATCCAGTGCTTTCACCTCCCTTATTGCTATTAATATCAGAAGGGAAAGGAAACGAATCCAGGAGGAGGAATTGACTCGGCCGTTGAAGCATGTTATTAGATTACTGATTCAAACCTCAGATGATGAGCTGTGATAGGATAGAGTAAAATAACAGTGAATCAAGTCAGGGAAAGCTCATGCAATGTCTAATCATTATAGAATAACGATATACATCCCTAAAGCAGTTCAGGCTTTTTTTCTGAGATTTAAGGATCAAAACCTGTCATAACGTGTAAGAGAAGCCCAGGACACAGCACCCAAACTTGGACACTGCTGCTGAGCTTGGACACCGCTGCAGGGCTGGATCTGCCAGCCGGAGCACTGCTGGGGCAGAAGGACATGGCTACGTGAGAGTTTTTCCCCAAGGAAGCTCTCCTCGTAGCTCCCAGAGCTTTTCTCCTCACACATGAAGTTTCCTCCTCACACATGAAGATTTATGTCATTTTCATTGCCCTTATTTTCACAGTCTTAATTTAGTGTTCAATTAGGTGCCGTTGCAAAAGGCTTCCAGAAGGGTTCAATATCCAGATGGGGCTCAAGAGGAGCTGTTAGGAAGTCCCTCCTTCAAGGCACAGGCGGGTCCCAAGCTGAGATTAGCTTAGACATTGACTTCTAATGTTCCTCAGTGAGGGCAGCTAAATCCTTTGCTATTTGCAAAGGAGGCCAACACCTCAACACTGCATCACTTCACCTGCAGAGACAATTGGCTTCTGCAGGACTTCAGAGCTGCAGGAAAGACGATGAGGAAAAGTCACCAGACCCAACCAGGAGGGGAATATGAGGGAGAACAATCTTAGAATCATAGAATGGTTAGAGTTGGAAGGGACCTTAAAGATCATCTAGTTCCAACCTCCTGCCACGGGCAGGGACACCTCCCACTAGACCAGGTAACTCAAAGCCCCATCCAGCCTGGCCTTGGAGACTTCCAGGGAAGGGGCATCCAAAACTTCTCTGGGCAACCTGTTCCAGTGTCTCACCACCCTCCCTAATATCTATTCTAAATCTCCCCTCTTTCAGTTTAAAACCGTTACCCCTCATCCTATCGCTCCACTCCCTGATAAAGAGTCCCCCCCCATCTCTCCTATAGGCCCCCTTTAGGTACTGGAAGGGGCTACAAGGTCTCCCTGGAGCCTTCTCTTCTCCAGGCTGAACAACCTCATCTCTCTCCACCTGTCTTCATAGGAGAGGTGCTCCAGCCCTCTCATCATCCTCGTGGCCCTCCTCTGGATTCTGTACACTGTTGTCTACATGAAACAGAGCCACAGGGCCCTGGAACATCTCTGTTTCTTAAGCATACAGCTATCCCTCCTCCTCCTCAGCAAACCTCTGGGTCTGCATTCAGTGTGTTTCTGCAGAGCCATCCAGAGACACCGCGCACTGAAGTGATAAAGAGCAAAGGTTGTATATTCATCAGAGCTGGCTTTTATACTGAGAGTGTAATTTCAAGGACCCCCGGCTTTTATATTCAGAATCATAGAATCGCCTAGGTTGGAAGGGACCTTTCAGATCATCGAGTCCAACCATCAACATAACTCTGACAAAAACCATCACTAAACCATATCTCTAAGCACCATGTCTACCCGTCTTTTAAATACCTCCAGGGATGGTGCCTCAACCACTTCCCTGGGCAGCCTGTTCCAATGCTTCATAACCTTTTCAGTGTAAAATTTTTTCCTAATATCCAGTCTAAACCTCCCCTGGTGCAACTTGAGGCTGTTTCCTCTTGTCCTATCGCCTGTTACTTGGGAGAAGAGACCGACCCCCACCTCTCTACACCCTCCTTTCAGGTAGTTGTAGGGAGCGATAAGGTCTCCCCTCAGCCTCCTTTTCTCCAGGCTGAAAAACCCCAGCTCCCTCAGCTGCTCCTCACAAGACTTGTGCTCCAGACCCCTCACCAGATTTGTTGCCCGTCTCTGGACATGCTCCAGCACCTCAATGTCTTTTTCGTGGTGAGGGGCCCAAAACTGGACACAGTACTCATATTTAGGTCTTAGCTGTGCACAGAGAGGACAAGGCTGACCCGACAGATGCTCAGGTCAGCCACAAAGCAAATCCCCTCACGTCACCAAAGCCATCCACGCTTGTGCAGCTGTCCACAGAAGAAGTATCGACACCTGGTCTCAAACCCTACCCAAACACAAGGGGAACATGGGCCGCAGTCTCCAGCACACAGACAAACCATGAGCTATTAGTCTAAAATAAAATTCTACCACATACCGTGTAAAAATAAATAAAACAAAGCCCTTTTCTAATTAAATTGATGATGAAAGGGAACGCTAAGAAGCGGTGCAGCTGGGAACCCTTTGAAATAATTAGATCTACCTACTTGGCTCTAAAGTTTTTTTACTATCAGGAACATCAAGAAGGGTGTCAGCAAGAGACCTTCTAATTTCTTAGGTGAACAGCACTGAAGGGTTTAAAATCTATTGAGAGAAGCCTGGGATTCTTTAAGTTCACTGAAGCCAAAGTAATTCACCCTGAATGCAGGCCCTGAAGGTGACTGTGGAGCTTAGAATAAGGATGTCAACACGGTGCTTTCATCGTTTGCTAGTGGAGCTGGTACTGCACATGGAGCTTGCCTTGACCATTTAATTAATAAAGGGACCCACGCAGCTGGAATTAACGTGAACTTTCAAAGCATCAAAAAGTCCAGCAAAGGATCAAGCTGATATTTTCATTTATATATATTAGCTTATTCTGGGCCATTGTTGTTCTCCTCATTCACATGATACAGCAGCCCCTTACTCACGCACACCCCCTTACATATTTCCTTTCATTTTACCTCCACAGTGCTTCTGTGTGATGGGGGCTATCACCAATTAACACCAACAATGGGAGCTGGAACAGAATTTTAGCAAGCACAGCAGGGTTTTTTTTCTCCCCCAAATCTTTGAGGAAAAGGATTATTTCCCCCCTGCTCTCCTCCCCCAAAAAATGGTGAGCTCCATGCCAATGTTTTTCTCTGATCTTTTTTTCTATTCTTGATTTTACTCTGTCTCTTCTCCTTTTTTCCTTCATTTAACACCAAACAATAGCAAGCACAATCCTTCAAAAATATTTTCATTGTAGTGTATTGAACAGAACTGGCTTCAACCCTGCCAGGTCAAAATGTTCACTCCACTCCTCAGCACTCCACAGGGTCCTATAAATTAGCCCGTGAGAATCCAGCATTTATTGCTACCTCCAGTCAATGTAAACACTGCCTTTCCTCTTCTTCCCATGCCAAGGGGCAAAGGTCTCAGTTAATATGATCACAAAATAATATTTGATAGCACATTCATCTATTCATAGACTCAACAGTTGCCGTTGCACTCCTGTAATTCCCAAGCAAGACAGGTTTTCTGGTTAAAACAGTCTGAAAATAGGGGTGATAGGGATTTTGAATCGATGCAGATGGTCTAATCAAACATAAGACCTTGGGCTCAGTGCAGGCATCACTGGATGACATTTTCTACCTTGTATGTTCACGAGAACAGGACAGATAATCTAATTGTCTCTTCTAGCCTTGAATCCTACTGATCTTTGGTACCATGAGTTCATCAACTATCCTGGCTTTCATGGTTAAGCTCTGTAGATAATCATCATCGAAGCCACAGTGGATCACTATCCCAGATGCTGAGGAAGCGTGCTCTTTAATGATCCATGCATCTCTTAGTCAGGTGGCAATGCAAGTAGAAATTGCCTCATATAAGTCCCTTGTTCTAGGGAATGTTACCTCTTTAAAATTCATGTCTTCTCTTATTCTCAATTAAACACCCACTGAGGCCATTGCAAAGATTCCTTGTTGATGGCATCAGTGGGTATTTCATACAACTTTGCAGAGCAAGAAACTGGTTCCCAACCAATGCCCTATCGAGCAGCTGCCCTTTGGATGAGAAATAAAGCTGAGACTGTAAGCAATTGTGAGCACAGCAGAACACAGGTGTTTTCTCAAGAGCGGGAGAGCTATCTTTAGTGTCCTCACCAATTTGCTTGTGTTGAGTTCTTCTTGGCTTTTCAGGTGGAGCTTCATTTCTACTGCTCCAAAGCCATTAGCCAAATCCCTACCTTGAGGACACGCCACATAGGTGCTGCCTGTTCACCAGAGCTGCTATGTTCCACCACAGAGGAGCAAAGTCATAATTAGTCACTCTTGTTCCATAGCCTCAGTTTGGGAGTCATCCTAAACATTAGAAAAGTGGGAGACTTAGAGAAGAATCCATTTATTGGGCAAGTAGTTGACACCAAGAGCTCTAACGTGAGTTCTGGAGGAGTTAGGAAAAATGTGATGTGCATCACTAAAATGGCAGGAATCAAGAAGATCACAGACCAGCTCTGATTTTCTATGAGCTTTGGGCTGCTTCTGAAAAGGGATATGGTCCCTGAAGTATTGGTTCTCCCAAATCCAGCTTCCACCAAAGTATTCCAAATACTAATGAGGTGTCCAAGGCTCCTGAGACCTGGAGAACAGCTGAGGGAAGAGGAGCGATTCAGAGCAGGATCCAGAACAACCACCCTGTGGAGTACCCAGGTCCTGGTGGGAACAGACATCAGACCTCTTATCTTTCAATAGCTTACACTGTGCTGCAGAAAGATGCCTCTCCTGATGCTGTACCCAAAAACTCTCCTATGGAAACCTAGGTGGGCTCACTCCACTTTCCCAGCTCTTCCTCAGCAGGAGAGAGGAGGGGTGCCAGTTACTAGAGCATGGTAAGGACCAATGCTGCTTGTTATGGGAGATCTGCTGCTGCTGCTGCGTAGATGTAGACACATTTTCATAGAATCATAGAATTTTCTTGTCTCCCCAGAGACTATCCTAAGAACCAAACAACAGACTCTTTGGGAAGTTTCCATCTCATCTGCTCAACCTCTTCTACTTTACAGAAAGGAGCGAGATTCACTTGCTGGTTAGGACACTCCCCTGCGGAGGAGGCGGAGGGGGTCTCTGCTTTCAAGGCTGTCTGTACTTGATATAAAAATACTCAGAAGAAATTGCATGACTCATTCCTGGAGCGAGGACTGGACATCCACAGAAAGCGTGGCGCTGGAGTTGCCCTACTTTTAGGCAATTACTAGTAACGTGAAGCCTGGGGAAGGAAGTGGGAGACCCAGGTTCAATGACTTTCTTTGCCTCAAGGAATTCAAGTCCACATCTCCCACCTCCCAGGAAAGAGAGTCAGCCACAGTCTAGGGCTGACACTGGATCGTTGGGGACCTAGAGGTGACAATACTCTGAGAGCAGCTGGGGCAACTCACAGAAATATAAATAAAAATTCTTTGAAGCAGATTAGAGAAGTGATAGAGCAAAAAGACACCAAAAGAGTGAATGTAACACGTTTAACCTACTGACTTAAATTGATAAGCATGCACCAGATACTTCCAAAATACAGCCATTCGATGAAGGAACTGCACTTCTTCAGGCAACAGTATGAGACAGCACCCAACAATGTCGAGATCGAGGTGCTTTGTGAATGCCAGGTCCTCGTGGAAGTAGATTTAACCTCCCACATCAGGCATTAAACTATACCCAGCTGCTCATTCTTTCTACCTCTCATGTACCTTTGAAGATCTTTCCTCCACAGTCTGCTGTTAGGTCAGAGCCACCACTCAACTGGAGCCTGATCTTCAGTTACTCCTTCTTCCCGAGGCAGTCAATGAAGAGCATGGAGGTAGGCTTATTCTCCCTCTGCAGCAGGTTTATTTGCTCACGGGGAATAATTTCAGGGCAGAAACCGAGGTGGGCATGGAGTTTAGCACACCAGGACCAGGCAGAAGCTTGCTGCAGGGCAGGGGAGGGGAGTGGGGTAGGTTGCAAATTGCAGGGCTGGAACTGAGTGCCCCAAATCCATCTGGAGCAGGCCTCCAGCCCCTGGAGAGCAAAACACAGCTCCCCTGTGCCCTTAACATTAATACCTTGCAACTGTTCGGATACGTCCCAATGATATCTTTTTAAAGTGGAAAGTCAAGGAAGTTTCTGGATAAAACACTACTCAGTGTTCAATACCACCACAGTATCTTTTAGTAGAAAACCTATGTCTCTCTGAAAGTCTCAGTTAAATATTTCAGCAGCTCCTCTAGTATTTTCTCTCTTCAGCCTGACGAACATTTCACACTGGTTGCACGGCTTTTGGTTGGAAGAAATCCCAGCTTTGTTGACACTGACTTCAGTCAACTTCAGAGAGCCTCTTAACTCTGCTTTTGGGCTTGTCAACACGCGGCGGACTGAGACACACTGCCAGCAGGCAGCTCCTTCTAGAAAACATTATTTGAATCCAAATTGTCTCCCAGGCAATTTTTTTTAAACTTCATATTATGCGAGTTACATGCTTGTCAGAACAGAAAATCAGGGTTAGTCCTTCATTGTTCACATTTACAGAAGATTATCCCCCCATTCCTGCCCCACCAACGCCAAGATATACCACATCCTGATCATTCAAATGGCTTCCACATGGCGATGTACAACCAAACCTAACTTGGTGCTGCTGAATAATAACCATATGCAAAGACAGACGAGGACAATAGCACTTTATTATTTAAACTTAGGAAAATAACTTGCTAAGGGGCAATTTTTAACTTCTTTTACCTGAATGATCAAATGCCATTATTGCTCTTTTGCACGTGGAAAGCTTACACTCCCCCTTCTGCCTGTGGTCTCCAGTAGCAGAACAACACCTCTACTTTGACATGGATATTGATATATTTAGTTCTGTTTAATCAATGCACTCCTGGGGTTCTCAACTTAGATCTCTTTAAAAATACTCCACCATTTGCAAAACAACAAAACACCACAGGAAGCAGCCCTGGTAGATCCTTCAGATATTTTCCACTTTATTCAAAGGAGAAAGTAGGGAAACAGCATCAAAGAGAGAACTTTGCTCATCACTCAGTAAGTGTAAGACCAAAGACTGGTTTTATTACAAGCCCTGTTTTACCAGAAGATATTTATCAAGACCTAATTGAAGATGATGTAGTTTATAGAAATTATAATTATTTACTTGTATTAAAGAAGAACCTAGAGACCTCAAGAAGGTTAAAACTCCATGGTACTAAGCTTTGTACTAACAGTAGAAGACATCTAGGTTTTCGAAGAGGTTCTCCTCCAAGAAATTCAGACCCAACACAGATGAGAAGAGAAAATAATCAAAGACAATACTTTATCCAAGAGCTTAGAAATGTCAAGAATAAAACTGCTTTTCCTGCCACAGCGCTTGGTGCACTGACAGAGATGGGGGTGGGTATCTGGAGGGAAATCTTTGTCTTTTCTCAATGGTTTAGATTTACCTACTGATTCATCCTCAATTTTTAATTAACAGAATCCAAGTGCAACTGGGCATGTTGGTACAGAAAACCCACCAAACTCCAGCACATGAAAGATCTGTCACTGAAAGCAGAGGTGGAAGGAGGAGAAAGATTGTACGAAACACATTGTGACCTGGTTCATCTCTCCAGCTTCTGTCAGTCGGCAGCTCAGGACTATCTGAGCTGGAAGTTGGGTGTGAATCATCATGTCTAATGGCCACCAGAAATGCTAGCCTTCATAACTGTTCAGTCCTTTTTAAGTACACTTAAAACATTTGGTCTTTGCAGTATCCAGTGGCAACAAGTTCCATAGATTTTTAGGTGGAAAATACTGCCTTGTTTGTTTCATGTATGTCACCTGATAATTACATTGGATCAAGGTTGGTCCTTCATTTTGAGAAAAGGTGAAAAATTGTTTCCTCTTCGTTTCCTCCTTTCCATACCTGATTTTAGTGCCTTCCAATTTGTTCCCTCACAGTCATCTGCTTTCCAAACTGAAAAGACACAGCCTGACCGGTCCCACCAGCTCTTCTTCATGATTGAGAACAGGGCACGAACACAAGTTGTCTCCTTTCATGAGTCAGCACCACTTCACCACTAGCTTCAAACAATGGCTTTAGCTCTGGGCCCACCCAGGGAGGATGGAGGTCACAGAGGTAAATGTCAACCAGGCTGGGGGAGCAGCACAAGAAGAATTAGAAAGAATGCAGAGCTCTGAACATTGTGTCTGCTTCAGATGCAAATGCCCTTCAAGTTATTAAATGGGGGGGGGGGAAGGGATTAAAAAAAAATAAATATTGCTTGCTTTTATCATAGGAAACCAAAGCTTCCAGTTTTTGTCCATCATGAATAAACAGAAAATGGGATTGCAGTTTGCAGAGTGTTTTGAAATTTTCTAATTATTTTTCATTAAACAAGGTCTGGAATAAACTGCTGTGGTTTTTCCCCACACTTCAATTTCCTTTATGTCGGCTTCATTTTTGTCTCTCTTTTTTCCAGCCATTTCAAAAATATCTGAAGATCAAGTGGCTGAAATTGAAAATGAAAAAGAGAGGATGAAAGAGAGAAGAGGCAAAAAGAGAAAAGAAGAGGGGGAAAAAAAGCTTGAAAAGAATTTCTCCAGAATGCAGACGATGGGTATTTTCAGTGCTCGTTGGAAAGGTCCCATCAGGTTGTCACCTCGTCTCCCATGGCTGTGTTCAGGGACCACTTCCCTTTTTCCCTTTGTTTGCAGCACGTCAGACTCAAAGCACCATGTGGAAATGACTCACGTTGCTCTGACTGCAGATTTGGGCCATGACCACTCTTCTGTAAGCCTCATCAGAGACCAGGAAAAAAGTTCTTTCTGCGGGCGCAAGCAATGGTCCCTACCTACAAAGCAAACACCAGATGCTAGAACGATGGGCAAATGTCCAGATACGTAAGACAACCCTAATTAAAAGAAGTTTTCTCATGAAAAGCCTTAGATTATTAAAAAAGAAATGCTTAGCTGGCAAAACCCCACCACACTGCTATGCTGAGTGTACTGTACTATACCCTGTACTGTACCGTTAAGATATTCAGAGGCACAGTTAAGTTGCCTGATGGCAAGGTTATAGCATAATCTGCGATTAACTCGCCTCACGTTGTCAGAGACGATCAGTAGCTTCAGTAAATTCTGACTTCTGCCTCTTGCGCTGGGTCTGGCAAACCATCATGTCAGGAAGCTGTTCCCACCCCAAGCAGTTCTCAACTTTCCAGTTCATCTTGGTACAACTGTGGGACTCTGACTCCAGGCTGTCCGAAGCCAGCATCTACCTGGTCCTCCACAGTCCACGGACCTCTTTGTGAGGAAAAATGTGGTTTAAAGTGTTAAATTTTCTATTTTCTCACCAAAGACAGCTCCCCCAGCTCCCACAGATCTGTGCTGAAATGGATTTTTTGCTCCAATGGACTCCATTATCTTTTTTCCGTGATTTTGCTCACCTCTGTCAATGGACATCGTTTTTCACCATAATTATTCAGTATGCTGGGTGTGCTGATGAGATGGGATGTGCTCTCTCTCTCAGGGCATTTCCTTCCTAATTTGGAGTCAGTCAGGGCCTGAAGACATCAGTAAAGGTCTGGGGACAGATACCAGGGTGTAAGAAAATGGAGTGCGAGGAAAACCTTCTGGGCTCCTGAGAACAATGCTGTAACGTTGCAAAAATCTCCATGAGCATCTTCAGATGTTCAAGCAGGAACAGCGAGTGACCTAAATGTGCCCAAGTCAGCCGCGACTCAGAAGAACCCAATTTAAACATTAGAACTGCACAGATATTGGGAGTGTTTTTAAAGAGTGAGTATTTTTCCCAGGATAAGAAACAAAGCTGTTGAAATACTAAGGAAGTTTTTTTACAAGCTTCAGGCTGGTATTATACAGACATAGGATGATTAAACAAGTTACCCTTTAGTGTGATTCAGTGATCAGAGGAGAGGACTGGGAGTCAAGACTTCCCATTTATTCTTCTATTTACCTTTAAACAAATCCCCGATGGGATCCCTGCTTTTCACAGACATCAAATACCCACAGCTCCTCCGGACTTCAATTCAAAGTGCACATGTTCAGCATCTCCACAGTGGGGACCTTCTGTCTCTCTGGACATTAAATTAGTCAGTGCCGAAACTGGGTTAATGCTACTGACCTTCTTCGGTAGATTTTGCACCTTTGTTTGCAGAACAATTTGAGATCCTCAAATTGGCTGCTCCAGAGGTGCAAAAATATTGCAGTGATCCTCCTAAACTAACCCCATGATAATTATTTTGCAGAGAGAGATGCCAGCTCCAGAGCTGAAAGAGCAAATGTGTCCACAGCCACGGCGTCAGGCAGCCTGGAAGGCAAATTCATAACACAATCAGAAATGCTTTTTTAGCACTGTTTTACACAAAAATCAATAAGGGAACCCTTTCAAAATTACAGTTGAAGAAGCAGAGTCCTTTGCTCTGTCTCTTTGCACTTACTGCACTCTGCACCAGCAGAGGCAGAACCTCATAAGCAGGTGACAGAACACAGATTTGATTTGGGCCACAAAATGTCAACTCTGACGTATTCAAAAAGCAACAGCAAAAGGGTTCTTGCTTCTTCCATGGGGCACAAAAAGTGGCAAAAATATCAGCAAGTCAAACACAGAAATAATGTCGGGGCCAGGGCTAGGAATTGTATGAGCTGTCTAGAGAAAAGGGATGAGGATGGAGAAGGGAGGGGGGACAGACAACAAGAAGTTTTAGACGATTGCTTTTCATTGGCCTAACTAGCAATAAAAACAAATTGGGCAAGCTCTCGAGAATTGCTCTTGAATAATCAATCACAGATAACAGAATTAGGCAGAGGCACTAAGCAAGTGGCAGGATGTTAATTCAAGCTACATTTTTAACAGCCCCGGGTGAATAACTCTCAAGAAAGTATTTCCTAGCTGAAGTTTATGACTTCTTTCTTTTTTTTTTTTTAACCTTTCTTTGCCATAGGCAGAATACTGCTGTCTCCAAAATTATTCATTACTTGGGATTCTACATGGGGAGACCTTCTCATTCTCTACAACTACCAGAAAGGAGGTTATAGAGAGGCAGGGGTCAGTCTCTGCTCCCAAGTTACAGGTGATAGGAAAAGAGGAAACAGCCTCAAGTTGCACCAGGAGAGGTTTAGATTGAATATTAGGAAAAAATTCTTCACCAAAAGGGTTATCAAGCATTGGAACAGGCTGCCCAGGGAAGTGGTGGAATCACCATCCCTGGAGGTATTTAAAAGACAAGTAGACGCAGTGCTGAGGGACATGGTTTAGTGGTGGTTTTCTCAGTGTTAGGTTAACGGTTGGACTCAATGATCATAAAGGTCCCTTCCAACCTGGGCAATTCTATGATTCTAAGATTCTGTGATTCCACACTGCGTTCCTTCTGTCGGCAAAGAGCTTTGTGTAGTCCAGAGCCCCAGAGAGCCACAAAGCCACCACTGCTGAGGAAAAGGAGAGCATATGGGGTGGCAGCTATTTCAGGGTAGAGGGTGAACCCCACAAGCACCCCTATTCCCTGCCTTGCACGGCTGCTGCAGGGCTGGTGCTCACCTCCTGCAGTGAAGTTCACAGGGTGGCTGGAGGAGGTCGGGAGGTCTGCAGGAAGGGCAATGCAAGCAAAGCAGCTCCACGTCGATATTACTAAATTCAAGTATCCAGCTCCTAGGCTATGTTCATCCCTGCTTCTAACCTATTCAAATAGAGCCTGGTGGGAATAGTGTGATAGCAGACTTCTTTCTCCGTGTAGTCCATGCCATGCCATGCAGGCAGCGGATTGACCATACCAGCCAAAAAACCCTCTCCCAGAAAGATTTGCCCCAAGTCTCACTTTGTGTGTACTCACTCAAAAGCATCCTGCTCCTGGCACACTTCTCGCAGTGCTCCTGTAATAGTACAGCACGCAAACGCTCTTGTACTCATCCTAATATTTCTCCTCCCCGGTTGGAGAAAGTCTGATCTTAAATTTAGGTTTCTGCTGGGAATAAAAATAGTCACTCTGAATATTCAGTGTTTGTTTATATCTCACTGCTTCCACTAACATTCCTGCCATTTAATTTGTTTTAAAGACTATTCAGAGGAAACTAATATGTGGCATGAAGACAGGAAGCGCGATAAAATGCCGAAATCTGAGCACATATTCAGTGACGTTATCCACATTATGAGCCTGGCTCTACCATTTGAAGTTCAAGTCAAAGGGGAAGTTCTGTTTTTAAAAACAAAGACTTGCACACGTATGGACTGCATCTCCTTTCCTCAGAAGCTGTGCTTGGATCAGACGGGTCCAGCAATCTGCATAAAAATGAAGAGCAGCAATATTGCACTGGCAATTAGGCAGATTTAGCCCTGATGCAAGCACAGCCAGCACAATTCCCTGGCTTCAATGGGAGTTGTAGCTGTTTATTCCAGACTCGTAGTTGCTTCTAAGTTTGCTAGCCTGTAAGTGCTATCAACTTTTTTTTTTTTTTTTAAATAGCTGGTTTTGGAAAAAGTGACTTACATTTGAGCGTCCAGCTTCTGACACTTCAGGCAGGCAGCATTTTCAAATATAAGATCACTGCTACAGTCTGAAACAGGACAGAGAAAAATCAAGTTTTGACTAAAGTCAAATGTAAAAACTTAAGTGCAAATACTAGGAATGAAACTTTATGCAACAACGTTTGTATATGATACGGACCATTTCCATTAAATTTACTACTCTGAATGGGATAAGGTGGTTTCTTTGGATTATTGGCACCATTAAAAGACACAACATTAATATTGCATGACCTTTCTTCAGAGAGAATAAACAAACAGAGCATCTGAGCTTCA
Organism: Dromas ardeola; assembly: GCA_013398915.1. Classification (NCBI taxonomy): domain Eukaryota; kingdom Metazoa; phylum Chordata; class Aves; order Charadriiformes; family Dromadidae; genus Dromas; species Dromas ardeola. The sequence continues at coordinate 216,141 of VYZM01000601.1, forward strand.
AGTACCTGTTATCCCTGATTGGCTTGTTATAAAAATTCCCTTTTAAAACTAAAATAATCAAATCAAAGTAATTTTGCTGTGAAGAAAGTGTGTGCTAACAGAAAAATAGATTCCCTGCATAGTGTGTACATAAATAGAAGAGATTTAGCCTAACCCTCTGGTCTCAACTTTTGTATCCATACAGTGGTTGCTCAGAATGGGCACCCCATTGTGAATATTAACTGGAGTGGCTAAGGCAGGCCTGGGGCTGATAATTATAATTTGGTCCCCCGGATGATTGAGAAGCTTTCCATAGGACTGCGCAGTGCAACTTTAACAGCCCTTCCCGACGCCTAACTAGAAAATCTGTTTCAAAGGGGCTCCATGAATTGTAGGGTACAGTCAATTAACTTGAATATTAATTATCTATAATGAATGTACCCTTCTTCGGGGCCTGAAAAGAAGCAAATTACTTGGAGAGGGACTAATTAAGATGATGTAATCTTGACCATGAAGAATAATTCCTTCCAAGTGACAGAAATGATCTAATTGAAGTATCTCATTAATTAATGTCTCATGAAATTGACTGATAAAATGCCTCTATGAATGCCTCCTGAACTCGGGGCCAGCAGAGCATTGTAGCACATACACTCCCGCTCCAGACCCTATCGCTGACAATATAATTAGGCCTTGGAAGCACGCTGTGCTCAGAAGGATTTATAACTCTGCACTGTGGATAATCTACAAATGCAAAGTTAAGACAATGCAGCTTGCCACTGCGAGATTTCTGCAGTCAATGAGCGAAACCATAAATCAGGTATAATCCAATGGATGACAAGCGAATCCCCCTGCCGCCGGCTTTGTCAGGCTGCACCGAGACCAGTCCCGCAAAGTGCCCGTAACCCAGTACCAGGTGCGGGCAGCTCTAAAAGGCTTCTTAACAGTGCCATGTCCAAGTGCTCTCTGTGTTGTCTCCCAGCTAAATAAAGTCAGATTATAGGCATTTTATTTTCCCTTTTTCACTAGATTAGCACGTGTCTGTGGATTTTAGCTAACGATGCTATAGGGCCCCTGAAATTGAGGGGCAGGGGAAAGACTCTTCCCCCAGCTACACAGAAGGTCTCACTGGGGAGATTGCTGTGTGTGATAAGCAAAGCTTTATCTAGAATAAAGACATTGAGGTGTTGGAGCAGGTCCAGAGACAGGTAACGAAGCTGGTGAGGGGTCTGGAGCACAAGTCTTGTGAGGAGCAGCTGAGGGAGCTGGGGTTTTTCAGCCTGAAGAAAAGGAGGCTCAGGGGAGACCTTATCGCTCCCTACAAGTACTTGAAAGGAGGGTGTAGAGAGGTGGGGGTCGGTCTCTTCTCCCAAGTAACAGGCGATAGGACAAGAGGAAACAGCCTCAAGTTGCACCAGGGGAGGTTTGGATTGGGTATTAGGAAAAATTTCTTCATAGAAAGGGTTATGAAGCATTGGAACAGGCTGCCCAGAGAAGTGGTTGAGTTGCCATCCCTGGAGGTATTTAAAAGATGTGTGGATGTGGCACTTAGGGACATCGTTCAGTGGTGGACTTGGCAGTGTTAGGTTTACAGTTGGACTAGATGATCTGAAAGGTCCCTTCCAACCTAAATGATTCTATGATTCCATGTGTCTATGAAAAAGACTTCAATGGAGAGACCGACACTCAGGACCAAGCTTAGTGTCTTTTTGGAAATTAAACCTATCCTTGAAGAATAGGATTCCCATTATTGAGGAGTCACAGGAGATGCTTGCATGATTCATCCATGCAAGTAGAAGATGTTCACCACTGGGACCTCATAGTGAGGGATATTTCACACCTGCAAGTAGCCATGGCCTGACTGGTGCATGTCAGTGGGATGAAGAACCCCATGGTGCCCATTGCAGCCACGGCCTGGTGAAGTGGCCCACACCCCACAGCTGCCAAGAGCCATCTCACGTGTCAGCAAAGACTGTGCTGAGATATTTGTAGCGGAAGGAGAGATCCCTGCAGTGTTGTTAGCTTTCAGATCTGCAAAGTGCTGAGATACCACATGACAAGTGCCATATAAAAGCTCATGAAAAGCAGGCAAATTTTAAAGGGGATGTTCTGCACCTCTCCAGCATGCCTGGACTTTAAACCTCAATTTGCCTCACATTAACTTGCCATAAAGCAGAAATAACAACTAGAGCTCCACGACAGCTCTTTTGACAACCAGTAAATATGCTAAAAATCCATTTTGATCAGCCTGGAGTTATTTGCAAATTTGGGTCTCTGATTCAGGCAGCATAAATTGGACCTGCAGCCTCTGCAGTTCAGGTGGGCTTCTCTCAGCTTACTTTGTTGGAGCTGGTCTGCTTTGAGCATGTGATCCTCCTTGTAGGCATCCAGGACACCCACTTTAGAGGGTGGTAGACGCAAACCTACCCCTGCTCCTGTGAGTGTTTGATTGCATAAAGTGGAATGGAGCCAAAAAGAAATACCAAGTGCATCTCACCCAAGAATAGCTTCTCTCTTAGTGGCTAAAGTCTTCTCCGGGGAGGTGCAGGAGTGGATGCAGGTTTTCTCAGCCTGAAACAATAGCTGAATTTGGGTCTCCAACATCTACTGCAAGTCTTCTGAAATATCCAATGCTTTGGAAGGTTGCTGGTCTTTGAGCCCTTACTTTCTGGACAAATGACCAAAAAAAATATATTCCTGCAGGTTGAAGGGAATGTTTTGATTCACATAAAATGGCATTTGGGGTTATTCATTTTGGCCAGATAACCTGAAGGAAAACATAACTTGGTTTAAACCAAATGGTATATATTTTATTTTGATTGCCAAACCGAAAAAAAAATAAAAATGCATCCTTTGAAAGCTTTGGTAATAGTATTTTTCCAATTTTATCTGTTCTGCACTTCTGAGAGTCTTGAGCAAGGACCTCTAAAACTGACAGAGGTTCCCAGGTTCCAGTGAAATATGATAAGCAGTAATAAATGGTCTGTGGATGGTATAAAGGGAAATTTGAATCTCAGAACTAACAATGATCAATTTACTACAAGCCTGCGGGAGCTAAAAATCATATAAGAAAACCGTAGAAACACAGCAGCCAGGCAGTCAAACAAGATGAAACTAGACCAGTCCAAGGATGCAATATTGTTATTTGTTTATGTCTTTTCTGTTAAAGTGAATTAAATGCCCACAGCTGATAAAAGGTTCATCTACCAGTGCCAGAGCTCCTGAGTATCTCATACTATTCCAGCACTAATTACATTTCATAAAGCTACCAAATATACCATAACTAACATTTATTGGCCAATGAAATGTTGCTGTAAGTTAATAATTACAGATATATGTAGACAATAAAAAGTGGAGCATCAGCCTGGACGCAGGATGGGAGATTAAATGCCTCTGCTCTTACTGAGTGTTGCTGTGGGGCTAAATTTAAGACCAGAGGTGACAGTGCCCCAAGAAATCCTGCAGAGAAAAAAAAACCATGGCTCTGGGGACTTACGCAGGAGACGGATATTTACTGCACCCATCTGGAATATGCCCAGTGCTGTGAGACTATGGATCCTTCTCTGTCTCTCAAAGAAGACTACAAATGGACATACTGCCTCCAGCTGCTTACACCCAAGTAGAAACTCCCACAAACCCAAAGACAGGGGGATTTCCATGTAGCTGCAAGCACATAACCCCAAAGTCTTTTCAGTGCACTCAGGTCTATACTATGCACAGCACAAGCATCTCTTCCCTGCATTCCCAGTGCATCCCTGCCACCTCCGCTGGTTACGTGGGGATGGATGGTCTCTTATTTCAGGGCAGGTTGGGAGTGGGAAGGAGCCTGGCCAAAGCAGAGCTGCCATTCCTCCTGTGAACACAAAGTAAATGTTAGACTTGCTGCAAATTTGCCATGAGCCAAACCAGCCTTCAACAGTCCCCTATAGAAAAAGAAACCAGGAGGTCACCTCCTCCCTGGTGTTTCACCAGGGCAAGGATCACAGAATCATCGAATGGTTTATGTTGGAAGGGACCTTAAAGATCATCCAGTTCTAACCCCCCTGCCATGAACAGGGACACCTCCCACTAGGCGAGGTTGCTCAAAGCCCCATCCAGCCTGGTCTTGAACATCTCCAGGGATGGGACATCCACAGCTTCTCTGGGTAACCCATTCCAGTGTCTTCCTAATATCCAGTCCAAATCTCCCCTCCTTCATTTTAACACCATTACCCCTCATCCTATCATTACACTCCCTGATAAAGAGTCCCTGCCCAGCTTTCCTATAGGCCCCCTTCAGGTACTGGAAGGCCTCCCCAGAGCCTTCTCTCCTCCAGGCTGTACAACCCAAACTTTCTCAGCTTGTCCTCATCAGAGAGGTGCTCCAGCCCTTGGATCATCTTCGTGGCCCTCCTCTGGACCCGCTCCAACAGGTCCACGTCCTTCCTGTGCTGAGGACTCCAAAGCTGGACGCAGTACTCCAGGTGTGGTCTCACAAGAGCAGAGTAGAGGGGCAGAATCACCTCCCTCAACCTGCTGGCCATGCTTTTTCTGATGCAATCCAGGATGCAGTTGGCTTTCTGGGCTGTGAGCATGCATTGCTCGCTCATGTTAACTTCTCATCCACCAACATCCCTAAGTTCTTCTCCTTAGGGCTGCTCTCAATCCATTCTCCGCCCAGCCTGCAATTGTGCTTGGCATTGCTCCGACCCACACGCAGGACCTTGTAATTGGCCCTGTTGAACTTCATGAGGTTCACACAGGCCCAGCTCTTAAGGCTGTCCAGGTCGCTCTGGACAGCATCCCTCCCCTCCAGCGTGTCGATCACACGACCTTTGAATTTGCTTCTCAAACCTGATTCAGAAAAAAGCCCAGGAGTCAGTGGCTAAGTATTGCCGTTACTTTTCTGTACCCAGATGTATTGGAAAAAGTCTGGTTAAACCAAAAGGGAAGCATAGGGACGAATCAGCCTCCTTCTAAGTCTTTTTGTCACTTGGCTGCCAGGTCACATCTCCACTCCTGTTGATTCCCACGTAGCCAGTAACCAGATACTGGGCTTTTTTCACCCTACAGCGCTCAGAGCTTTATCTGAGCTGGCCTGCTTGGGTACAGATTCTCCCTCTAAGGCTCTTACTTCCTTGTGTAATGAGATTAAAGCAGACTTAAAAGAGCAGTAAGGAGATGAGGAAGGTAAAAAATGCCATTAACTATAAATGAATGCTCTGAAGGCACCACATCATCGTGGTTTGGGCAAACCTTCACCTGGCTGGAAGGGGTAGTGTCAGGAAGGCTGTCACTCCTTGTGGACATGTCATCGTGGGTGGGAGGGGAGGCTGGGAGAAGAGGGAGCAATCTATAGGGTACTGATAGTGTAGGATGATGTTTTTCTGCTCTAGTGACATTCTGCAAGTAGAGACAGGATCTCTGAGTAGCAGGCCGGGCTTGATTATCATCATGACCCCTCTGGTCTTTAAGGTTTTGAATAGAGTAGATGCATGTTCTTTCCAGCTACTATCACTAGAGCACTAACACATCCCAGCAAAAAGCAACCTGGATGATCTATGCCAGGAAAGCACAAACTGGTGCAAAGCACAACGGTAATACAGCCCCAAAATTTATGGGCATTTTGAGGCTTAACAGATCACACCCATGAGCCTAGTGACCCAACTGAGTATGTCAGGGACAAAAACAAACTCAGGAGGAGACAAAGAAAATTAGATTCAAAAATGTTTAGGGAACAGCACTAACGAATTACAAGGAATCACCCTATCTTCACCAATTTTCTTTACTGTTAGAATAGTAGATTGTTCAGAGCTACATCTAGAGCTGTAGTGATGATGTTGAAGGAACACGAAGTGGGATCTGCCGTAAAAAATGAATCATTGCACAGTTATAATTGGACATATGCGTATGTTTATAAGGAGATATATTGCGTATATCTATACCATCCCCCTGCCTGAGGTTTGGCCCAGGCTTGCTCTGCCACATGCCTTGTGGGATACCCTGTCTATAGGACAACATGCAAGTCTCCACCCTGTATGTGTGTGTCCTTGGTCAGTGGGACAGGTAGGATGCTCTAGACTCAAGACAAAATGAAATAATATATAGTCACTCTGAGACACAAATAAGTCCCAGCTGTGGAGCCACACAGTTATGGCTGTAGGAGTAAGTAAGAGCAGATCCACCAAGTCCACCTCTTACACTGTCTTTCAAGGCTTGCAGAGAGTATCTTTTCCCCAGTTGCACCTTGTTTTTTCACACCTGTGGTCATGAGGACTGTTCTGTTTCCCACCGAGCGCCTTCCAGAGTCAATGAAGATACAAGACCTCAGCACTCCTGAAGAAAAGAAAGATGTTGGTCACTAATTTGTATTTCTCTTGCTTACAGCACAGATATATTCATACCTGCTCTGCAGGGCATCTCTGTTATCCACAGCCCGTGTCCCCTTTGCCAAGAAGGGGACACAGGGATGCCAGAGGTCTCACCCTAATGCACCATGAGGAGGGTCCCATTCTTTTCATATACTACCCCACTACTGCTGAGCCAGCTAAAGTCCCTTAGAGGCTTCCAGTGCTGTACACATTTGAATTCCCAAAGTGACAAGATTTCCCCTCTTAGAAACTGTTCCATGGGCTGAGAAATGCAACAGTATAAAGTGTGACATAATATTCAAACTCCCCCACTCCCTCAGTTTTATCCCATTAGTCATAATTAACCCCCTTTGCAGTGACTGCTCTTCTTCACTGGCATATATAATGCTGACTGTTGCCATAGGGCTAATTCCTGTTCACATTGGGTTGGCATAAATCTATTCTATAGGGGTGTCAAAACGTTTGGGAGGTTAAGTTTTGTCTAATTTCAATTCCATGGGGAAAACATTGTAAAACTATCCAGAAGTTGTCCTATTAGCAGTCAGAGAACAAAGATGCCCTGGGCCAGGCACTGTCATGGTGTAAGAGAGAGGGAATGTCCAGTCTTCATGTAACCATGGCACCACTCCGGTGTATCAGCATTCACTCCTGACCTCTACAATTTGCAGGTCATTTCAGTACCATAAATGATGGAACAAGATGCCCGGCATTGGGGAATAGCCTCCTGTGGATGTAAGCACATAACCCCCATTAATGTGAATGGGAGTTACGCACATGCATTGAGCTGAGGATGTACTCTCCGGTCTGCAGAGCACACTCGGCAAGTCTGAGTAATCTGTGGTTGATTTTAGTTTTCTCCCCAGAGCTCCCGATGAAGGGGGATGCATGAGAAAGCTGGTGTACACGGCATTAGCATCAAGGCACAAGTGAAAGAGCGGTCAATGGGATTATTAGTGCTTACGCAGCACAAGTAATGGATGGTGTCCTATAGGAATATTTGACATTCAGGAGTCATGAGCCCAGCCCTTCTTTTCAGTGTAAATCAGGAGTGGTGGTTAAGGCAAAGGGGAACAGAGCTAAAAGCATAGAAAGAGCTTTTTTCCTTTCCCTTTTTATGGTCAGGAGAGGCTGTTTCTCATTCCTTTCTTCATTTAACTGTTGGTTGAGAGCTGCTCACGTGGCCTGCGTGCTCTGCACACTCACATCCTTTTCTGTTGACAAAGCCCCACTGCTCCCTTGCTGCCAGTGCAGCCCACCGTCAGAGCTCCGGCAGGATCTGGTCACCACCCGCACAGAGAAAGGAGAGGCCCATGTAGTGAAGAGGGAGAGAACCACTGGAGATGCGTCCTCACCTGCATGGGATGAGCAGTCACAGCAGAGGATGATCGATGTATTGAGCCTACACTGGGACACTCAGGAAAATTAATTCATTTTCTGTTCACACTTTAAATTAATTTGGATTATTTAATCCACATTAGGCTCCTTTATGCACACTCTCATTCAGAATTAAAGTGTCGCTAATTCAGTTTACAAAGTAAATAAAGCTCAGCCAAATTAATGCTATGTTAAACTTGAATGAGGGTCTATGAAGAGATTTAATGTGGTTTAATTATCCACTTTACATATCAAAAAATGCATAAAATATCACATTAAATGACAAAAACAGTCCCTGGAACAGGAGGGACTGGAAGCTGAAGTTCCTCCTCCCAGAAAAGGGCAGGGATTACAGTCAAAAGCCTTTTCCTTGTCTCAGGGGATGTCCAAATTTATCAGGAAGAGCAGAAGCCTTTCAGCAGCTGGAATAGAAGAGGTCGACTCCTCTTCCCTGACCTTCATCATGACTGCGTGATAACTCTCCAGATCCCAAATGGATCAAAGTCTCCTGGCTGCTGATAAGTGATCCAGTCATCAGGTGAGACCACTCACATCTCTATTTAGCATATAGACTATGAATACCTGCTCTATGCATCTCCTGAGGATTTGCACAGCAGGAGAAGAGCATCCAGCAGATCAGCACTGGAGGACCAAGAAGAGGCAACCTCCTGAAAGGAGGTTGTAACAAGGTGTGGATTGCTCTCTTCTCCCAAGTAACAGGCAATAGGACAAGAGGAAACAGCCTCAAGCTGTGCCAGGGGAGGTTTAGACTGGATATTGGGAAAAATTTTTACACTGAAAGGGTTATGAAGCATTGGAACAGGCTGCCCAGGGAAGTGGTTGAGGCACCATCCCTGGAGGGATTTAAAAGACAGGTAGACATGGTGATTAGAGATATGGTTTAGTGATGGTTTTTGTCAGAGTTATGTTGATGGTTGGACTCGATGATCTGAAAGGTCCCTTCCAACCTAGGCGATTCTATGATTCTATGACAAAATGTCTAAAAAAACATGGCATTTCAGAAGTGGGCTAAAAGATCTCAGAGCCTTTGGCGGGGCTCACCTGGATCTCCAGAAGAATGGTGGTGATTACGGGGATCTGGAAAACAGCCAATGTACAAAGAAGGGAGAGAAAGACTGGAAAAGCAATTTAACTTCAATTTCTATAAAAACATGTGCACAAAACATGAAGCTTTTTGCAAATATCTAAGAAATAACCAGGAACACCGAGCAACACTCAAGTCTGGGGTTTTTTTCGATCAAATAATTTCTAAACCAATCTGATGCCCTTTGGTAGGCTGAATGGAAGAAGAGCAGTAGAGATCATACCTCAACTTCAACAGTTTATATCTTTTCATAACAAGGTACAGAAATACGTTCTAGGTGAAACTGCTATTGGAGTATGCAAAACTATCTGGGAAAAAAATATGTATTAATATAGTAGTAATCAGCGGCTCACTTGCAAGAAGGAGATATGTATCAAGAAAAACTCTTCAAGGTTCTGACTGGGATGTGACACTATGCAATATTTTCCTTAACAATTTGGGTGACAGCATAACCTTTATATTTACATATTCACACACACCACCACAGAGGGAGGGGCTACCAGCACACCAGAAAACACAGGGCTAGAGTTCAAAATCATCCTGGCAAATGATAGAAATGGTCTGAAAAAACAGGATGCAAATGAGCTTTTGTCCTTAACAAATATCAAGATCAGAGAGGAACAACAACTGCTCGACTACAAGCCAGGAACAACAGACTGGGTGGCAGCTCTGCGGAGAAGGACTTGAGGGTTAGAGTGGATCAGCAGATAGATGTGAACCAACAGGGTTATGCTGAAAACAGCTAACACCATGCTGCGGCATGCAAAGAGCACCATCATATTTGAGATGTGTGAAGAAAGCCTTCTGCTCAATTTGCTGCTGGTAAAAGCTTTACAGGAGAACTTTTTCACGTTTTGGCCACTGTATGTCAGGAGAAGTTAGATTAATGGGAAAGAGAGAAGAGGAGATTTAAATTTAAAAAAAAAAAAAAAGAAAAGAAAAAGAAAGAGAAAAGAAAACAAAATCCAGACCGTTATCAAAAAGCCAGAAAACATGATTTCTGTAGAACAGGAACAGAGAAGACCAGAGAAGAGACTATGTAAAAGGGACGCTGTGGTACTTTCAAACACATACAAAGCAACTGCAAAGACAAAGGGGATAAACTTTTTTCCCATGACCACAGTGGGTACAAGAGAGAATCACGGGACAGGTTGAACTAAGGGGGTTTTAGTTCGGGCAACAGAGTAACTTTCTTATTCAGCAAGTGCAAGGGTAATCTTTGAATTTATCATCACCAGAGGATTTTAAAAACAAGACAGAAAAGCTTTTGTTTGAATTGAAGGGCATAGTGATTGAGGAACAGACTAGATCACCGGTTGGGGTCACTTACAGTCTTTTTACACCAGAGAGTTTTTAGGTTTGCTCCCATCTTCAATGGAAGAATGTGATTTTGGTCAGATCACTACGTTCCTCTACTTACCAATGTTTCTATATGTCAATAAACAGAAACAAAATTCTCATCCCTTTCCAGGAAAAAAGAAAAAAGCACATAGAAAATCTGATTATGGATCTGCTGGGATGGTGCTGAATTCTAAAAACAGGAGCTAATCCACTCTACAATATGTGGAGATAACGTAGATCAGGGTTCTCCAAATAATTTTTGATATCTCCATAAAAGAAAGGCTTTGCAGTGTAAGCAATTGCTACAATTGCTTGTTTTTACCCTTAAAGCCTCATTTCCTGGGAGAAAAGGATTGAACAAATATAATTCCTATAAAAATTCCACCCATTTGCAGCAAAGCAAGAACAGTTTCAAGACCGCAGGAGTCTATAGAAGTAACCAAGTGTAGGCATCACTTTAACATTGAACCTGCACCCAACTGCCTCTTGCTCAAAGGACAGAAAAAAAATGTGTGTAAACACAATGAAAGGAGGATTGTTTATGTGCCACCCCCATACTAGCAACCATGAACTCTGGCTGATTTTGCTTATCATCCATTAAGGGAAATAGCTATAGGTCATCTATGTGATTACCTAACACTCAGGAGAAGCAATAAAGCTCAGCTGGAGGTGTCACACTGCAGCAAAAAGTAAAGCAAGCCCAACTCTCATTTTTGTTTTTCACTACATTACTTCAGTTAACATAGTGCACTGTTAACATTAACTCCTGGCTATATATTGCTTTATAGATAGACAATCAATACTGCAACTGAAATATGATTTTGTTAAAATGTCTAGGGGGCTGTATGCATTTAGCTTTCACACTATTTTCAGAAAATGAACATCAATATAAAAATAATGAGCCTCATAAAATAAAGCCTAGTTCATGTGGCTGAGCTGGCTTTTAAGAAAGGGGGCAGAGATTTATACTAACAGCATCACAAAAGAAACAGCTTAGAACAACATCCAGCATCTCTTTCAACCCCAATTGAAGGACTTTCAAGGCCAGCACTGAAACGCAGTTTGCCTTTGCTCACTAGGGCATCCACTGGGATGGCAACACTTGGCAGGAGCACTTGGAAACACCAGCAAGAGGAAACTGCAGCACAGCCTTTGACAGGAATATAGAATCACCTCTTATTCAGAGATCATCATAATAAGGCACATGCCTTTTGTAGTCGAGCTGCTTCTGCTTTAAAAAAGAACTCAAGAAGTTGAGCAGAGCCCAGACTGGTTACTGCAGGGCCAGCAAAGAGAACAGGAGACTGTTCAAAGAGAAAGTGGGACCGCGAGGGTGCTGGTGTGGTGGTGGTGCAGGGGAAGTCCTGCTCCCACTAAGTGAACCAGAGCCTTGGGCACCAGTGAGCACTGTTGTCTTATCGTCTTCTAGTTTTGCTTGGTTTTCCTTGGGACAAATAAACCAGGGGTAGGGTTAGGGTTGAATAGAGACAAAAAGGATCATTTCATCTTTTTAATGTAACGTGAACCTTCTCATGCTGCAGCTCACAAAGTAAGGAGTGTGGTCATGAAAGTGTGAGCACCACGTGCACAAGGCAGTCTATGCTAAACTGCTTAAGACAGGAACTATACATCAAAGCCAAGAGGAATTAGGACACATACACTGAAAATGACACCCTCTCCTTCCCATCCCTCTATTTGTCAGGATTTCCTACTACTACATTTTTTAAACCTTTCTGAAACATTTGTAGTGAATGAAGAGGTGACAGCATTCCAGAAAGTAATGTTGAAAGGGAAGCCTGTAAAACGGCTGAATGACAGTAACCTGAATCAAAGGAGATGGGGGACAGGTCCCTTTAGGATCAGATCCCTTTTAATTTATCTAAAGCAAGTCTTCCTGCAACCCCTCCAGCTCTTTTCACAGGATGTCTTAATTAAGAAACGAAGGTACCAAAACACTTTCCTAATCTGTGAACAGTCTTCTGTTCATGGCTTTCCCTTTCCCCTCAGGGGACATCACAGTCTGGGATGTCCCCAAGGAAAAGACAATCAAATGTGGAGTTCAGTTACACCTCTGATACAGCTAACTCTGACCACGTAGTGGTCATTGGTGTCGGCAGAACAGCAGGAAGCACCACAAGAAGCTCTGCTCAAGTTCAGATCTAAATGGGTATCAGCCCATCAGTGTTCCCTTCGCAGCAAAATGGAATTCAAACATGCACATGTATCAAGAATGAGCAGAAGGGACTTTAGATCAGAAGAGCTTGAAGCGAACTGATCATAACTTATATATTGCAGATGTTCACCTGAGCTTGGTTTTTCTTCTTTCTTTTTTGTGTGGGTGGTTGCTATGAATTTATGGAAACCTTCATGTGTTTCAAACCCAATAAAACGTGCTGTGGTATTTTAAAAAACAATTAATCATTTTGGGTTTTCAATTAGGGATGTGCATAGACTGAACAACTTGCCACCCCAGCCAGGCAGGAGGAGATGATTTTTCCCTTTTTGCAGGTGTTGTACAGTACCAGCTGGTTTCTGCTTGCCTCAGGGAAAGTCCTTTCATCTATCACATGTTGTGTTATGGGTGGATTATGTCATATCAAATCCAATTACCTCACGTCATGTCAGCTCCTGACATAATGCAACAGAACATACTTGTGAGGTGCAGCTCAATGTAGCAGGATGCGCCTGAAATGTTTAAAAGATGCAGCATTTCCTACACCCATAGGCTGCCTTTGGGTGCTAAAGTGCCTCTCGGCAGCTATCTTGCTTGTGTCCTTTGCAGGAGCAAACTCTGACCTCACTACCCAACCTCTGCATGGACTGGAAAGCTGTTCTGAATAATCCAACATCATCTCCAAATCCATTTGGGGAGGAACTCTTCACAGCAAAAGCTCCAATCCATCTTCAAAATTTCAGTTCGCTGCACAGCTCAGGCACAGGGAGAAAGAGCGATGGGTACAGAGATAAAGGTGGAGGGAGGCTGCAGAAAGGCTAACGCAAACAGAAGTAAGCACAGAAACACAGGCATGCACATCTCCTTCAAAAGGCAAGCCAAGCAACAGCCCAGAGCCTGATTAAATCTGGGAGGCTGGTCGGTCTGTTTAATATTTGTTTACATGTTTCCTTTCCTTTTTTCATTTGTCCCAGAAAGGCAAGCTCCCAGGGAAGGAATTTAATCACTATCCTCTCTTATTTAAGAGCGTGTCTGAAAAGAAACTCCTGAGAGGATGACAAGACTGCTATCATTTCCTGCTGTGAGCACAGGGAATGGATTCCCTTTAATCCTCAGTCCTGCAACTCTGCAACGTGTTCTCCACTGGGTGCACAGGCGACCATGAACGTGAAGTTCTGCCTCTCCCTCCTTGCATGTGTTTGCCAGCTCAAAACGTACCTTTTTTTCCAGCTCTGAAATCAGACACTCAGCATGTCCTTTCCCCCCACAAAAAGGTGTTAACTAAGCAGGAATGTACAGACCTCAACCTGGTTCCAGTAAGATCTGACTCAACACATAACCTCCACTTTTCCACTTCACCTCCAAGAGCTGCGTCCAGGGTGCAAGTTGCTGCCTACTTTCTAACCGGGAGTAGCCACTAGATCCTGGCTAGCCCAGCTGCATGTAAATTTGGGCACCACCAGAGTTTGCAGGACACTGGTGATCTTCATGCAAAGACCTAAGGGATCAGCTCTTGGCTCAGGTTAGAATGCAATGGTAGGAGAGTAATACTCAAGGCAGGAGTAGGCTAGAAAAAGTCATGCACCATTTTGGAGTAATCACAGGGTACTTTATCCCTCATTCCTTTGGTATTTTCTTTCAATGGTCTTTAATATATCTTATCTGCTAGGGTACTTCTGTTTTGGTCCAGAACCAGAGCTGACCTACTGGCTCCTTCCCGTTGCCCACACCGATTCCCATAACGTAAATTTTTTTCCCATAAAAGTTACTCCGAAATGTCAGCAGTTGTTCTGCTGTTGTAGGGAGCTGAGGAGAAAGCCCACCGATGGGAAAATGTCATCGTTCGCCATGCAGGTTCTCCCTTCCAAGCCAGCAACCTTTGCTATGCCTTACATGTCTTGCACATCTTACATCCTGCCCTGGGGCACGAGATGCAACTTCACTTATTTGTGCGGTATATAACACAGCATGGCCCAATTGTTCCTGATTTATTTTGCAACATAAATATTAAGTAGTAATGTTACGACCTTTTGTTGATAACACCACCAGGGTGATGAGGATTTTGGCACAGGATGAGCAATGTGTCCTGAGAGATTTTTGTTATACCCCTGATATTTCAATCACTCTACAAATGGCCAGCTGAAGAAATCTGATCATATTGAAAGTTTGGACCCTTACCAAAGAGACTGAGTCTCCTTCCTATATCATGCATACCTTATACACTCATGTCCTGTTCTGGCTGTTTTACAGCCACCACTAGCACAGCTCTAGAGAGGGAACTTAATGCCCCCAGCAAGGACTCAACTGTGTTACCAAAGCCATCCTCTAAGTCAATGCTGCTGGATAAAACCTGACTAGGCAGAAGCTGAGTTGTGCTGAGAACAGCAGAGAGAAGAGAATGATAGTCCATCCTGGTTAGTAAGTGATGCTACTGCGCAAAGGTTAATAACAAAGCTTCTCCCCGCAGGTAGAACAAAGACACCTAAAGTTTCTGCCACCTTGAAGTGCCTTGGGGTGTATGTCAGGTCCTATACACCATTCAAGGCAGTTTTATGCAGATGTTCAAGAAAGAGCTCCTGAAGAAGAACAGTGTATCAAGGTTAGCACGAGACTATACCTGAATTAATTAGTTAAGAGAATTTGTACAGGTAATGACCTTCTCAATCATTCTTCAAGATACCTGTCTCCCATCGTTGTCTACGCAGGGGCACGAGGAAATGGTCTGAAAGCAGAGGTTCACAAGACTTACCATCCCATAAATCACGTCTTTACATTGGATTATTGCAGTTTTGGTAGCTTGGGCCAGCAGGCTCCTCAAACAGGGGACTTTATGGGAGAAGACGAACTGAAGATGAAGCACATGAGAGGTGGATATAGGTTGCCGCAGGTCTAGGGATAATGGTGAAAATACGGTAAGCTCAGAAGATTTACAGATTTGGCCTTATATCCCAAACTCATCTGACCTTGCTAATCTTCTGCATTTCCACTATCACTTATGATAAAGGGGACCATGAATTAGATGGAATAGTTTTACACACCTTTCAGTAGCAAAAGGTACTGTAATTTATGGAGTCTTTTCTTTCTAGTGGAACAGTGAGCGGCAAGACTATGGGGCTTTGACAAGTTCCATATAACATTAAAGCAAACAGTGAGATAATAGAAATCACATTTAACTGCCAATGAAGAAGAGAAAAGCCCAGCAGTTCTTATCTCAGCTTTATTGGTCCCTGCGCAATGCTGTTAGCTTTTACTCTTGTTGATGCACCCAATGTCCATTCCCATAATTTGCACTGCATTACTTATCATCCGAATGAGAACGTGAGAGGAATCTAGGTGCATCTGAGGCACAGAAATTAAAGCAATTGGAGAGAGAGCACATCACCACACACAAGTTCTTGCTGTGAATTGGAGATGGAGAAAAATCTAGTGATACAGTTACATGGAAGGCAGGGTCCCTTGCACTTGACTTTGGGTATAAATCTGATCTATACATGTGCTCTCCTTTCAGTGAACAACAAAACTCTATTACAATTTTCACAAAGAGCCTTCAAACAATCACTTCTACTCCAAATTCCTGGTCTACCAAGAAAATCATTGAGTTATTTCCCAACACACTTTTCAGGCAAGAGGTCTCTAAGGTCCTACCTTCAACGTGCACTAGGACATATATCAAAAATCCTTTGGTGAGCACTGAATGAGCCACCTCAGAGCCAGAAGCCATAGCTGGACCATCACGAGTGTGCGAAACAGTCCTGCTGAGAAATGGGTCTTGTTAGATTGGTCACAGCACCTCACTAACATGCCCTTGGGTGCTAAAAGGATCCCAAAGGTCATCCAGTTACTGAGTTGCCCTGCACATACTAGGCCATGCCGTTCTGGTGAAAGAAAAGATAAATCAGGTAAATAGGACCAGCAGAAAGAAAGGAGCAAATACATCTGAAACAGCAACATGGCACAGCCCTCTGCTACTGCAGGGTCACAAGTACCACAAGGGCAACTGGAATAAATTTGGGGCCCTCACATAACAAAACCAATCAAAACCACCACATCAGAGTGATGAGCAGGATGTTTAGAATAAAGAATATCCCGCCCATCTAAGACAGGCCTGATACCTCTCCACAAGGCCCCTTTTAACCTCTACAGCAACTGGCTTAGTTCAAACAGTAATCTTGCTGATGGTCTCCTGAGGAGTCCCAGCTGATGGACTCATTTCCATTTAGATGCTAAAGCAGTAAAGCACCTATGAACTTCATAATCTTGATCATCTTCAGCCCAGGGAGCCAGAGACAATTGTTTCCGTTCAAGCAAGAAAAACACCAATGTGGGGAAAAACGCTTAACTCTTTAAACTGCCAGACAATGTCCAATGGCAGCTGTGATGTTTCACACACTCTGTTTTTAGAAAAAATCAGTTGAAATATACTTTTTTTAGTGTAGGAAAAAGTGGAAGTCCTGACGCACTGAACCAAGAAACCTTCAATTTCATGCATACAGAATATGGAAAAAAAAAAACAAACCCTCAAAGACTGTAACAGGGTGCACTTGACCACCCTGCTCATCCCAAGAAGCTCCAATAACCTCCCATGGTACGGACGCTTTCCTCCACACCCACCTTTCCCCAAGCCATGTGCCTGACAGTGTCCTGTAGCAGGTACAGCTTTAGTACCTACAGAAGTCGTCATGTGAAACAAAGCAGTGTTTTGTAGTCCGTGCTGTGGACTACTTCTCATGGCATGTCACATCAGCTATTACTAACGAAGCGACTGAAGCTACTGTAAGATTAAGTAACTCCATCCTTGGGATCCAAAGGCTCCTGACTTACTAGGGACCCTTCCACCCACAGCCCTCAGCTGAACAGTCACACTAATATCTCTCTTTCACATAAAAATGAGAACTAGAGCACCTATGTGACCAGCCCCAAAAGTGGAGACTGGGGCCAGGATCTGAACCCCAAGCATGCTCCTTCACCATGGATCCTCCTGTCTGCCTGGCTGTCCCTTGCTCACAGATGCTACAACCAAACTAGTTCTGCCAGATTTGGAGACTGGATGCCCCACAACAGCATTTGGATCAAGGATTCGGTTTTCTGGATTAGCAAAGAGCCCGGTGTGAGTTACCATGCACACCAGACAGTACAGACCTGGAGTGTCATCGTGGGATATTTTTCCAGACACAGTTGTCAGACAAGCTCTTAGAAGCCTAAAGAGTCCATGTGTACAGCACCTCCATGCATATTTTTGGTGGCTAATAAAAGGTCTGACTTGGAAAGGGGCTGAGCTGTCTCAGCTCTCATTACTGTTCAAGGCTTTGAAAAATCAAGTGAAAGTTGCAGGGGTGCTTGAATGGCTGCTTTCTGTCTCCAAGTTTACACTCTTGGGTGCCTAGTTTTAGAAGCGGCTGTGGCGTTGGATGCATCAACATAAGGCAGCTTTGCAATATCTTGGCATCTCTTTATTCTACCCCTCCAGCTGGGCCACCCTGCAACTTGTCATTTAACGCTGCGCCGAGGCATTTTGAACAGTTACCTCCAGGTTAGCAGGAGTGTACCAGCTCCGTATTGATCATTTGTCAAATATCATGCACATGGATCTGCAGCTGGTTAAGAAGCATTTCCTCTAAAAGTCAATATTTATTCATTAACAACCTTTTAGCTGGTTAATTGAAAGTGACAGGATGCATTTTGCCTAACAGATTGCATTTTACTGAGTAATTTCTAATTTACAGTAAATATGATTGAAAATAAAAGTTCAGTTCTGGTATCGTTTTAAAAATGGTTTGTGCTTTCAACAATTGTACCAGAGGGAACTGCTGGGCACCGATTTATTTGTGTGCGTGTGCATGTTTTTTAAATTGCAGCAAGTTAGCCGAGTTTGTCTCTTAATTCTGGGTATCAGAGCAAAGGGACCTTGTGGTGAAGGTGACAGCAAATTGTGTTAAAGAGTGATTATTCTGCTATTTCACCTTCTGGCTCTTTTTTTTAAGCAGGATTAGATTATTTTTTTTCCCTCTCCCTCCCTCTGGCATCTCTTATACATTTAAAAACCTAAGCACCTAGGGGTTAATATGCTCCAGATAATAGTATAACAGAGATTTAAAAAACAACTCAGACGCAGAGAACTCTGAACAACACTACTTGCATTGTGGAAACACTTACAAATGGGCACAGAAAGGAATAATAGGTGCAAAGAGATTTTATTCCCTCAGTAACAAAGGCATGAGGCTTGTTATCATGCTGAGCTCCTGCCTTCCCCTCGGCTCCTCTCGCTCTTGCAGGTGAAGAGCACGATCCCTTTTGCTTGAAGTGTGTATTACAGAGCAGAAGAGAGACTGAAGCCTCACAGGCTGTATTCCCAGCTCAGCCAGACTCCCGTGGGGAGCGGGAGCTGCTCTGAAGGCTGACTCTGTAAAGGTACCCCCATGAACTCCGTTTTATTGCCATCCAACAAGGTTATACCCAATGCGCTCCATTTCCAAATAAATCAGTAAGGGAGGGTCTCCCCTCCGCCTGCCACCCACCTTGCAAACTCATCCTCAGTTTTGGATGTCAAGGGGCTCATGTATCAAGGAAAAAGAAAGTGTCCAGAGCTTGAGCTCAGGAAAGAAACCGGCCGAGGAGGCAGGCACCGGCCAAGAGCCCGCTCGCCCCCCGGCTGGGAGCAGGGGAGTCCCGTGGCACAACTCAAATGGAAGAGCATGGCGGGGTGCAGCCCATCTACCCTAATTTAAGTACCCAAAACTCTAATTGAGACATAGTCACCCTCGCCCTCATTTACAGCCGGCAGCGAGACGGGAAGTGATCTCATCCTAAAATAAGCATCTAAGAGAGGTCAGAAGAACTGCCCTCTAGAAAGGGATGTTTTTCTCCACCGAGAAAATGTAAAAGGACTCTGGAGTGATTGTTCCAGTGAACGTAAAAGAAACCCACAATCGCCAACTTTAAACCTAAGCACCTCTAAACTTTGCCATCGAAAGCGTATCTAAAGCAGATTAAATGACTCCTGCTTTTAATTGTTCAGTTATCCCACTGATGTCCTTTGAACCTGAGCATAAATTCATCAGGCAGCTCCTGTACAAGGCTGAGCTGCAGAGGCAGAAGCTGCCCCCAGCTGATGGAGTGGGCAGATGTACCTCCGATTACAGGTAGTTAGCACATCAGCGCAACAAAAAGATTACATTTTTTAACTGAGGTACTCCTTGGAGTCAGAGCCATGCTTTTTGATCTCCATAGGAATGGATAATGAACTATGAAGGTAATCCATGCACAACATTTAAATACCAGGAAGAATAGTTACGCAATTTAATTAAAAACCACTTTGTGGGGTGGGAGGGAATGTATAACATAATCGCAATAGTCTTACATTTCAGCAGAGATTGCTTAGGAATCGCTTTTTGGCAATCTTGCACACGCTAAGACAACGAGCATGGATGTATCAGGGAACCCGACGGGGCTAGTCCTTTACGGGACAGCTTGTCCCCTGTTTTCTGGCCAGGTTTCTAGGAGTTCCCTTTCTCCCGAGGGAGAGAACCAGAAGGAGAAGGTTGTGCTGTGCAAATCCTAGGAGCATTTTACCCATCCATATCCACTCCCATAGCCCCATCACATAACCATTAACATCAGGAATGTACCATAACTAGTACTTTCCATGTATCAGTCCTAAAACAAGGTAACATTTACCAAGCAGAGTTTCTTCTTTCTTTATCCAGGTCCTATTAGGTTTCATCATACATCTCTGTGATTTTATGGTGGATTTGTCAATAAGTTAAATTATAAAAGCCAAGATTTCTTTTTTTTTTTTTTTTAATTTTGGATTGTTTGATTTCCTCAATAATTTTTTTTGTTTGTTTTTAAGAAAATCATAGAATATCTCAAACTGGAAGGGATCCACAAGAACCATTGAGTCCAACTCCTTGCTCCTCACAGAACTACCTAAAAATAAACCATATGACTAAGAGTGTCATCCAGGTGCTCCTTGAACTCTGACAGGCAATGTTTTCATTGGTTGTGATCTCGAAAGAAAAAAAATCTTATTGTCATTCAGTCCAAGGTATCTCTTTTCCTTCTACTCCAGTCACTTACACCAGCAGAAAAGAAAAATCAACTCTTTGTCTGGCTGCAACCCGCATGCAGACACAGTTCACATTTCCTACAGTAGAGCTGATGTGTTCACCCTTCACTTAAGAGACAAGCACCCATCAAGGTGCTGTTAAAAATGGATGGAGGAAAGAGACAGATGCTCCTCCCTTGACATTTCAGGGCCTTACAGAAGAAGAAGAAGAAGTACCAGCACTCCAAACCTTCAGTACAACTCTCCCAGGACTTTCAACAATGGGTAGAAACCAATAGTTGTTTATCCCATAGTGTTGTTTATCCATCACAAAGCCAATACCCGGAGGTGGCCCCACCAAGTAGCGAGGGACATATGTCAGCTTTTGGGGATGCAAATGTGTGCCTTTCCACTGTGTGAATCCTGGAGGTAGGCAAAGAAATCCTTCCCTCCTCCCAGGCATCCCACCCTCTCAATTCACCTCTTAACTTATGACTTTAGCTAATATAATACTGGGACAGTAACAGGGACAAATAACCTATAGTCCTATAATCGATTTTTCAGTAGTTTTCAATTGGTTTTGCTTAATAATGAGAGGTTTTATTCCAACAATTTGCTTCCTGAACAATCCCCCTGAAATCCTGGTAATGCTCACAATACAAGGTCCCACATGGACTAATAACCTCATTCAAGGACACAGTTAGCTTGAATAGCTCATCCAGTATCTTTTACGGATCGGGAGACGAGAAATGCCATCCTTCCAGCGTGACATTACAGGGAGGGGAGCAGTATGTTAAAACAGCACATTGGGCTCAGTGGAGAGTAGTATCGCTGCCAAGTATCACAGCTCAGCCTGGAGACAGACCACTTTTGTTTTAAATCTCTCTGGCTACACTTCCTTTGGGATGATGCAATCCTCAAAGCAAACAGGAATCTCCATTGCACGGGAATCTGTCATTAGAAATAACTATTTTTAACAGCGTTTTACAAGGGCTATGACAGAGCCAGCGAGTCATCTGAATACAGAGATGTTGCTCCTCTGCAGTAGCTCAATCGGTGCCAGAAACCCAGACCCCGTGAATAGTCTTTGAGTCCTTGTTGTTCTTTAAACACCCTCAGTATGAAAGTGGGGAAAAAAAGAGGGGTAAAAGAAAGAAAAAAATGCTGCTCTGATTGCAGACTAATCTGAGTCGCAGGTTACTGTTATTTTTGCCCTGCTTATATCAGTCCCCTTGCAGAAGAAAGATTTATCTCCACAGCATTTAAAAAGGTTTGAAGAAGTGAGGTTTTGTTCTTGGAAATTCCTACCTCTCCTCTCTCCCATTCCTACGGAAGAGACTACCGATAATGCTCTGTTAAGGGCACTAGCATGGGACTTGGGAGACTGGAGTTCAGCTGTCATTGCCACAGGTGTCTTGGGTGACCCTTGGCAAGTCATTTAGGCTGGCTTTTTAAGGCTAATTTCAACTGGAGAACACGTCTGAAGACCTGAGCTTCAGCTGATGCCTCAGTTGACGATCTCCAAATGCCTTCTACTTTCTCTGGCTGCAAAAGGTATAATTACAACATAGTGCAAAAAAAAGACATATGATGGTCCTCAACAGGAATCTCAGCAGTCAGGTGAGAAGCAACCCCAGTGTCTGACACAGATTTTGAAAGCATCAGCATAAGGAGAACAGTAGACACGTGAGCTGTCAGCTCATGAGAGGTGGTATTTCACTCTGGTTTGTGTCTAACAGACCCTCTCCGGACTTTCCTTAAACAGGACAAACCACCTCCCCAGCAAGCAGCCAAAAAGGCTGGTTTTCCTCCAGATATTGATTACTCTCTCTAGAGCTAGGAGAGGAGACACCATATTCAGAGGAAATTAGAGGGAGGTGGGAATGTGTTGTCAACAGAGCTGTAAGAAATTAGGAAAAACTGCCTGGGGAAACAAGCTGACTTGTATTTCTTCTTAGAAAGGTCATCAAGATTAGGAGTCTTGGGAAAGCTTCATTAAAGTCAGTAGAAAAAATTGTAAGTCGGGAAATTAATTTGGGCAGCGAGAAATTAAGCATACACACAAAGAGAACTTGAAGTCAGTCAAAAAGGCTCCAAGAGAGAGATGCTGGTACCGTTCACCCCAGAAGCAGGGGTGCAAGAAGCCAAGGGCAGGGAAGGTCTCCGTTACGTGGAATAACGAGATGTGCGCCCTCGCTGCTGGTGCACACCCTCTCACCCTGCAGACATGCAGGTTGCCGCGGTGCTTGGAAATCAACCTGCAAGATCAGGAACCAGGGGAAGGCAACGCTGACCCATAGTTTGGACCAGGTGTGCATTGCTTAATTGGACACTGTGGGTCAAGGTTGGTTGCAAATTGATCTTGCCAAGACATGCAGCAGTATCTGTGGAGGATAAATCTCTGTCCCAGAGTGGGGCTACACAAGATGGCTTGGAAGCAGAGCTGCAGCAAGTTGGTCAGGATACAAGCCTTTTCCAGTGCAGCTCACTGATGAACAGACACAGCGAAAGCCCCCTGTTGAGGGGAAGCAGGCTGGTGAAAATATAAACATTCAACCTGGGAAGGAACTGTCTACATTGAATGATGGGGCGGGGGCTTGTTTAAAAGTCAGAAAGACCAGAGAAATGCCGACTGACTTGCTTGCTTCATCAAACTACTGAAAAAGCCAGAGGTTAGGATGCTGCGCACGTGACACCTCACAACCCAGAGCAGGGTCTTGAATGTAATCCTTGCAGGTCCAAACCAAGTATCTTACACATATTATTGTTTAGTTGGCAGGAGTCAGTATTCACATGTCCCTTTCTTATTTTCTATCATCCTCACCTTGAGAAACTCACCCTTCAAAAGTCTCACTGAGGTTTATTTGTTTCTGGGAAAAACTTGCTGTTGAAAGATGCGTGTTTCCTGAGTGGAAATTTCCCATTAAGATCAAATCATAACAGAAATGGAGAAGCAACTGCATTTTTAAAGCTTAGATCCACTGTGTGCCTTCAAAGAGAACCCCTGAAGATGCATTTTTCTCCTGTGTTTTTTGCTGCAGAAAGTGAGCCAGGACTGAAACTTGAACCAATGCACCACTGCATGTTACTAAGGTCCCATTTCAGCTGGATTTCAGCTTTGCTGCCTAAGCCTATAGCAGCTTCATTATCCTAGGTGGAGCTTAAAACAGCAAAAAATGTAAGAATAGAAAATGACCTTAGGTTGCTCCTGATCATTTTCTCAGGGGATTATCAGTTATAAATAGAGCATCCCTACTAGGAAATACCAAAGAGGCCTCTTCTCCCCAAGAAGGGCAGAAGACCTGCTCAGCCCAGGGCAGGACTAGGCTGGTACGGGGTGACTGACACCAGTGGGTCTGGCTTATACCAGCTTGTGAGCCATGGCCGTGTGATGCTCTAAGAAAAGGCACAGGTCAGACGACTCCCCTCTTTTCATCTTTGCGATTTCTAGCACTACCTAAAAAAGAGTTTGACACCAAAGAGGTGTGAGACAGCACGTCAGAAGGGAGGCTAATTTAGGACAATTTGGGGCTGTTTTCTGCATATTCAGAAAAATGAAAAATAAAAATAGAAAAGAAGAGAGATCTTGGCCTGTTAAAGTTTATAGGTAGCTCTGTTCTGCCAGGGGACTATAAATCCCCTGGCACCCAAGTGTGGTGCAGGGAAAGCACCGGCCTCTCAACGCCTTCTCCACCACTCAGCAGGATCAAAGAGCCATATGCTCTGTAACCTTCCATTTCCAGATTCACATACCCAGAAATGCACGGGGCAAGCCTGGCAGAATAAACTAAAGGTCTCCATGTGCACCACAGACTTGATGGTTTCTTCTAAAGAGATGCCAGTTCTCTTCTTGGACAACTCAGTTACTTTCTCAAATGCTTTTTATGCATCTTTGCCACCCATATGCATGGAAAATGATGCCTATGAGCATGCACAGTTAGGAGCGGACACTAAAAGCCTTTCCCTCCAGGGTTCGGGTATTGCATCATTTCTTTGGCCTAATTCCTACCTGCCTTGTGCTCTCCGGCCAGCCCTTACCTCCATGGAGGCACAGGAAAGTGGCCAGGCAGCTCCTCTGCGTTCGTAGCAATTTGCAGCTCTGATCCAGGGGATCTACAAGGCACGGGGAGCTGTGCCCTCTGTTTTGCAGGACACCAAGTAACCCAAGTTATACAGACCTGGGTGACATATTTTCTTGCCAGTTCCTCCTTGCAAGGCTGCTGTGTGCTACGGAGTGATTAAGAAGACAAAAACACAGGTACCTTTGTTTAAAAAAGAGAACAAACAAGCAAAACTGTTTGCAAAAGCTACTTTTGTCATGAAAGAGGAACATAATTAACGGCCTTTTATGTGGCTCTAAATATGGAGAGTAAATGAGCACTTTCTGATCTCCAGACTTTTGTGTTTATTTCTCTATTTTGCTATTGCTGGGGGACAAGAGTTGCTTTTCCCAACAAGCAGGGCCTCTCACAATAGCAGGTAATTAGTCAAGGGGCCCAAAGGGATCGAACCTTGTCAAGGGAAACTCATTTATACAGTCAGGTGATTAAGCCACATGATTGCAGCTGAACACTGCAGTCGCCTATTGAGATACAACTGCATGCTTGTCACATGCTTTCGGTCGCGTTGGAAAATAGCTATTTTCAGACAGCCCCTTTCCCCTGCAAGAAAGCAGAAAGGGCAGCAATAAGTTTGGGTACCCAAGCAGGAAGTGCACACTGAGGCAGGGGTGGGATGGGGAGACTGGTGCTCGCCTGCTGCAGGGGAGCGATGCTGCCCAGTCCCTGCCCGGGAGGGGGAAAGGATTTGTGCAGCCACCGTCCCCCGCTGGCCCTCAGAGTAATCACCACAACACGTCTTGCTTTAAGAGCCCTTTTCCTGGGAAGATTGTGGGTCTGTTTATAAATATTACCTCTAAATAAGCCTCATGCTACCCCATGTGAGCTGCCCAAGAGCTATAATTAGGGCTGTGATGAACCCGCATTGTTATGGACGCGCCGGACACCAAATATCAGGCCTTAAATTTCTGCAGATGCCAAATGCAAACATGGCAGATCAGACACCCTATCCCATTTGTTGAAAATAAATGTCTTATGTACGCTGCCCTGGTTGTAATCTCTATCCCCAAGCCACTATTATTAACTAACACGAGTTTTCTCGCTGAGCTGCATCGGATAGCCAAGCAGGAGACAAAGATCTTTGGGGAGGCAGGAATGTCACGGGAGAGGCAGGATTAGGAGCACGCTTTACTCAGAGAACTATTTGCAAAGCCTGTGGACATTTAGGCCTCTATTATCTCCCTAAAAGCAGCATGGTCTCTCTCTACTTCTAGACACTGAGGTGTGACCACCTGCTTTTGCAGCATAATTCCCCATACGCAGAAAGCACAGGCAGTTTTCCTGTGATCAAAGGGGGAGGATATTCTGCAGCACCCAGCACTGATGTAACTCTGTTCATCCCATGCACAGCTGGTCCATCTCCACCACCTCTGAGCCCACCCCTCAGTCCAGGTCCACCAGCACCAGTCTGGTTTGCGCCTGTGGGTTCATCACAGCCCTAATTACAGCTCTTGGGCAGCTCACATGGGGTAGCATGAGGGCTCTGGCAGGGGAAGAGCATAGACCCAAAACCCCATCCATGCACGCTGGCTAAAGGAAACCCACTCTCAGCTCTCCCTAAGCACCGTGGAGGTGTTGAACTTAAGCCACCAGCCACTGGCAATATGGACTGAAGTCAGAAGAGTCGGAAGTATTGTCACAGCTTGTAGGTAGATGCCCATGGTCCAAGCATCTTCTCACAACGCAGCCCTGAGCTTTGCCCTGAGGCAGAAGTGAAGGTAATTTTGGGCATTTTCTAAGAGCCACCCTGAGTTTTTACCTGCTGATATCAGGAGCCAAAGCTGCAGCATCAAATGAGGAGTGAGAATTCATGCTGCAGGCACCTTCCCCCCCGTGCGCCGAAGAAACTTTCCTCTGGAGTAATTTAAAACTCAAGGCTGATTATTCTTTGCTTTGGGAACCATCCCAATTAAAATGGCCTGTCTGAAACTAAGCTATGAGCTTAAAGCCTTTCCATCTGGGCCCACGGCATGAGCTCTTCCTCGCAAATGCAGGTCCCCGGGAAGCTTCCCTGGCCAGGGGAGAGTACTGCTAAGTACAGTCGTAAAGACGGAGAAAGCCAGGGTTGAACTCGCTTTCGCCTTTGTGTCTGCAAAACGTCTAACTGCATGCATAAGCACCTTGTTTGCGCAGGCAAATATGGATTTAACATGCACAGCCAGGCTCCATGAAGTAATTTTACAGTCACTATGTACGTGCCAGCCTCTGAAAATTTGTCCTCAAACATCCTTTAGATTCCAGAGTTTATCCGTCCAGGAGTCAAAGCAACTTCTATATTTGCACTTGTCATGAAGTGCCTCCTCGGCAGAAATGAGGCAGAACCAATTTCAACCTTTCCTTTTTATTGGACAGGACTCGGGAAGCCTTAGAGCTGGAAATGCTGGTCACCCAGAAGCTCCGCGCGGCCCTCGAGGGCTGGGCTGAAATGCTGCTCCCACACGCATGCAGACGACAGCCAAGTAGCTTTGAGAAGCCAACTTAAAACCTGCCTCGCCAGCCCAGGGCTCTGTCGGCAGCTGGAGGTATGCAGGTATTCTGGTGGGACGTGCGGAAATGTCAGGTATCACAAGCCGCAGGCTGGGGGGCGGCAGGTCAGGCTGAGGGCGTGGGGAAGGCTTTCTCCGTCCCTCATTTTTAAAACCCCTTGTCATGCACAACCACCCTGTAGCTGTAGTAGCAAGTCCCCAGAGGCCATGAGAGGCCAGGGCAGCAGGTGGGTATTTAAGTTAAACCTATAATGCATGTTTTCATCAAGTCTGTGCTTCTGTCCTTTATGGTCTCCCCTTTCCTTCCTGTAACCTTCCTCCCACTCTCACCATCCTCCCTCCCACTGGGCGCACCCGAGAGGCTCAGGGGGCTGTAGGATGTATTTCATCATCTCCCCTCCTACTTTCCCAACTGCCTCAAAAAGCTGGAAACCAAGAACCCCAAAGGCATCTTGAGTTGCCCTTGCAGTGATACTGCTGAGCCAAAGGCAGCCGCCTCCATGGCTGTTGGTCAACAAAAGCCCAGTCCTGGGGACCAGTGGTTGCTGTAGTGCACCCTCACTGACTTCTGTGCAAGCAGACCATGGCCTTCAACTTAAAGGTCGCATAAATATGTGTATATTCTCCTGTGCTAAAAAAGAAGAGAAGAAAGAGACAGCAGATCTTAGCATGGACATGTAGTGATGACCGGTTATTGACACCGAAACACTGACATCATCGGAACATGTTATTTAGGATATTTGAGCTCCGGATAACTAGCAAAAGGGATGGTAATAGCCCCTTCTGAATTGATACAGTCTGTCCAGTCAATGCTAACATAAAGCCAAATTCAATAAAGCCACTTTCTTCAGCATGACAAAAGCTTACATCAAGCAAGGTATTAAGCACTGAAAAGTAAAACACCCAGGATACAAAGGGCAGATAAATCTGGCTGGCCTGAGACGTTACATCGAGAGACTGGGTGTGCTGCTCCGGGCCTGGCACAGCTTCAGATCCTAGCTGGAGACCACAGTCAGCCGAGGGGACAGGGTCAGGCAGCCCAGGGAAGTCCTCACCCCCCTGAAGTCAGTAGCACATCTGCCATTAATGTTAGTGGAGGCAGGATTTCACCCTGCTTCTCCTAAACGTTGCACAAATTATTCACAATCAGTCAGTGGAAATCCCCTTACGTAGATTGACGTTTTCGACTGCTGGAGTTGGGGCAATCCAGCCTGAAGCATCTAGAGACGCTTTGATCTCCAGAAAGCGCAAAACACCTCTCCTGGGGCAGGGCGTCTAACAGGCCATCCTAAAACTAATACCACGCGGAAGTTACTAACCACCATGGACCCCATTTTCCATGACTCTTCTCAGATCGACTGCCCAATTTGCAGCAAATTATCCAATTCTAGAGGAAACCGGCACATTTTTCTCCTTCCCTTGAAGATCATACAGCCCGTGTTCAAACTGCGGCTGGTGGGAGTTTTCGCGTTTAAAAATACACGTCCCCATCCTTTCTCGCATACGTGCGCGGCTTGTGCGTGACGATCATTTATTAAAACTCCTCACTCCGAGGCGAGTGGCTGTTCCAGGCGAATTGTTGCAGGAGAGCTGGCGACGGAGGAGGTGAGCGCATACCCACGCCATCGTCGGAGGTGTCTGCTGAGCTGTGCACGGCGGGTGGGCTTTCTCTCCCTCCTCGGCCCCCCATTTCTTGGAGCGGCGGCGGGAAGAACCTCGCTGGAGCCCCGTCGTGGTCCTTATGTTCTTCCTCCCAGTTGCCGTCTTATTTGCTCGCGTTATTCTGCCTCTTAGTTAATGATGAGCTCTGATGCGGTTAAACACTGACACAGCCAGTGATACTGACTACAGTGATATATTTTTATTATTTCTTTTGTACAGCGCTTCATTTACAGTGGTTCATATTATACCGGGAATCAGTTTTAAACACACTCCGGGGTCTCTTCTTCCTATTCACTGCATTCCATTAATGCATCCTGAAAAGGATTCTCACATGCACACACGTTCTGTGGTTACTATTTTCTACCTTTTCTTCCCTTTACCAATCTGCATCTCTCCATCCTGCCGGGGGATTAGGGCCATTGTTGCTATTTAAAACAGCACCGCTTTGCTCTGTGCTCTGAAGGCTGGACGCTGGCCTGTCACTTTCCCACCTGCTTGGATAGTCTCTGCTTGGGACTGAAATCCCTCATTATGTCCTTCACTTCAATGACACAAATCTGCCGGGGAATCAGGGCCATAAATAATAGGCAACCCGTGTGGTCCCGCATCTGCAAGTACCAAATCAGTGCAGCCTTTGAACCGATCCAGCTGGCCCACTGAAACTGAGCAATGATGGCTTTGTCTCCACCATTGCATAGAGGGTGGGCTTGACTTCTCCTCTGTCTTATAGCATCAGTCCAGAACCACACAGGTACAAACAGATGCAACTCCATTGACTGAGTTCCTTCTCCACTTCCAGCTGTGCTCACCCTGGTGCAAGGTCTGTGATGGGAGTTTGGGGGTTGAGGGGCTAAGAAAAGAGCAATCAGGAGAAAATTTTAAGCTTTCTTATATACCTGTACATCATATATATATGTATGATATGGGGAGGAAACCAGCTTCTGTGCAAGTTCAGCAAGAGTAACCTCCACCAGCTGTGACTCCTCTCGCATGCAGCTCCCTCCAGCCTGCACACAGAGGAGATGCAAATAGGGGCTGCCTCATCTTTATGCCACCTGAACATTAAGATGACAAGGCAATCTCTGATTGCAAGACTAAAGCAGCTCTCCATCCTTTTAGTGCTGCTGGAGCAGTTTAAGAGACAGATCTAGGTGCTTGGGTCCAGCCCATTATGTTCAATGGAGCTGCATCCATTTGCAGCCGTGCTACGTTTGACTCCTGTAAAACACATCGACATGGAGAATAAATGAGTTTCTATAGGTTTTGGAGTTGTACACAAATGCACAATGATCTCAGATCCATCTGCTCCCCAAGGCCTGAAAGTGAAATCTGCTTCCAATCTTATGTTTTATGCTTATTGCTGTCATGCTGTTTATACACCCGAATGCTGCACATTCTCGTTTTGTTTAACATAAACAACAACTATGCACCGTCTGCTGAAACTTTGTCAACTGCCTCTTCCTTCTGTCTGGATAATGAAAAGACACAATCTAACAAATGCATCTTATTCTAACTGTTTGCTTCCAGACATAATACATCAAGCCCGAACATAAGAAGCAAGGGGAAAAAATTAGATGGATTTGGTTTCAGTAGATGTAATTCAGCTTAGCTTCACGGAAGTCAATAGAACAACACCAAGCGAGCAACAGTCAACAACATAAACCAGTGCTGTGTCCTCTTTAATCCCATCCCAGAGCTTGCCGACATGCCAAGCCAGAGTGGTCCACTCCTGGGCTTATGACTCATGTACAGACGTTGGATATACTGGGACAAATTTCACTTTTAAGATGCTAAAGCAAGACCTACATGTGGGACAGCCTTCCCACATCTGCAGTGTTAGACCTTCCCCTGACATATCCAGTTGTGCACTGCATGGATCTTGTCCAGTGTAGAAATATAGGATACAGTGAACCTTTTAGCTATGGGATGCTTGAAGATTTGAATGCACGTAGCTGTTCTGCCCCATGATACATCCAGTCAACACATCTGCAGTGGCCAACACCTCCAGGGGAGCTGGAACTATTGTTCTTCACAGAGTCTCCATTACGTCCAAATGTGCCATGCGCTGTGCTAGGCATTCTGCTCCTCGTAATTAAACTTAGCTGTGCTAATTCCTCTCTGAAAGTGAATTTTCTTCTAAATGAATGCTCTTATCATCACAGCCAGGATTTGAGAAGTGATGTGCAGAAAAAAACCCACCCTATTTGGCTGTCATTTTCTCCTGGACACTCGAAACGCAAGAATGTCAGTCCCATCCAAACAAAATGTCATTGCTGTTCCAAAATGACATCTCGTTCCTCAGCTGAAGCTGCAGAACTTTCATGAAGAACAACAGAAAATACAGAGAATGAGAAAAGAGAGAAAGAAGAGACATTGATAAACTGATTTTAAACTCACAATGTGCACTACTGTTATAAAACATATGTATCATCTTAGCTTCTGTCGTGCTAACTGTGCCAAATTCGGGGGGGGAAAAAGCTCAGCAAAGCCCCATCCAAAAATATAGAGCCTGAAAACTTTTGATTTGGCTTTTTTTTTCCTTCTGTTTCTTAACTTACATAGCTGTATAGTTGCAACAAAACCAGTTCCCTAAAATTATTTCCACCTTGAGTTTCCACAGGTAACAGGCAATAGGACAAAAGGAAACAGCCTCAAGTTGCACCAGGGGAGGTTTAGGCTGGACATTAGGAAAAATTTTTACACTGAAAGGGTTATTAAGCATTGGAACAGGCTGCCCAGGGAAGTGGTTGAGGCACCATCCCTGGAGGTATTTAAAAGACGGGTAGACTTAAAAGAGATATGGTTTAGTGATGGTTTTTGTCAGAGTTAGGTTGGTGGTTGGACTCGATGATCTGAAAGGTCCCTTCCAACCTAGGCAATTCTATGATCTTATGGCTGAAATTTGCAAAAGGATATGGATTTATGCAGGTCCCCTCCTCTACTTACCCATAAGCCTCTTTCCCGCAGGATTTCCTCTGAAGCTGCCCTCTGTTGTCAACAACCATCCCTTAGGTCTCAGGTTCCCCCTGCTAGAACCTGCGCATCACGCTATGCTGTATTTGTGAGCCCTAGCATCCCTAGCCCCAAAATCAGAGCATGCCTGTGACCAGAGATACTCACCTAAAGGACATGAAGGTGCTCCCTGGTAGCTGACCATGAGTCAAATGCACACCTTCAACTGAGGAAGGGTAAGAGCAAACTTGGAGACTTGCTGCCACAGCATCCCCAGTACCACCTCTGTGCACGGATCCGGATTCCTGCTCTGCCAGTGCACCACACAAACCACTGTCTTTGGCTTACCACAGCCTCCAGGCAGATTGCAGCAGAACTTAAAACATCCGCAAGGGGTGGAAAACAAACAGCAATGGGCTGTCAAAATGTTTCGCAAATATAGAAAGATTCAGAAGTGATGGGGAAAGCATCAGCAAAAAGAGTCATAGTAATAATTACTGTTATTGATATCCACTAAATAATCAGTAAAAAAATACAGCATTACACATAGCTCTTGTCTGAGCTGTTTGATCATTTCATTTCCATTTTTGAATAAAGAAAATCTTATTTTGCTATTTCAGCTTCTGAACAAATCCAAGACATATGCAGGGATACCACACACAAAAAATAAAACACACACACACATCCTCCACCAGAGACAACCCGACATTTTCCAAACCTAAAAAAAAAAATACCAAACCGTGAGTTTATCCTGAATGTGGGCGAGTTCTCATCTCACTGAGACAACTTTCTGGTGAAGATGGCTAAATAATCAGCTTGGAAACTAAAGCCACTAAAAATCATCTCACTGAAGGATTTCTGAGGCCCTCGATCTGACACAATGCACAGTTCATCCACGCAGTTCACTGCTGTGGTACATCTCTAAGAGCCACATGTGCAAGGCAGGGTTGGACATTCCAGTAGTAAGAACAAGAGCAATAAAAGCAAGACGTTCAAAAAGCCCCAGCAGTTCAGCAGGGACCTAAACCACCTTGCTTGGAGGGATGGGGGAAGGAGAAGGCGGCAAAACAAGGATTTTGTAGAAAAGTTGTTCTCTAAGTAAGTTATTCCGTAACAGCAGGGTTTTTAGCAATGGCCTTGAATCAGAAAGGACCAGCCAGGTTGTAGGATGGGTATTAAGCTGGAGTGGAGGGTAGATTGGACATCCAGTTTTCTGCCTTCCGCAAGGAATGCGTATTCATCTCAAAAGAGAAAAGAAATGTAGCTGGAAGCCAGGAGCCTGACTCTCAGTCCTTCCGCTTCTATTTCCAGGGAGGTGTTAAGAGTTGACCCTTATTTTGGCTAAAACCTGTGTCTGCTGAGACCACTAAGGAAGGCCGTGGTGCCTGACACACGGCATTGATTCGGGCACGCAGGGACAGGCTGAGGGGAGGTTTCACGCGGGATGTGCTCACCAGGATGCTCAGGTTTTACAACAAGCGGTGCTGTGCACGCATGTTCCCCGTGCCCCGCATTTTGAGCTCAAAATCAGGAAACGGTGAGGTCAGTTCCTGAGACAGCGGCCATGGGGCTGGAAATGAAGTGGCAACAGCAGAGCTGATATTATCATAAGAGCTCCTGTGGAGGGCTGCGCTTGCTGGCAGCAGCACCGTTGCGTTGCTCACGTCTGGGAGTGTTGGGAATGACAAATTTTCTGCAACGAAAACCCAGCCTGAGCCAACGTGCAGAAGCAAGAGAGGGGCTATAGGTCCAGTCTGGCAGCTGACCCACCTGGAGAAGACCTCGACTCCATGCCAGAGTTCACAGAGCAGAGTGTGGGAGGCCCCTATATGACAAAATCAGGCCCCTATATGACAAAAAGAAGCATATGGGGGGATCAATGCACTGAGACAAAGCAGCCGTGAAATGATCGAGCCCAACTCACCCTTTCCCTGTGCTTTACAAGGAGCAAGAGTCTGACCAAGGTGAGCAGGTGAGTGTGGAGGGAGGAAGGAAAGGCATCGTGGGAGCCCCGACAGAGTGAGCAGGTGTCAGTTTGTTGTCTGGGGTGAAGCAATCGCTGAAAACTCCCCTGTGTTTGTGGCATTTTGTCACAATGAATATTTAATTAGGACAAAGAGCGCCTTATGGTTTGCAGACACGATCCCCCTGCCATGGGGCTGCCTGAGAACCTCCATCAAGACAGGGGTGATGCGCAAAGAAGTCTACAACCTCAGGCCACCATTTCCACCCTAGGTCCCTCCTGTAGGCAGCTAAACCCTTGACCACCCACCTAAATACTTGACTTACTGGTCAGAAATACTACAAGCCCCAGGTGAGTAGCCAAAACAGGAGCTTCCTTATGCCTGAACATTGCCAAGACTCAGAAATACCTTTTTTTTTTTTTGGCTGAAATGAGGATGTAGGTGCCCATTTAGGTATGAAAGGTCTCTGTGAATGTATGTCTGTAAGCATGAAGTCTGGGAGACTGCTTGCTCTTGAAGAAAGCCCTCAGAAAGCTTCGTTACACTGAAAACCTCATCAGTCCTTCTGGTCTCGCGGTGGGGAAGGTGGCACCCTGTGCAGAGCCAAGGTTAACACTGTACTGCAGAACTACATGTGGCTCTTGGGACCAAACATTAATATTTCCAATAGTCTGAATCCAAATCTGGTTATGCCTCCAAGGTACTAGTGACAGCTTTTCACATCCACCAGCAGCCTCCAGCCTTTTCAAACTAGGATCTTCAGAAACATGAGTCTCATTGTCCTCTTGCCGTCCTGACACAAACCCAGCATGGGGGAGAGCAAACAGCACGTGTCTGCAGCCAGCAAGATTGCATCTGCCAGCACCAGCCAGGCTGAATCCCATGCCAAGGGCAGCCACCATCCTGAGGACGGTGGGCTTGAGGACTCTGCTGGGACATGAGCATTGTCTAGGCTTCCTGAGGAATTCACTTGCAGCAAATTGGGCAGAGCAGGATGAATGCTTGACTCCAGGTGACTGCAGTCACTCTCGAGGGTCACCACCTTCAGACCAGCTCCCATAGAGGGGTAAATTTCAGGCTGCCCTTTTGCTTTCTCTCATGCCTTGTCTGGTATTAGAGATGAAGGGAAGCACCTTCTTCAGTGAAAAAATATATTAAAAAATAGGCCTGATCTCTTTCTCTTGGGCTCACATCCTTCCCGTGAGCACATAAACCTCAATCATTGT
Source organism: Dromas ardeola (assembly GCA_013398915.1). NCBI lineage: Eukaryota > Metazoa > Chordata > Aves > Charadriiformes > Dromadidae > Dromas > Dromas ardeola. The sequence goes on from VYZM01000601.1 coordinate 250,912, forward strand.
GACATTTTCATTGATTCCAATGAAAGGACAAATTAAAAGCTGATCGTTAATTCACAGGCTCCCTCTGCCCCTCTCCCACAGAGGGACATTGGTTTATTTATGTCAAATATTCACTTTGTGCTCCATCCCCAAACGTGCCATTATGCCCCAGAGTTTAAGAAAACCTTCCAAAATGCGGGGGCTTATTTGGGAATTACCTGGACTGCAACAGATCCTGCTGGAGGCCTCTCCTCAACCACCATCATAATGAGTTTCTGTTTTTGCAAACATTTAACCCTATGATGCCCCTCCATGCCAGTTTGGCTCAGTTTTGAACTCACAGCAGGTTTCCAAAGGAGGAAATCAGCCTTGGGACCTTTTGACTCAAGCTTGCCTGCCATAGCCCACTGAGATTTAATTTACTTTTCAGCAGATGAGCCATTGGTTTGCAAGCACCCCATGCTCCCCTGCAGCATTAAGCCTGGCAGAGAGATGGCTTGAAAACCGCCTTTGCCCCAAACAGTCATCAGGGAAAGAGGTCTCAGCCTAGCTGGGGCTTCAGCAGGTACGTGGACATGCAGCCACATTGCAAACCGCTCCAATAAACGTGTCCAGCAAGTATGAGTCCTGACATAGGACAACAGCTCATGCTCCAAAATGTCTTGCTACCTGTAGCCTAACTGCTTCCCAAGTCTTCACTTGGCCAGCAGCGGGGAAAAAAGCTGGAGTGGGGCAAACTCCTGACTCGTTTGGCCTTGGAGGCTGCATCTGCTTGTGGACAGCCCCTCACACACTCCACCACCTCAGCACAATGCTGTCTGAGCTCTTCTACCACGACTTCATCTGCCATGAGATGGACTAATAAAGCCTTGCAACTGGGGCTATGGTTTTGCTTTTGCATGGGTTTTCCAGGCAGAAAACATGGTGTGTGTTAAAGAACCCAGGGCTGTAGCAGTAGGAGGTCAAATAACTTAGACAAAGTCGCAGCGGAAGTCAGGAGAAGAGCAGCTAAGAGAGGCCATGGTCCATCTAAGGCCTCCCAGCCCTGTGCATTAGCCACAGCCATCCTTCTGCTCACATCTCATTTTATCCTCTAAATGCTGGAGGCTGTTTAGTGTCTTTTTTTTTTTTTCTGTTCAAATATTTTACTAGCTGCACTGAAAAGAGAGCTACAAACAGTAGGGGAGAATCTCTCATGGCCAGAATACAATGAAGCGCGTAAGTGCGAGGGATTGCTCCTTACAATGCTTGAATCAAAGATAAACATGAAAAGAGCTACCTCCTTAGAGCATAAAACAGAGGAAGACACCATTCCCGAGGGGAGCAGTAATGTCTTTAAAAAATAAACCAGCCACCTCAAAGGTCAGAGCAATGAAGAATATTTTTTCATCCGACAACCCACCTGAATTTCAAATCCAGGCAATTTGCTGGCAAACAGCTTTTGGGAACAAGACTGGGATGTGGGACTTGCTGCAGACAGAGCCCTTCTTCCAAAAACCCCAAAGCACTCCGCAGCCTATGATTAAGGAAACTTCACAACATCCTTAGATGCCAGCTAGAAAGCTCTTGTCCTTAAAAATGATGTCGTGGCTGTATCGGGCTGACAGATCCCTCCTGGGCAGCCACGGGCACAGCATGCTCCTCAGCCCCTATTTTCCAGCCCAGAGTTGCCTTCCCGAGTTGGAGGCCACCATGGCAGCCAGCCCTGGCCATATCCCAGGAAAGCGGGCAGACTCATTCCCCAAAGCAGGGGCTGCCTTGGGGCCTTCCTGGCAGACCCTCTGAAGGGCAGGGGGAAGGCAGCATTTTCAGTAGCTTTGGGAAACTGAGCACTCAAAATATTGAAGATGCCTAAAACACGCAATGTCATGAAATTAAGAGCCATGGAGACAGGGATAGGGATTCTTAAATCACCAAAGCCAAATATAAAGCCCCCCCTGATGCCCCTCCAAGGGACACCAGTGGCTCAGGTGGGTCTCACTGTGCCAGCCTGGGGCAACCCCAGCCAAAGACCCCGCAGCAGCACAGCACAGCATCCACCAGCTCGCATCTCACTTCTGCAAGCCCCAGCGGCTCCTCACCTCCTCTGGAGTATGCATCAGCATCCCCAGGCCTTGGAGTCAGCCACACACAAGTCACCCTCCATCCCTTGGGTTGGGGTGAATCTGTTCTCCAAGAGCACGGCTTTAGGAGGGGACCGCAGACTGTTACCAGAGCTGCAAGAGGCCGAGGTCTTTGCTCCACGTGAATTTTCCTGCCAAATTATCCAAGCAGGTGAGACATTGGCACGAGAAACGGAAAAGCAAGCTTGAGGTGTCTTCAAAATTAATCCCCTCCTCTTCTGCATGCCTGCAGGGAAGGTGCAACACGTTTCACACAACTCTGCCTGATAAACCCATGCAACATCCCGAAATACGGGCATTTTTATTCAGCCATGGGGAAAAAAGAGAAACCAGCGTCATAGGAGTTAAACCCCAGGCTGAGATGGAGCGGCACCATGTGAAAACCAGTACGGTGTACTGAAAGCATCAGGGCGCTTTTGGAGCCCACCTTGTTCGTTGTCAGCCATCGGAGTGAATTGTTGCTGTGTCCAGGGGAGATGAAGGGCTGCTGAATATTTATCGCCCTTGGAGAAAAGCTGCCCATCGCTGACTGGTCCTATACACCGTGTCAGGGCTCTGCCACCGTCAGTTGTAGATGTCAAATTATTCTACACTTACCCCTAGTGCATAGTTCTGCAACTGCCCTCCAACGGCGTCTACACGCTCGGACTCTGTTGCTGCTATCAATGATTTTAGTCATCAAATGATGCAAAGATGCAAGAATTAGCGTGGCAGGGACAGGCAGCTGCCCAGGAGGGACACTGGGACACGCACAGCCTCAGCAGCACCAGGTCTTGGTGGGGCGGAAGATGTTTCGGGGAGAAAAAAAAAAAAAGAATGATCAGAGAAGAACCAAGCATGAGAAATAAAATGAGCATGCACAGAAGGACTGAAGAAAAGCAGAGCTTCCTTTCACTGGTATTCCCCTAGCACCAGGAGGCAGCCAAAAAAGTTGGGGGGAAGAGAGTGGTGGTGTCTTTCAGTGACTAATCCTTTGAGGGAGAAAATCAAATTGGTGTATTGCCCAGGGAAAATGGGAGCCCACCACCAGCACCAGAGGAATTTGATCGTAGGAGGGCTAAGTGAAGAAAATGCCTTTATTTTTTACTTGATCTGAAAACATGTCTTTTCCTGAAAAAGGGAGGGAGATCCTGTTGTTGTGTTACATCAATGGTCTCCTCGAGTCCTGTGAAAGCCTTCTGATGACATCCGCGACCTTGGGAACGGATCATTTGGGGTATGTCACAGCCAAGGAGAGCTCCCCTTGCCGGATACGTGCCAGACAGGGTTGGGTGCCCCATGGGACCCTTGCGCTTTACATTTCGAGTCTGAGGAGGCTCAGCCTGCACGGTTACCATGCAGTTATTTTGGACAATTAGCTGTCTCTTTGTGGAAAGGGGACCTTCTTGCCTTGCTCCCAGAGCTGGAGCAGCCTTCGCTCCTTGACACATCCCCCGTGACCTTGGCACTTCTTTCTCAGCACTCCATCCTTGTGTGTGCTACAATTTATTGTTTATATTTCCTCTAACATGTGATGGTTGAGGGGAAAAACACTCAGGTTCCATCAAGGTGTATAACACAGTTATTCTAGTTAGCACAAGAAACACACTGCCTTAGACAAGAGCAAGAAAACACCTGTGTATTTTCACCTGCCTCAAACTCCAGCTTTTAAAACACATGGCAGACAGCAACAGATAACCTTCAGCCATTGCTGGCCTGCCTGGAAAACAACCCTATTTCCACCTGGTGCCAGCAGAAAGCTGCTTCTGAACCTCGCTCTTGCAATATGGGCAAGTAACACAACAGAAACCTGAACGAGCACCGAGATGTGGTCTAAGGGCTGAGGTCCAAGAAGGGTTAAAAGGGTGGTTTGGCTCCAGTGTCTCTGGACTGATAAGAGTCCATGGAAATGGCTGCAAAGATAATTTGAACCATCGCACCAGACCACTCATCTCTTTCCCTACGCTTCCTTACCCTCAAGAGATACAGAAAGAATAAAACAGTTTAACTATATTTATGACAAATTCATGGCCCTCATGAGATCTTTAGCAGCCCAACAGGCCAAGCACAGGCAAGTATTATCCCTGGCTAAAACATAAAGCCACCACAGGTGAGACTTGCTCCATGCATGCCCCAAGACTAGCTTTTCATGCAAGCGTTCTGCTGAGTGTTTGGTCCCAAGGAGGAATAAACTGTCTTTGTGCCCTTTCCATGCGGATACACCCCACTGGGATGAAGGCAGCCACTGGGCCAGAAGTTTTCGTATTCTGGCTCAAAATTCACTTTTGCTTAAATGGGTCCGTTTTAAAGGCAACCTGGGACTGAGCGCATGTCACAGGCACATTTTTAGTGACAGCACCATTGTTTGCAAAGAGCACGGGGGAGACCCGGCCACAAAACACGCATTCACCTAATATTGAGGATGCTCAATATTAAAAGCAAAGCAGCTCCCAAAAGGCAGCAAACTCAGTTGCCGGCGGCCACCCATTCGGGCTGCTCCAGGCAGCCGGGTTCCCAAGCAAACGAGCACGGGGCTGGGGGAGTAGAAAGGATTTTGCATGGTTCATGTGTCAGGCAAAGCCCAGAAAGGTCAATCAGTTTTGCAGCGGGAGCCAAAGGCGAGGGAAAACTGCAGCTGATTAGGAGGAAGGCGGGGGGAAGGGGAGAAGGAATCTGTGGCCGTGCCAAAACCTTTGTAAACAAACTTCACTGCAATGTTGCAGATGAAAGAGCAACGCCCGGCGAGCGGGATCCAGTTCTTCGGCATGAATCAGGAGCCGCTCCAGCAAAATCAAGGAAGTCATGCTGGCACAAGCGGGAGGAGAATCACCCCCTCACACTCCCAAACAATAGCCCTGGGCCCCCAAACACAATTTCCCCTCTCCCACAGAGGGGCAGCTCACTTGGGTGGTAGCGCGGCCGAGTGCCGGGGGTGTTGGAGGAGACTTGAGCCCCCAAACACCGGTCCCTGCCTGGGTTTGGGAAGGGAGGATGCATCCACCCAGCCGCAGCTGGTCCAGGAGGAGAGAGAGCGGCGGTTTCACCTCCAGCTTCTGGATTTCCTTTGTTCCTTCCTCCCCGCGGGTCTCTCTGACGTGTGCGCACATGCGGGCGGCTGCTCTCCCTGGGAGGGAGAGGGCGGTTATCCCGAAAGGAGATGAGCAGCAGCACGCACCGCTGCCTGCTGACAACACCCTGAGCCACAAGCCACTTTTTACACCCTTTTACAATAAATATTAGCTGGAGGGGGCACTGCTTTTCCCACTCTCCCGCCGGCAAGGCCTCTTATTGTTTACTCTCCCCAGCAGTCCAGGCGCTCTTGTTAATGTGCTGTGATTGAGTACTTTGGAGAGGACGGGTTTGGGGTTAGCTCCCGGCTCCCTTTGGAGAGCTGTTTACTCTTTAGTGGTGCCGGTGGCCCGCTGAAGACAGTGCTCCTTCACCCCTGCTGGGTCCATCTGCTTTGTCTGCCTGTTTTCCTGCTGCCACCGGCAGGCAGCTGGCCTGCGCATTTCAGCTAGCTGTTCGTAAACCCCTGGAGGAAAAAATAAAATTAACCCCGTAAAGAAGGGGGCTGGGAAGGATGGGGAGGAAGGAGTGAGCGGAGCGGCTCTGCCTCCCAATGTCGCTCCCCCTCCGCAGCCACCGGCTGTCCTCCCTCCCCAGCAAAGCCTGCAAGGACAGGCACCGGCGTGCGGCCAAGCCCCGGCTGACGTTAGGACACTGCTGGAACCTGGTGAGGATTTGGATGGGGGTTTTGGCTTGTTTTTTGTTTTTTACCTGGAGCAAACAGCGCGCGAGCAGAAGGTTTTAGATCTTCTTGGCTCCTGACATCTCTGCCCCCCAGCATAGGCAAGCCAAGAGGGCTTTAGACCCCATTTCTGTGTGATTCTGTGATTTCTCCTGATCTTGATGTTGTGCCATGGGTCATTGCTGCTTCCCTGGCTCCCGACACTCCTTGGCCACATCTGGCCCAAGCCACAAGCAGACAGTCCCCATCCTTCCCTGCCACAGAGCCCAAAGCAAGAACATGACTACCAGACACCACGATCACAGCCATGTGTCCAGGTCTGCTCCCCCACACTGTAACCCTGCCTGTGCCTCTGTCGTCCCCCTGCCAAAATGCTGCATATTGGTTGCAGGCAGTGGTCCCTGGGAGACCACATTTAGTCTCAGGGCTCCAAAAGAGGTTTAAGGAGAGCTGTGACCAGAGCCACAGCTGGTACAAGCCATGGGGTCACGGTCCGTGAGAACAGAGATATCCTGATCGATGCCTTTTGAAGATTTAGCTCTGCACCCTCCTGTAAACAGACCCATTGCCGTTCAGGTGAGAGCCAAGGTGTCTCCATGGTTTGCAGCATCACAAGGCACACCAGTGCTCCCAGTGCCCCCAGGAGCACACATGGCCAGCAGCCTCAGAGATCACCCACTGACCCACAGAGACTCTCTGTGGCAGAGTCAAGGATCACATGGAGTCACCGGCTACATCCTGACCCTGCAGGGAACCAAGGAGACATCTGACATAAAGCTGGAGAGCCCAACCTCCTGCGAGGGGCCTCACCTTTGGGTCTGGTGAGGGGCCAGGCTCCGGGCTCATCCCTCCAGCCACCACAGCCTCTGCTACCAAAGTATCCAAACCCTTTGGTCTATCCCATAACCCTGCGAGACGGTGCTCAGTGCTGCACAGATTGACCCAATTTGGGAAGTATTTAGCCATCAAAAGGTACAAATGGTAAGCGAAATAACAGGTTAACATGCTGGGTGCATGCAGGCAGATACAAACACATACCTGCGTCCACACTCCCACCATGCAAACCCTGCAAACACAGCAACGGCATGCATAAACATATGTATGCCTGTGTTTCATGGGCATACGTACACTCCCGCAGTGCTCACCAGCTGGGGGTTATTCATGTGGTTTACCCCCAAACCCCCCAGCTCAGAGTGGAAACCGGGGCCGTTCCTGGTTTGCTTTTGTCCTCCCACAGATTTGCAAGCGTAAACGCAATCTGCTCCTCTTCACACACAACGCTGCCGGCTAATAGGAAAAGTAAGTGGAACCAGAAGTTAGCTACAGTTGTCAAGCCAATATTATATGCTGGGGAAACCAGCAAGAGTCGCTAATCTCCAGGGAAAACTGCAAGCCCCCGTGCACACAGCCTCCTATGGATAAATAGGTATATAGGATCTAGCATCCCCCAGAGACCTCAGCTACTAAGCCTGCACCCTGGGGAGTCTTCAAAGCATCTTTTCTTCTCCTTCACGCCACCCACTAAATCCGCAGAGTGCGGCAGCTTGAGCCCCCGCTGGGTGACACCTCTCCTCCTTCGCGGCGAGCCAGCCCTGGCAGGGGCAGCGGGCAGCGCTTGGCACAGGTAGAGCCGGTGCCAGGTGTAGGGCGGCAGGGAATCGCGCCTCCGGATCTCACACGTGCGCGCCGCTGCTGGCTGGAGCCGCAACCTCTGCAAAGCGTGTGTGTCCCCCCTCCCCGTCCATGCCATCTCCGCAGCCGCAGCTGGGCCAGCAAAGCTGCATTGCCTGTCTGACACGTTTCCCTTTCTATCCCCCTCTCCAGGTGTGCACAGCTCTTGCTGACATTAAAGAGAAACGTTCCAGTGCCTTCAACACAAAATAGATCCCCCTCATTTCTTGAGACTGTATTTATAATAGTCAAAGCCTCCGTAAATTACAATTACGTGGATGTTCTGCCGTTGGTCTGGGTCCATTAGAGACACTTATTTTTCTTACCCTCATTTCCTCTCTCTTCTTCCAAGTAATAGGCTTTGCTGGTGCCGGTTCCATACTGCTGCCCCTTGGAAACAGCTGCAGGCGGGAGAGGCTGAGGATATTCGCTCCCCAAAGCCTTTGACTGTACAGCAAGGAGAGAAAAATGCCACCTGCTACCTGATGGGGACTAATTTCCTACTAGGAAAAATTGGTTGCTAAACATCTGTCCTGACAGGCTAGCGAGATGATTTCCAGCAGAGCTGGAGAAGGCAGCAGAATATGCATGCGCTGGACCGGAGACCCTGGCCGCAGTTCAGCAGTACCAGGCTGCCTGTGGCGATAGCAACAACAATAACAAAACTGATTTATCCTAAACCTCTGGTTACCAGAATCCTCTGCAAACTGTGCAGGGACCACAACGGTGCCTTTATGTAGGGGAAACAGACCACCACAAATGGAATTTTGTGCAGATCGCGACCTCAAGCTGCAGGGAACCGCGGGAGTTTAGCCTGCTCCCACCTACCAGGTGCCCGTGCCTGGATTTTCCAGTGTTCCCCCATAGCTGATATGGTAACAGCTACTCCTCCCCTGACTGCAATGCAATAACCCACTGACGTGGGGAGATGGTACTCTGGATTTTCCTTCTTCCCTCTGCAGCCCTTGGAGTGCTGACAGCTTAGCAGGGTTACTGGTTCCCTTCCAGGATGGCATTAGGGGTCCTACTTTCACCACAGGCTCCGTCCAGGCTGTTTCTGGGAGCCCTGGCTGTTTGTCCCATCCCACACAGCAAAGGGCATCCAAGCAGCCAAGGATTTGTGACCTGAGATGATGAAATAGCCTAGAAAGGAAACACACCTTTTGTATTCTCGGGAGTCCAGCACATTTCCAAAAGCGGCTCCAAAACTTACCTACGGGACCTTTCACACAGGAGAGCTGGAAGCAGACTTGGATGCTGGAATTCTCCTTTCCTGGGGGAAAGGAGAGAAACTTCAGTTTTGAAATGGTGGGCAAGTGTCCAAGGAACAGAAACCCCAGCAGTGATGGGACATACCGCAAAACTGCAGCATAGGGCTGTTGTGCAGAACCCATAGCATCGTGGTCATCTGTATTTTACAATGTGGCTTCACACTGAGAAATGAATTATCTTGAATGGTGAATGATTTTTTGTAAGCAGTAGGTTGTGAGGAGACACTCTGGGAGAGAGAGAAGATAACGGAGCCCTGTACATGGCCACAGAAGCGAGACAGCGGGAGGACCTTTTGATGTTGCAGCTCAGCTCCCTGCCCCTATTTCTTCTTCTAAGGGACAGCATCACAACTAGAGACATAACCTCTGTCCAAACTTCAGAGACTGATCTGATTTTGCTCGGTTTTTTGGTATTTAGATGAAACTGAATGAGCTTTTTTAGCAGTCTGACAACAGAGGCTTGGCATTGTCACCATGAAGCATGAGAAAAACCATGAGCCAGGTTTGGAAATCATGAGATTGGCTTGAAAAGCAGAAGATTATTTTTTTTATTTTTGCATCTGTTTAGAAACAATACACATTCTTTGTGTTCAGTTCCAGTTCTCTGAAATGTCAGGGTCTGGGCTTTTAAGGAAATTTATCTTTTTCAGCCAGAAGGAATAAGAACTTCTTTTTTTTCTCGTCAGTGATTCTTGTGCTGTTGCAGGACACTAAACTCCAGGCTTTGGGGTGGGGGAAGAAAGCTCCCAGCGACTTTCACGGGGCTCACTGTCAAATTAATCAGCGAGATGGCTGGTCACTGGCATGCATATAAATGCACGCCCAACTTGTGGTCCCACCACGTGTGCGTGTCCACTCGCAGAGTTCACCTCCCAGGCTGCGTGGCTACATGAGCCAAGAGCATCCAGCCAGCTGCAAGCATATACACAGCAAGCGTGAAAATCGGGGTCTGCCTTCCTATTTGTCTGCAGCTGACAATAAGTGAGGTTATCCTCCTGCCCGCTAGAAATTTCTGCTAAGGTTCGGCAGATCCAAACTTTGGACATAAGCATCCAACCAGGGTGCTCAACAGTTTCAAACACGAGGCGGTAAAAACCTTCTTATTGCTTTGATGCAAGTCTTGTGGCTGAGAGTCCTCACAATGAAATCATAGAATCACAGAATGGTTTGGGTTGGAAGGGACCTTAAAGACCACCTAGTTCCAACCCCCTGCCCTGGGCAGGGACACCTCCCACTAGACCGGGCAGCTCAAAGCCCCATCCAGCCTGGCCTTGAACACTTCCAGGGATGGGGCATCCACAGCTTCTCTGGGCAACCTGTTCCAGTGCCTCACCACCCTCACAGTGAAGAATTTCTTCCTGACATCTAATCTAAATCTACCCTCTCTCAGTTTGAGGCCGTTACCCCGTGTCCTGTCATTACACTCCCTGATAAAGAGTCCCTCCCCATCCTTCCTGTAGCCCCCTTTAGGTCCTGGAAGGCTGCTATAAGGTCTCCCCGGAGCCTTCTCTTCTCCAGGCTGAACAATCCCAACTGTCTCAGTCTGTCCTCCTAGCAGAGGTGCTCCAGCCCTCCAATCATCTTTGTGGCCATCTGCTGGACCTGTTCCAACAGGTCCATGTCCTTCTTGTGCTGAGGACTCCAGAATTTCTGCTAAGGTTCAGCAGGTCCAAGCTTTGGATATAAGCATCCAACCAGTGCGCTCAACAGCTTCAAACACGAGGCAGTAAAAACCTTCTTATCGCTTTGATGCAAGTCTTATGGCTGCGGGTCCTCACAATGAAATGCATTGGGTCATGCAAAAAATAAACCCCAAACGTGTCTCTGCTGGAGAGAAACCCCACTGTAGTTCTGGCATTAGGCGGAGCCTGTCCCCTGATGCCAGCTCCTGCATGTCTGGTGCAAGCAAGACCAGAGTCAGGCTCTTTATCAAAGAAACGGGCAGTTTTCTCCAAGTCTTGCAGTAAAAAAAAAAAAAATGGCCATCAGTTTGCATTAAAAAGAAAACACAAACTTCATACGAAGCATTCAGCCATGGAAACGTGCTTATGCGGCTCTCAGGATCCCTTTCGTTTCATCAGAATTCACATAAAAAGCCCTCTCACTGCTTCCCGTGTCAGCATTGACTCTTCCAAAATGATTGGCATCAAAGGTAGCAAACACTCCCTCCTGACAAAAGCCGCCCCCAGCAGCCCCTCGCCCACCACCGTCCCTCTCCCCACCCCTGACGGGTCCCATTGTGCCTCCCCCCAAAGCATCTGCACGATGAACAAAGACACGGAGGCGCAGGGGCTGGGGCTGGTGGAAGTGGTGGAAGGAAACACAAGCAAAGGAGAAAAGTGGAGCCGGAGGGATGGGAGCAACAGCTGCTGACTGACGAGTGTGCTCGGGAACACGCGAAAAGCAGCTCAAACCTGAAGGTTTTCTGCAGATGTACCTGCACAGGCATTTCTGCCTCTGATTATCCACTGCACTGGGCTTCCAATAGCATCGAAATCGCAAAGCTAATTGCACTGTAAAAGTAACGGCCTATGAAATTTTTAATGGAGCAGATTGCACTTGTAATTTTTTCCTCTGTGGTTCAATATACTTCAATATCTTTTATCTCTTGCAGCATTTGATTCAGGCTGATAGTGGATTTATACAATTGCCTTTCTCCACGCCATAAAGACTGGACCACAGGACAGCACTGGTCCATTTTCCCGATGGATCCAGGCAGCCAAGGGCCCCAGCTGGATTTTTGAGGAACATCTAAAAATACATCCTCGCCACCAAATCACAGATACATCAATACATGGAGCAATCACTTATCAGCAGTCACAGTTTTGGCATCCTTCTGCCATGGCATAGCACAGGGTAAGGACATGGCTACTGGACTTCTACTGCTCCTCCAGGGAAAAATGTAACTGGGAAAGGGAAAAACAGAAAATATTTGAAGACTTAGTGTCAGGGATGGAAGTAAAGCCGCATTTAAAGCAGGATGAGGATAAGTTCTAAAGGCAACATAGACCACTGTGCTAGAATGCAGTAATAACCATACTGGTGGGGGCCAAACTCAAGGGAAGACTGCAGGCACCAGACATCTTTCTGCACACCATTTAGGTCCAACGCTCTCACATCTTACAACCACTTCTAACCCCCAAAGCTAAAAAAACCCCTGCCATTGGCGGGTTCGTGTCTTGCAGTCACACCTCTTGAGCAGAAATGGATTGTCCTCTGTTGATGCTGATGTCCAAGAGAACGAGAGACATCCAGCTACAATCAGATCCTACAGACCCATCTTACCCACTGCCACCTTCATGGAATTGAGGATATAAGCATCCATCTCCCTCTGAAGTTCATGGCTCATCCAGGAACCAGGCATCCCATTGCCCGAGTCCCCAAGGGACATACTCCATGATCAGTGCTTGCCTAATGCATGACAAAGGCAACAAATCCTGCACAAAGCACAGCACTCGGGTTCACATGGGTACAAAAACATGGCTAATGGAGGAGAAGGAGGAAGAGAATAAGGTGATGTATTGGAACTCTGCATATGGAGCAGGGAGAGCCAAGCAGCACAGAGATCCACAGATGTTTTTCATAAGACATCAAAATGAAACATCCTCTCAGCTGTTTCATATCAATATCATGAAATTCCTCTTCCCTCAGAGATAACAAAATGGTCCATTTTCCACGCTGCCTCGGAAAATTCCTGGGTGAAAAATTCCAGCTCCAGTCAGACCTAAAAATTGTCAGGGAGGCCGTGAAGTGTCTACAGACCACAGCTCCACTGGGCTAAATACCATTAGAAGGGATGGGATCCCCCCAGTGGAGTGTGTCGCATGAGATAAAGAGCACAGAGAAAGAGCAAACAGAAGAAATGGGGAAATATGCCCACACCCCAAAATTAAGAAGCACCCCAAGGTGCCAAAAATAGCTTTATTTCCTGACTGAGCCCACCCTAAAAATGATCAGGCACAGTCTGCGCTGAGCAAATCATCGTCAGATGAAGAAACGACCTGTGCTACGCTGGTGCCACCCACTTTGACATCCGCAGAGAGTATCAATTTTAACAGCGTTAGTAGGAGGCTTGTGTTGCTAACTCACACAAACACACACACAATTCAGATATATTCTAGTAGACAGCTCTGGCCCATGACATTCCTGCAGGTCAGGATTAAAATAAAAGGCAGAGACGAGGCGTGCACCTCTGGTTAGACTGTTGGCTGGCTCGGCGCAGAGGCAGCCTGCAGTTAATCAGCCTTCTTTCTCCACTAACTGTCACTGCAAACAAAGGAATTAGCAGAAGGTCTGTAGGGAGCATTGAGATAATTTGGCTGGCTGAAGAAAAGAGAAAGAAAAGAAACGCAAAACAAAATTACTGAGAAATTTACTTGCACTGACCTCTCCATAAATATTTAGATATAATCATCATTACCTTGGAGTAAATTAAGTTATAAACAGTCTCCACAATTGCACATGATGAATGCGTATCGGCATCAGAGAGCACTTTATTGCAAGTTAATGTGGAAACAGAGCACCTCAATCAATCAGGATGCAGAAATGCTGTCTGATGATATCAGCCTATCTCAACCTTTTCATGCTGGACACCGCACACTCGCTCACCCACCCACGCCCGCCCCCCGTTCTTATTATATTAACAAATACATATCGAACCGCGGTAGATGGTAAGATGTATGCTTGTGGAGCTGGAATAACGAGGGACGTACAGTACGTGTCCTCAGTTTTGCTAGTGGTATTATTCATATTATGGTAACATCTACAGTGACGGAGGATATGGCCCCCCTGTGCTGAGCTCTGTATACAAACACAGCCAAAAGCCATCTGGGTAGGATTCATCCAACTAGACGCAGACATCCACAACAGGGGCGTTGAGCTAATCACCGTCAGCTCCTTTCACAGCCAGCCGAGAGAAATCAGCACTTTCTGAGCACAACTTTCCAGACCTATTTCAGACGTCTAGTTTAAGAAGAGATGAATCATGCCCTGGACTCCTTCAACAGCCTTGGCTCGATCACCGCAGACCCTTCGGGAGCCCCGGGTGACTACTGCTGAAGTCAGCATCTACACTGCAGATGCCAATTTGATGAGACGAGTCCCATCCGCTCCGACCGAGAGACTTGAGGGTTTGGGAAAAGCAGACAACCACATGGCAAGAGTATCCAAACTGCACTTTTTGGACATGAAACCCATGTAGCCTCCCAGGGCTGATGACTTCTCTGGCTGTAGAGCTCGGCTGTTGAAGGGGAGAGCAGAAGGGGGAGCGTGTTGCAGAGACTTGTGCCACTTGCACCTCACCTGCCCCTTAACTTTCAATGTGAGAGATGAGAGATGACAAATCATGAGCTTTGCCTTCCCTTCAGGCTATAGAGGCTCATTCCCTGCCCTGTCTGGCCCTTCACCTCAAGATCCTGCCCACCCCAAGCTGGGGCAGTTGCAAGTGCACGGCAGGTTATCCACTGCCAAGTAAGGACAGGCTTTAGGAATTGTCTTCTTCACGACACCTACCAATCACCCAGACCTTATTATTGCCACCACCCAACGCATCCAAAACTTAGTCATGCTGCACACACAGGACTAATAAGGGGGTACAATGCTGCAAAGGAAGGGAGGAAGGTGGTCTACTGAGACAACCGATGATGAAATTGTTTCTAAAAAAAGGAGCATGATCAGAGATTTTATTAATGCTCATGACTTCAGCACGGTAGTGAATCTTGCAAGAGAACAAGGATTTTAACTGGACCGTATGTGTGCCTAAACCTTTTAAGAAAGTCACTGAAATAGGCCCTAATACTGTAAAGCGCTGGACTTGGATTAATTTAAGACATCCGTGCATCATGCTGTGCTAATGGTCTTCGGAAAAACTGTCTTCATCCAGTTTTTCACTTCAGAGTTTTCTCTTGTGGAGAGAACTTTAATATGCATTTTCCCACATAAACTGGGACGTCTAGTTCACAGTGATGGTCAACTTGAATTTACCATTGGAAACAACAACAGTAACAATAGACGACTCAACAGACGAAAAGTGCCAGACAGAGAAAATAATTAAAATGCAAACCAAGTGGGCTGAGAAGATCTTTCTCATGAGCAGGTATTTATAGCAAGAGGTGAAAGAGAGACAACATAGCACTGACTGTCTCTACCCTGTTACAAGGTGAAATAAAAATATTCTTCTTCTTACTCTCCTTGGATATAGCCTGCCTAGAGTAAAATAAATCTCACAGCCTGTAGCTGCCTTGTTCCCTAAGCTGCGGGACCTTTCAAAAAGAGGTATCACAGATGCCTTTGCCGCGTTTGCACTAGCCCTGCCAGTTTCTTCTGAGAAGACCCTATCTTCTGTCAATGCCTCCCCTCAGTGCTACAACACTGACCCTTAATCCGATAATTACCCGGCCCAGTAAATTATTGCAATTAAGCCCACTTCCCAGCTGCAGCCGAGGACAGCCCCCGACAGGGCTCCGACCGCCTCGACACAGCCCAGCAGAGCGACGAAGCCCATTTTGCCAAACGGTGTCTTATCCCCACCGAGCCTTAGTCTGAAGGGAAAGAAAGAAATCGCTAAATCTTTCAACACAAGGCAAAGTTTTCTATAGATACCGAAAAAAATCTATTGACGGGCTCAGATCAAGGGCTTTTTAATTGAGTGAAGAACGTTAATTACTAAATCTACTGACTTCTAAACACAGCAAGACCCAGGGCTTTGGATTACCATTGTGCAAGGACAAAGCCGCTTTCAAGGTCTAGAGAGCATTTCCCCTTTGCTGCTTTACCCCCAAACGCCAAAAACTCTTGCAGCTAATTGTGGAGATATTTGGATGGCGCGGTGGCAATCAGACATTGCTTCTCTTTAGCTGAGGGAAGTGCTCAAAGGAGTTGTCAGGGATGGTTATCTCTGAAAGGTGAAGAAGTCTGAAAAAAACACAAGGTGTTGTTAGAAAAACAGAAAGATCAAAGTTAAAAGCATTTGGATGGATAAAATGGTTGCAAAGATTATTACTTCTTAACATATAAATTACTCAAATTGCTCCCATCTGTCTGCCTCCATGGACATATGAAAGAGGAGACCAAAGGCTTAGCTCCCAATACATTAAATCCTAATAAATCCACCCATGTTTTAAGTTGTAATACATGAAGCACTTTTCCTGGAAAAAATGGTCTGCAGACCAGCAGCAAAGGCTTTAAAACATGTTTGTTATGGAATCAGAAAAAGAAGGGATCAAACTGCAGCAGCTCAGCAGTGAAGGATTGCTGGAAAAGCAGAAACTAAAAATGTAATAACGGGCAGATGAAGACAGGAGGAAGCAGCTTACCAAGGGGAACGGCCTTGCTGGGGAAAGGCAGCAGAGTTTATGGCCCCACTCTTTATTAGCTGAGGCGGTCAACGCAGGCTTCTGGGGAAAAAAATAGGAAAGGAAATAAATAAAAAGGAGTTTAAGATCATTTTAATGGTTTAAGGCCAAATTCACAGCAGACCTGAGCTGTGTCTGGGGATCTCACCTCTATTTCTAACATTCCCTGATGGTTTCTCATGAAACGATGGCTGGGAGGCTGACGAGCACCATATTTCTCCCACGCCATTCTGCATCCTTTGCCATGCATACACCACCCTACCAGCCCACGAGATCCCTCTGGCAGCACCCGGCAAGTGTCCAAACCATCCTCCACTTTCAGGAGACCCACTTTCCAGAGATGTGGGCAGCCCTTTCCCCAGCCGGCCACTGCAGCAGTATATGACACACCATGGCTATTCCTATAAGCCACATTTCCCCACCCAGAGACAACACTTTGGCCAAACTGTGGTGTCTTTTTGGAGCAGGGACACATTTCCTCAGCCCACCTTGGAAGCCAGCTGCAATTTTTGACCAGATGTGCAAAATATGAGAAGGCTAGGAGTGTGCAAGGAGGTTTGGGGGGCAGAATAGAGGGGCTTCAGCCACAGTGTCACACACGTACACCACCAGTTTTTCTGGGATGAACAGGGTGATATTTCAGAGAGGTTTTAGCACCCAGGAAGAGCTACAAATTACCCACCATCAATAGGCAGCTTCTGTCCGAGTGCAGCAACATCCAGCTTACACAGTTTGCCCACATCTATTCAGGAGAGGCTAGGAGTATCTTGACATGAAACTTGTACAGGGATGTGGATAGGTGGGGGCCATGTTTCAGCATCTAACTGTGGATGATGGCAGCCTGAGAACCTTTAATGGCCTCAAATGGTGAGAAAACCTTTGCATTTTTGCATTTCACTTCATAGACCAGTGATAGAGCAGGGCACTTGGCAAGAAGCTTGCCCATATTTCTTTGCATGGCTACAACACATCAGGCCCCTGGTCCCTGCAAGGTCAGCATTTACAGAGCACAGGGAACAACATGACAGTCCCTCAGTGACACCTGTCCTAGATGTTGCTCTTGCAGCAAACCATTTTTGCCCCAGTAAAGTCAAGCCCAAAGCTAAATCAAGATACCTCCTAAGTTATGGACAATATGCAGCCTCTGGTGGCATGGTGGCACGTCCCCAAGACGCAAAGGCATTATTTTATTTAAATTCTTCTTACAGGGATTTATTTTCTTGACCAGAAGAACAGACACTGGCACAGCAAAAGGTTCTGCCGGCCTGCTTAGCATAATCTAGAGTTAAAACACAGAGGCAGTATTTCCTACGTCGGCTCACTGCTTCAAATCTTACCTGACATCCTGCATCATGTATGAGACATCTGCACTACACGCTGGTGGAACAAATCTGTCAGCAGAACGAACGTGCAGGGACAAATCCATCCCTGTTGCAACAGCAATGGTGTTAACCCCGGGGACCGTTTTTGGCCCACTAGAGTCAAATGGGATTCAGAGCAAGTAGGTCCCTATATGCATCTTGGAAGACAAATGAATGACTAAAATAGCATTAGTGGAAGCAGGAGTGCCTGTTCAGCATGCTGAGATACACTGGCTTGACTGCGGCTGTGGCAGTCACACTACGTTTGGATTCAAATTACCACCAATCAGTTATGCCCCATACAAATCCATCCCTTAGTTAAAAAAAAAAAAAAAAATTTCTTAAAACCTATCTTGTGTTATGCCTTCAGGGCAAATTTGCTTTTATGAGCATGAATAATTCATGCATGTTCATTTATTATTAATTAATATTCCATGAACATGCATGGTTTATTCACCCAAACAAAGCACTGCACCCCACACACTCTCCCTGCAGCCTGGCATTAGCTACTTGCCACAGCCCGGCTGACCAAGGCTTTAGATCAGTGTCATTTATCACCTCTTTCTCCCCAAAAGCTACTGAGAACATTTTGACCCTTCTTGCTGGTAACTGGCTTTCTCCATTTCCAGGGCTGAAAAAGGGCAATTCAACTCTACTGAGCTTAAACATCTGGAAGAAGTTGAAAATGTGGTTGCAAAAGGGAGGCAAGAAGAGGAGTTTGACTTTTTTTGGTGGGCTGTGCCAGGCTGCACCCATTTCCTTTTTGAAGAAGCAACAGCTGGCACCCTGTGAAATGCTGGTCTCTCTAAGTCATCGCATGGGTCACTGGTCAGTGGGGCTGTTGGGGGGACTCATTTCTCATTCAGTTCCATGTCATCAACACCCACATCAGCATTTCCCACATGGAAGTATCTCCTATCAGAGAGACTTCATTGCTCATGGCAGATCCCATGCCAACCGCATTTCCCTGTGCAGGCAGTTCACTGAGAGCACACAGGGATTCCCCAGCAAAGCCAAGAAACTAATGAAAAGCTCTTCCATCTCAATATAGATCCTCCTGTACATTGACTCTGGCATCAGCCCAGACCATGGCGGGGCAGCTGGATTTTTCTTCTCAGCGTCCATTCTCTGAAGAGCCCACACTTGTTGGCTTTGCTCCCAGTCCTGGATCTGCCCCCAACACATGAGCAATGCCTGCAGAGACAGCACAAATCACAATCCATCACCTTTCATAGGCAGCTCCAGAGGAACCCCAGCTGAGCCCCTTCAAGCAAGGTCAGACCTGCCACTCATAACTCTCTGCAACCATCACCATCTAAAGACTAGCAAAGCTCCATATTTTTATGGGACAGGCAGAGCAGGACTACCAATTGCTCCGTAAAAACATTACCCATAACACCATCCTCATCATTGACTCCACACAGGCCCAGGAGGACTTCAGGGGCAAGCAGACTCACTTGGGTGAAATCACCACCTGGATCTTCTTTGTCCTCCCAGATGGTGCCCACAAAACAGAATCACAGGGTTGGAAGGGACCTCTGGAGATCATCTAGTCCAAACCCCCTGCCAAAGCAGATTCACCTAGAGCAAGTAAAACCCCCCACAAAGGGATGTTTAGCTCTTGAATCTTCACCTGGTAGGAGCAGCCCTGTCACAAGGCACTCCTGAGTGCTCCGTTCATGTCCCAGGTCTCAAAATAACGACCTCACCTGC
Source organism: Dromas ardeola (assembly GCA_013398915.1). Taxonomy (NCBI): domain Eukaryota; kingdom Metazoa; phylum Chordata; class Aves; order Charadriiformes; family Dromadidae; genus Dromas; species Dromas ardeola. The sequence goes on from VYZM01000601.1 coordinate 270,112, forward strand.
ATCCTCTGTGTTACAGTCATAAGGATGCAGGAGCAAGAGCTGGATTTTCTTTATTTGGACTAAAATATTGCAATCTCTTTATATGGTTGTATGTGAGTCCTGATTTCAAGCACAGGAATGCTGAGAGCAGATAGTACAAAACTCCCTGTGTTTTAGACACTGGAACAGCTTCAAATCAGGAGTTAGCTGAAGCAAACAGAGGAGACACGATTTTGGCATTTACTAAGGGGTGAAGTACAGCGCAGAGAGAGGGGGAGAAGAGAGCACCACTTACAGGAGACCTTCATGTGGTGCTCAGCACAATGGGGTACCAACCACAACTATGGCAGGTCCCTTGATATTCCTGCAGTGGAACATGGAGGAAGAGAGAAATGAAAAGCAACAGCAATCTAATTGGTTTTAAATAGTGCTGGGTCCAAATCACAGGTCTAAAGCCAGATAACCCCATCTTTGAGAGCCTGGAGAGGGGAGTGGAGACCGGGCATGAAGCACGCCATTCTCCTTGTTCCTCTGTAATAGTTTGAACCAAAGGACTGGGTCCAAATTCCCCCAACGGTGGCATGCTTCAGATCTGGACCCAAAGTGCCTGATTCCAGTAAATACCCCGGGCACCCTCCTATTGCCTCAAATTGTTTTACAAATAGAGATAAGTTCAGAAACACTCTGAGAGTTACAGACAATTTAACACGCAGGGGCTGCTCTGGGAAAACTTAAAACTGTCATAATTCATCGTCCCCTTCCCCCGGTCCAGAAATGAAAGATTAAACCTAGGAAGATTTATTAAACTGACATTTTAATAGAATTTTTAGACTTTCCCTGTTAATAGTTTAAATATAATTGAATTCCATGAAAAGGAGGAATACGGCATGGAGCCGGTGTCCCCCAACAATAAGAATGTTTTAAACACTGGGGCATATCGCTAATGCATAATTTAGTCTTATTTGCATGGCCCTTAGAACTGGGAGTAACGAAAACACAAATCTAATTAACAGAGTGAAAGAAATGCCTCCACCAGCAAACTTCATCGCAAGCTCCACTACCACACACCCACCCTCCCCACGTTACAAGCATGAAACAGATGGCAAGGAGGAGAAAAAAAAAAATAAAAGACATCACACGTCAGCTCTTGGAGAGGAAGAGGGGGGAAAAAGAGAGAGAAAGCAGAAGGGACAGGATGGATAACTGTGCTACTTGACGATGCAGCAATTAACTTGCTGAGGGTGGAATAATTCTTGCAGTGCCTCTCTGGTCAGAGCACTCTCCCAACTTAGCTAAGGAGTAGATGTATTGAGTGCAGTGGAGAGTAAACCGGTTTTCATAAATCCCAGCAGGAGTCCGTTTCGCTTTATGAGATTCGTGTGAAAAATTGAAAATTCAGGTTTTTCCAAATGCATCTGTAATCAGCAGCCTGGGCTGCGTGGGTCCCCAGAGGTAACTGATCACGGAACAAAGTAGGGTTTCACAATCGCGCTGAGCTTCTCCGCTGCATTTTTAAAGGTTAGACATTAATTCCTGATCAATACAAGGAACAGCAGGCTATCCCCTACCCCCACTCCCAGAATTGTCTTACATTATTAACTGAGCCTTGGCTTTGTCCTAGAATTACTTCAAATCACAACTTGGGGCTCTAAGATGCAAAGTCCCTCCAGATCCAGAGCAGAGGGAGGTGAGAAAGGCCTTCCCCAATACCTTCTTTCCCCGTGCAGAGACAAATCCACCCAATCCTAGGTCTGACTGGCATTTGCAGTTTTTCTCTAGCCCCCCTTTTATTTTTTTTAACCCCCCCATTGACAAAGTTGCTAAAGAGAGCTGCTGGGTTGGGTATGGTCCTCCCTCACTGATCAGGGATGAAACTTGCTACAGGTTCACCCATGTTGCTGGTGGCTTTTGACTTCCTTACTCAAGAGGTGTTTCTGTCACTGGACAGTTGAAGAAAAATAAGGCTTGTCCTTGGCATGGCCCAGGCTGTCACCTGGTTAAACACGGACAGCAACAAAAACCTCTAGAGCTCAGCCATTCACCACAGTCCTCCTCCTAGTCACCATTAAAACTGCCACAAAACAGAGCACAATGCATCCTATTCTAAAAGAAATGGCTAAGTTGAATCAGAAGAATCACCCCAAAAAAGGGTCTGTATTTCTGTCCGTTGCTGATACAAATGGACCAAATATTGGGAAGCTTTCCAGTTCAGTCCCCAGAGTACATACACACACAGGTATGCACATCCATACACACATATTTCATATTTTGCATATTTCAAAAATAGACACCAGAATTTGAAGCTCCTTCACGTCTAGTTCGACTGCGTAGAAAAAAGTCATTCCAAATTAGTCTTCTCGGCTGAGCGTCCCTCCCTTAACAATGTGCCACACTAAACTCACTTACCTTTGCTGGGTTCCTCTGTGCCATTACTGTTACGAATTTCACTGACATCAGGGAAACCCCCTTGAGCTCTGAAAACAAACTCAGTGTGTCCCAAGCATCAAGTTTTACAGAAGCATTAAAAAAATAATTTAAAAAAAAAAAAAAAAAAACAAAACAGGCCAATCAACAGCCTTTTGAGATGGAAAATTTTCTGGACTTCTCCACCCTTGCACATTGGGAGTCATCTGCTTTCTGTTCAAGTGATAGGTGGTGGCTGCTCTATGTGAAGACCTGACGCAGCTTGACACGGTCTAGGTCAGTGGCAGGAGGGATTCAAGCTGGTCGGTCAATCAGATTTAGGATGGATTTCTCACTGTTGGTCATGCTGGTTCCTCCCCTGCCCCTCTTTCCCTCATGGTAACAATCCTGCAGCTTTGAAGCCTTCAGCTGCTAACTGGAAAAGATTCATAGAATCATAGAATGTGTTGGGTTGGAAGGGACCTTTAAAGGTCATCTAGTCCAACCCCCCTGCAGTGAGCAGGGACATCTTCAACTAGATCAGGTTGCTCAGAGCCCCATCCAGCCTGGCCTTGAATGTCTCCAGGGATGGGGCCTCCACCACCTCTCTGGGCAACCTGGGCCAGTGTCTCACCACCCTCACTGTAAAGAACTTCTTCCTAATGTCTAATCTAACCCTACCCTGCTCTAGTTTAAAACCATTGCCCCTCGTCCTATCGCACATTGCCCTTGCAAACAGCCCCTCCCCAGCTTTCCTGTAGGCCCCCTTCAGGTACTGGAAGGCCGCTATAAGGTCTATTCCTGGACTTCAGGCAGCATTTTGGGGAGTTTTTGGAAATCTTCACAGTGAGGCAGGACTGGCTTCATTAGCATGCACTCATGGTCTTATATTTTTTACTGCCTCTCTTCAGGGCTCATTTATCCCACTGAAATCAAACACAGGAATTCCCCCAAGGCATCCTTGTCAGATATGAAGTGACTGGGCTACACGACACACTCTTTCCAGGTACAGCAGCAGGTACAGGAAGGCTTACAATGGTTTTCGGTGTCGTATCAATTCATTATCAAAGGGAAATTGATGAATATCCACTTTTGCTGAGTTAGAGAGTCTCCTGATGGTTAACGAGCGTGAATAAAATGTTATGGAAATTAGTGGCTGAGAAGGGAATTCTGGAGCTGAACTTGAATATGAAATAGGTCATTAATACAACACATTTTTAACATCTGTTGATTGTTTCCAGTGTTGCATTTGTCACAAAAACATCTATATTAAGATTCAGTGAGAAGAACGTAAGATGACCCCACGCTCGTGCATGCACCCCTCTGAACCTGCTGCCACGGTCAGTGTAAGAAAGCAGGACAGATTCTGGAAAACCAAACAGGTGCCTACTCCTGGTGAGGAAACACAATTTATAGTCTCGATTGCTATTTGCTCACCTGTTCAGGACACCTCAGTATTGTGTGTGCTTAGCTGGCTGTGTGGAGTTTCTCATAAAATATGAATACTTCTTCCAGATACAGAGGGTGCTTAACTTGCGTTTACTGTATGAACAGTTATAGGTTTCTATTATTATTTATAAGCCTGCAGTGTGAGAAGCTTTTCTCTAATGCTCAAGAAGAGGCAGCTTCTCTCTTGCTGAGGACGGACAGACAGACAAGAGGACCCAGCAAGAGGAAGGCAAACGACAAACAAGAAATGTGCAGACAAGGCAAACTAGATTTTCTGTAAGCTGTACAGGCCATCTAGGTGTTTAAAAACAATTAAAATTGGAATGGATTTGGGATTTGTGAGTTTGGTAGTGTAAGGTACAGTCTTATCCTGTTGGTACAATCCAGTCTGTCTGGGTTCCTGAGCGTGGGGTTGATTTGGGTTTGGTTTTTTTTCCAGGTTGAAGAATGAGGGATGCAAGCCAGCAGGTAAAACAGGAAAAACTCAGTTTCTTTGAAGATAATCTCTGGTGCTCATAGCTGCCCCAAAGGGTCTCTGACACATCACAGGAGAGGAGTGGCAAGTTGATGTTTTGAGGGAGTGTTTCAATGGTGTTTAAAAGTGAAAAATGAACACTGTGACACAAAAAAAAAAAAAAAAAACAAACCAACCACCACCACACTGTGTCAAAATAACTGAAATGTTCCTTTGTGGGAAACAGGCATTGGGATACACAGATGTACTCACACCCCTCACCTCCCCTGTGGCAGGATGGAGACCTCCCAGAAGGACTAGGTCTGGGTAGGAAATGGTGATAATTTCAGGGCATTTTTACATCCAGTTCTGCAAAGCAGCAGCCTTTACAGTCTTGCAGAGATTAAAAAGGGGAGAGGGAAGGAGGGACAAAAGGAGGGAAATCTCTTTCCTACCTTCTCCCTGCCCAGTGGTTATTGAAGTACCAGTATGAAGTGGAAAAGGTCCAAGAGGAGAAAAACAACCCATCTGCAATAACCAATAAACTGTGAGCAGGGCAATACACGCAGGACACAGCACAGTGAGTTTCCAGCCATGGTAGTGACACAAGCTTCAGTTTCTCCCTTCTGGGGTGACCACCAGTCTTATCCCATCTTCAGTTACTTTAGTTGAGGATATTTCTCTCCGGCCAGAAATTCTACCCTTCTAACATGAAGTTTCAGTTTCTGTGAACTAGTTTCACAGAATCACAGAATGGTAGGGGTTGGAAGGGACCTCTGGAGATCATCTAGTCCAACCCCCCTGCCAGAGCAGGGTCACACAGAGCAGGTTGCACAGGAACACGTCCAGGCGGGTTTTGAATGTCTCCAGAGACGGAGACTCCACCACCTCTCTGGGCAGCCTGTTCCAGTGCTCTGACACCCCCAAAGTAAAGAAGTTCCTCCTCATGTTTAGGTGGAACTTCCTACACTCAAGTTTGTGCCCATTACCCCTTGTCCTGTTGCCGGGCACCACTGAAAAGAGCCTGGCCCCATCGTCTTGACACCCACCCTTTAAGTATTTATGAGCATTGATAAGATCTCCCCTCAGCCGTCTTTTTTCCAGACTGAAGAGACCCAAATCCTTCAGCCTTTCTTCATAAGAGAGGTGTTCCAATCCCTTAATCACCTTCGTAGCCCTTTGCTGCACCCTCTCCAGCAGTTCCCTGTCCTTGAACCAAGGAGCCCAGAACTGGACACAGGACTCCAGGTGTGGCCTCACCAAGGCAGAGTAGAGGGGGAGGATGAGTTTCTACCATCCTGTCAGAAATTTCTACACAAGCTCTACATAGGACAGCAACAGAAGCCCCCATTCAAATGAGGTCCATCCTCAGGAGAGCGTTGGCAGGGCAGAAAGGTGGTTTGGTTCCCCTGTCATGGCTTCAGATCCAGCACTTCATTCACAGTCATTGTTTACAAAAAGAAAAAGCAAGCCAAGCTTCTTGCCAACAGATGATAAAAGCTGGCACAAGTGACCTATCCAAACCATGGTGTAGAGTTTTGGTCAGCAAAATGCAATGATACTTCTGATTGAGGTACATAACCAAGGAGAACACAATTAGGGCAACACTGCAAGAAAGGACATGCTTCTTCAGAGACAAAGGCATGGAAGAGCAGGGTGACAGGAGTACTCTCTAAAATTTAAGGGAGGAGAAGGGAAAGAGTACAACATTTTTTATGTTTTCTGTTGAAGGGTTCTGCCCACCCCAGCCAGGCTCTGTGTAGCGCCTGCACTTGCTTCTTATGCATGAAACCTCAATCACTGCCTGATATAGCAGCTTTGGTCCAATAGATTGTTGTCTCAGGTGGTGCAATGTGCCAAAGCCTACTATCTCACAAGATAAGAATCACAAAACATGCCCTTTATGAGGAAGACAGAGGGCAGAAAAATGGCAATGCAAGTACTCAGGTTTTAGAGTTCTCCGAGCAGAGAACGACTCAGGTTGTAAAGATCCTCATGAAAATCCAGGGTAGTGCTGTCAAAGCCCTCCTTCCAGATCAGAGCCACCTCTATAAACAAGGGGCAAGAAAAGACAGTAACAGAGTTTCTCCATCCAGCGTGTATTGCAACCCTCTGGATTGAAACTCCACGTTGGTATAAGGAACAAAAAGTCATGGTGGGATAATGAAATCTGGAAGTCATGCAGCTTAACCACAGCCCAGGGGTTGGAAGTACCTAGACACCAGGCTACCAAGAACAAGTCACCTGATTTCTTGAATGAGGACCCAAGTTAAAACGATCCTTACCAGGCCCCTGTATCACTCATTCATTGCCTGCTCATAAGTTCTGGTGGCCACCTCAGCAGCTTCACCTCCATTCTGCAAACCACAGTGGTGGACTGCTATGTTATCCCATCACAATTAACCACCTCTGATTAGTTCAACTAATTACTGGATGCTAGCAATTACTCACCGACAGGCCTCCTCAGAGCCTTTAATAGCTGTTCCCGCAAGATCAAACAGGTGAAGGCCAAAAGAAGAAAGCAAAACAACTAAACAAGCGGGAAATGAGGGAAAGAATTAAGAAATTCCCAAACAGACCCAGGTCCATTGAGACCCAGAGCAGCAAACCACCCAGCTAATTAGCATGCCTGTTGCCTTGCCAGCATGCATAGAAATTTTCCCTCCAGCCCTTTTTCTTGCAGAAGTTCATGATTTGGGATTCCTCCACAATACAAGATGTATTTGCACATTCTCCTTTCAACACTGCGGTGGCCCGCCAAAACACTAAATCATGTCTGGGCGATTTTGTTTAGAAGGTGAATTTTGGATCCTAGGCCTCCAAGTGGAGGGATTTTCTTTGCAGCTGACTGAAGACAGATGGGAGGGACTGGGGGGAGAATGGAAATGCTGACAAAAGGGTAGCCTTAACTTATGGGGAACACTCTTCTTTTATGGATCTCAGAGGCAAAAATCCTGAGGAGGATGCTCTACATGTTGTAATAGCCACTGTATGTTTTCTGTTTCAGATCCTGTCAACAGAACTGAATAGAAAATAAATTGTTAAAGACACTCATAGACGTGATCTTGATCTGTATTAAATTCTACAGGATGCAGAAAAAAAATCCATAGAATTGTACCTGATGCTCAGAGAATGCTCTTGCTCCTATTCCCATCGAATTGTATGGAATTTCCCTAGACAGGAGAGCATCCAAATAGTATATTTGTTTCCAGGTGTGTCTTTTTTGCACCTGTGGTGGGGTCATCTGAGGTGCCAGCAGCATCTTTACCTCTGGCTTAAGTGAGTCTTGTTGGAACACACTTGTCCATCATAGCCATGGACATGAAAGTTTCATCCTTGTGATGCAGATGTCTGCCTTCCCCTGCTGTGTGCTTGCTTGGATAAGAGCAGGTCTGGTTACAGGCAGAGCATGAAAGTTTCTAAAGAGTGAAACAGTTCATTCTCTTTTCTCTGCCTCTTCTCCCGCCGGGCTCCCCGCCTGGCTGCATGCTTCACCCCTGTGGCTATAGCACTCGGAAGATGTCTGCTTCCAGACATCCTACTCCAAAGCCTTTTGTCTTGAATAATACTGATCTGACAAGTGGTAAGGGAGGATTTCAGGGTGTCCATAAAGCACTTGTCTTCCAGGTGGCTTTTTAACCAGAAGCCAGCTAGCTACAGACAACATGGCCACAGGTCCTGAAGCATCTCAGCATCCCAGAACCAGCCTCCAACCACAGCTGAGACCTTACCAGGAGGACTCTAATCCCCGGGGAAGCTGCTGGAGAACAGACGTTAAGCAGCTTGACATACGATAAGCTTGGTTCGGTGCCTTATCCCTCCCTTGCTCCAAACAGGATTTTCTGAAATGATGAATGATTGTTTTGCATTAGAAAAACACGTTATTTCCTGATTTGCCCCTCCAACCTGGAAAGACTGCTGCCAACACAAGGGAACGTGGCCAACGCTTTGAGCCTGGAAGGCTGACATGGGACAGGTTGTCAGAAGGAGACTGGTGGAAAACATGACCCTTCTGTGGACATCGAGCTTCCTGAGCGCAGCCCTTGTTCCTGGGGGTGGGCATCAGAGTTGGGTATCTGTATGGGGTGGGATGAATCCCTCTCAAAGCCAACAAAGGCAGCAGCATCTGCAGACCACGGATGGAAGAAACACCTGTCCCACATGTACACGACATTATCAGCCAAGTGCTTGAGTGGGAAAGGACAGCGAGTGTGATTAGACCTCTCACACCCTGACAAATGTCACCACGCAGGTCCTTTCCCTTTTTGAAGAAAAACAAGGGGGGAAGAGGGGGAGGGTACAGCTAAAGCTAGATTGTCCCATAAAACATTTTACTACAGCAAACCGATTAACATTTGACTCCGCTATAGAACCCGAACAATGCTAAAGGCTGCAAAATGCCTGCCTGAAAAGGCGATGCGAAACAATACGGTCGCGCAAAGAGCCCTTGCTGAGGCGGGAAGGGCCCCCATGCCGCCCCCCTGCCCAGCCGCCGGGTGCTTTCATGCCCCTGCTAGCTACCCATGCCAAAAAAGCACAGGAAAGGTGTTTTGTTTCAAAGTAAAATCTTTCTGGATGAAGCATGCGCTGCAGAAAGGCAGGGCACATGCCGGCCTTCCCCTTTTACAGGAATGACAAGAGCCTTTTGCTCTTGCAAATCAGAAATACTCCCCAGGTCCTGCTTTGTGTCCTCAAGGCGCTCCCCACCCATACATGAACCCCCACAGGGGATCCCTCCTCTCCTGCTCCCCTGGGGATCGGGAGCACATGGGGAACAGAGCAACCGGCCACGCAGCCACCGTCTGAACTCCACCAAGCTATTGCTAACTGTAATTCTTCTCCATTTCTGCAGGAACATTCAACGTATGCAACTTACATTCTTCTACAGTACTGGATGAGTTTTCTAGACCTAATGGGATTATCATGTGAACTGGATTAGAGAAGACTAAGTTTTAACTCACACGCTTTTGCTAATAAATTCAGCACTGGAAATCAGCTGAGGTTCACGCAGCCACGAGCATCTCTAAGGTTAGATTTGATACTTTTAGTAGGTTTATATACTTTCTCCTACAGACACACAGGCACATAACGCACTTTTTTCCTTAAAACCCTATTCATACCTTTTTTTTTTTAATCCTTTACTGCTTGCTTTTTATCATCAGAACTGCCAGAACATCTCCTTGCAGAAAGGCTCTGGGACCCCTCTCATGGGGCCGATCCCTGCACAGGTCTTGCAGGCACCTCCGGCAGCAGAGGCAGAGCTGCAAGTGACCGCCAACATTTGGGGACCCATCAGGAAAGTGACAGGAGCCGATGCACTGCCATCTCACCCCCCCTCCAAAGTACAGCAGGTTTCAGTGTGCCAGGCTCAGAGACAAGCAGGAGTGACATCCAGGAGCAGCAAAGCCATGGCCTGAGGAAGGGGGGTACAGGAATTTCCAAGAGTGGCAGCTGTCAAAGTCAACGTCAGTAAGGAGCCTCCTGGGTGGGAAATTGTCAGACCAACTTATCAATCGGAGGGCAATGGCTGACAAAGGCAAGCTTCTTGCTACGTCTTACAGGGAGCTTTTCTTCCACCCACAAGCAGAAATTCTGGCTCTCCCATGTTCATGACAAGACACCTCTTGCAAAGCATCCTCTACGCTCCACCAGGTAGGTAGCAACACAGCAGTGGTCAGATCGGACCTACCACTCCAGGTCCACCAAAAAGCAACCATGGGCCATCATGGGCAGGTCAAGCAGCGCCTGATGGGGGCCCATTTTCAGGGCTGTGTGCCTGCAGGAGAGGGGGGTTCTGTTGTTCAGAAGGGAGATGTGCCCAAGGGAAGCCCTGATGCTCTCCTCCACCAGCCCCGAGGAACAGGTGACCACAGCGTGAATATCCACCCTGGTCTGGGATGTTTGATACCAAACAGAGAGGGAATTAAGGCACGTGGGTCTGTGGCTGCTTTACATGTTAACTCTGGAAGGGATGAAAACGTAACCCGCTGGTTTTGCCTTAAGCAATACTTGGCTTGTTCTGTTCCCGAGCTTGTCTCCTGTGCAGCGTATTTCTTTTGCTGATAAATATTTATGCTCCGTGATTTTGATTTATACAAGGGGCTTAAATATTGTAAAGCTGGATGTAACCAGTGTAGAACAACATAAAACAAAGCACTAGTATCCAGAATGGGGTGGACTAAAAAGGCATGGCTCCTGGAGCGGACAATTTTACCCCAGAAATGACCTCTTCCCCCCCCCAGGACTGGCACAAATTGGCAGCTTCCCCTTCTGTGCTTTACAATTGAGATTCCCAAACTGTGTGTATCAAACAGGAGAGGTGTTTGCAGTATTGCCAAGGTTACTAGAGTGAAAACATTGCAAATGGCATTTGCATGATTGTACTTTCAAATCCTAACTTGTAGCAACAGTGCATTTTAAATGAAGGTGATTTATAACTCAAACCAGAACACTAATCATATGCCGGAGTAATAGGATTTATTTGTTGGTTGTTTGGTGGTTGTGTTTTTTTTCAGCTCAGAGACAACAAGCTATGTTCATGAAAAGGGAGATGGCTGGGCTTAAACCCTATTCCAACAACATTTTGAAAGGATTAGAAAACAAACACGAATGTGCTCCATTTTCAATATGTGGTTCAGAGTCTGTGTAGTTTCCAGTGCTTGCCTGCTATGAGAACATCCTAAGCAAGTTCAGACAATTGCCATTTTAAATTAAAAACTCAAGATTAGCGCAAAAAAAAAAAGGAGTCGCCTGGGGATCAAGAATGGATGTTTAACAGCGCCCAGCTGTTCTCCAGCTATGAAATTCCTTACCCAAAGCACACTGGGCACGTTATGAAGCAATGCTCAGTCCTCCACCAAGACTAGGATTTACAGCCCAATATCTTGACCAACGAAAGCTGAAAGCAGTTGCCATGTTCCCCACAACACTGGATTTCTGGGATTGACTGTTAAGGTCCTGGGGCACCTAACTTCAAGTCATACAATATTTATGGGGAGAAAGAGCTCGTTTAGGCTGTAATTTAGGAGGCACACTAAATCTCATGGCCCATATCCTTACATGGAATAAATGGATTAAGCCAATATACACCACCCAAAGAACTTGATTTTAACCTCCACCTCCTGCACACACCAGATTTACGGGAACAAAGGTGCTCCATAAGGGACTGAGGGTTACCAGAAACAGTTCCAACAAATTCACGTATATTTTTTTTTTTTTTTAACAAAAAGAACTTTTCCAGACATTTCTGAAATATTTCTGTGAGGCACACATTAAAGCCGCCTTCTAGGGCTTGTTTTAGTACAACCATTCTCAGTGGTGGCCTGTTAAGCTTACCTGTCAGATGTGGGAAACCAGGAGTGCTCGTGTGGTCTGTTACTGCAGCCACCTGAAGAGATGATAAACTTCGTTTGGCTGGTGGGAACTTCATATAACACACACTAACCTGGTCACTTAAATTGCATGATCGTATACTTGCTGGCAATTGAGTTTGGGCTAGTTAAAGGGGTGTCAAGTTAGGCCCCTAAAAACAGCACTTAAAATCTCTAGTTGTGCTTGGAAATTTTGGCCTTAAGCATGTTCATACACACACTGATTTTATACAGTGTGTGTGTATATATATCTATATATGTATAATTTCACACACACATCTACATAAGTCTATAAATGAAAAAAATTAATCTCAAATATGTCGCCCTGCAATCTGTCAAATAAAGCTGATATAATAAATATGTCACTTTATTTAACAACTGATGCTGAAGAGAACTAGGCAGAGTGAAAGAAATCAAGACAGGGCTTAGTAAAAACACTGAGGAAGGCAGAAATTAAAGCAATCAATCACATTCTCGTGGAACGTCTACACCACTCGAAATAATATTTTATTGTCTGCTATTGATTGGATGCCACGGAACAAAATTGCAAACAATGAATCTGGTGTTATAAACAAGAATCACAATAAGAATAACTTATTTCAAAGCTTCGTCCGCACAACAGTTTGCACTCTGCAGAGCCAGGCATGGAGCACTGGACATCTACTGGCTCTACCACCGTAACCTAAGAAAACATCCCTGCTCATTAACAACAGAAAGGTTGGCACAAAATGGTGCCCAAAATAAGAGCACGGTCCCCTTTTTCCCTCCTTTGCATTTTAAGCATGAGCATTTAAAGCTTGCAAACTCTGGTAAGACTAGAGGGAACGACAAGGATACAAAAGAGAAGTGGCACTTCTCTTTTGCAGTGAGATCTCGGTTCTGGAAGGAGGAGGAAAACACCTTGAATTTTAATCTCCCGGTAAAATAATGTGAAAAATCAAGGAAATTGTGATGAATCAGAGAGCAAAGCATGGCTGTAGAAGCCATCAGCCAAACCCAGGCAACTTTGTGGAAAAGAAAACTTCCACAGGCCCTTCCTCAGCCACTGTCCCCAAGTCTCTTCCCAGGTGCTGTGCCCTCGCTCGGATGGGACGTTGTCACCTTGACCTCTGGAGGGACCAGGTAGATGGGTCAGGACCCAAACTGTGTCTGATGGAGAGAACAGAGTGCAGGACAAGTCATGAGAGGTTACGTCCTGTTGCTGCTAACCAAGCCACAAGTTACTCATCAAACACCTCGACTAACACCACTGGGACAACCCGAGAAGCAAGGTGCTGCTCATGCTGAGCACTGGTCTGAAGATTCACCTCTAGAAAAGATGAGTTGCCACAATACGGTTCATCACAGCCACAAGGAGTAGGACCCACAGCTGGTACCCAAACCCCTCTGAGCTTGGCTTGTGGTAAGAAGCAATCAATACCTGGCAGGGCTTTTTGTGCAACTGGGGGAAAGTCCTGCTTCTTTCTTTCCCCTCTAAAGCCCAGAAGACAATAAAACAGAGCACTACTAACATCTCTAGGAAAATGAGAAGGGATGGTGATTAGACGAGCCAGCCATTCCTGATAACATCCAGACTCTAAAATAAAAGCAGGCATCTATGAAAGCAGAAAGCTGGATGAAGGAGCAAGCAGCCAGGATAGAGGATAAATCTCTTCCTGGGTTGTCCTGTGATGCCTCTGGATTGTCACACATTAGCCATTTACCCAGACATGCAAATGGCATGAAAACACTGGGCCAAATCCATCCACGGTGCAAACTCATTGAGTTCCATCAGATCTACACTGGGTGCTAATTTGGCTCATTATGCATAACTGAACATAATTCTAATTGACAGTTTTGATTACGCCTCACATCACTTCTGCTCTAATTTATCCACATGGGGCAAGAAAGAGGTAACACACAGATTGAGGCTCCAAGGGTAACAGCAACAGGAGGACGAAGGAAAACCACCCCTGGAGCCGCGCACGATGGCCAGGGGTGGAGCTGGAGGCATTTCCCCCACTGAAGAAACGTTTACCCTGCTGGTATTCAGGAATCAGGTTGTTTCTAATTTACCATTACGCAGCTGTACATACCCGATAGTTTGCTACCCACCCCTGCAATATCCAATCTCTACTATTACTACAGATTTTATGGAGTGGGAGTCCCTACAGGCATTTTGGGGGTAAAATCTCTGCTGGGTATGTGAGGGAGAGCGTGTGTGTGCATGGGCAGGAGTACAGTTTGGGGGATTTGGAGTTTATAATTATTTTCTCCCATCTGTCTCGTACACTCCCCCTTCTCATACAGACTCTTCGTGTCTCACATTAGAAGAGAATTTCAAACCCACAGGGATCAGCAGTGCCAGCCCCACCTTTCTGGGGAGAAGTAGTACTTCCAAGGGCTTTCAATTAATGTGGATGACAGTCTGGTACGCTGGATACACCCATCAACCAGTCGGTAAGCAAAAGCTCTTGTCCTAATGAATTATAATTACTCCAGAAAGGTCAGCCTAGACCCCCACCAGGATGGGAACGTCCTCAGAGGGCTGGGACTGCACAATAACATCCATGGACAGATCCATGGATCTCGATGTACTATGGATTCTTTGGGCCCAGAAAGCCCAGTTTGTAGCCCCAGCCTGTAGGAAAAGCTAAGGAGGAAAGGGCACAACTGGCTGAAAGACAGCATGTAAAGTGGTTAGCAATGGCACACTCCCGAACCTGCAGAAGCTTGCCCCAGATCTGGGTCTGGCCAGCGTCTTGATCAATGCCTTTGATAAAGAGTCGAGAACATACTTGTGAAAGGTACGGTGGGACCAAGCCTGAAAGGGGCGCAAGTGCTTGAGAGGAGAGGAGCAGAATTCAGATGGACCACAATCTGAAATACAATTATCTGAAAGAAGCAAGAAGGGAATCTAGAGAGGTGAGTTCAACCTCCTGCCCTCAGGAAGGACATCTCCAGAGCACAGGCACAACAAGAGGTGCTGGTTTATGGTCGGGGGGGAGCAGGCAAAAGGGACACAAAGAGCCAGCAATGAGAGGAGCATCAAAGTGGTGGGATGTGCTGACCGGAGGGGGTACATGGGAGGCACATGACCCACCACAGCCCGGGGGGGATAACCCCCAACCTTCCCGCTACCCTCAGCCCAGCCTCTGGGGTCCCTATTCAAGACCAGGGACGTTTCCTGCTACCGGATCAGGGCACATCCCATAATCAACCCAATTTGCTCTCTGGCCACTGCTGAATTTCAAGAAGCAGCTCTGGCTTTGGGACCAAGCCAGCCTGTGCAGAGGAGGACACCACACGTCCATGGCATGGATTTTGGGGTGGTCGGCGCCCTGCCACCTGGTTAGCAGAAGGCTCTGCAAGTACAATGAGCATTTAAAGGGGTGGAAGGAGTCATCAAGATGTACAAAGCCAAATCTGTCCAAATCTGTGCGAGGGAAGGCAGCGGTGCGGAGGAAAGCAATCTGGCACCCTCTAGTGTGATGCTCTGAGAAAAGCTCATCCCTCCCGCACCCTTCGCCGCATCTTTCCTCGCAACCGCGCAGGCCGTGCGTGCCCGCAGGCTCAGTCTCGTCATCCCCTGTTAATTGCCATCCACTGTAGCAAGACACGAAACTCATTAGCGTGAGCATCGTCGCATCACGGTGAGCCTCTTGGGCCATTTGCCTCCCAAGACTTGCAGCAGGCGCAAGCCTGACCTGCAGGAGATGCGCAGCCCGGCAAGGCTTTAGAAGAGATTTTCAAAGTTTTGGGGACCTGGCGTGACTGAGACTGACAAAGTGCCTATGCCAGGATGCTGGGGCCACGGTCACACGCAGCACCACGTGTGCGGGATGGAACACGAAGGCAGATGTGTCCCAGGGCACACGCTGGGAAATGATACGTCGCTGTTTGACACCATTAAGCCAGGAGAAGGCAGATTCAGGCGACTGTGTGACATCTGGAATGGGACATTTGTATTAAGAGAGTCTGAATTACAAAAAAAAAACAACCCAAGGAGCAGCCAGGGCCTCCCAGTCCAGCCCGTCCCCAGCAGTGCACACACATCTACAGCAGCCAGAGAACATTTTGCCTTTTATGACTTGGCTCTCAAGCCATTGGAAGAAAAAATGACATTCTTCCTTTCCTAATCACCTTCACCGTCCTCCAGTGAACTTTTGGGTAATGTATGCTGTGTCATCAGAGCAGCGCCGCTCCGCGAATGGTAAACAGGCACCCGTATATTTCTCAGGATGACAGTTCACATTATCATTGAAACTGAGGAGCCAACACAGAGCACCGGCAGGACGACATAAAATACCCGCAAGCCAGAGAGCACCATCCCCTCCGAGGGACTGGGACCACTTCCACAAACACTACTGAATAAAACCTCTTCCTTTCCCAGGGCTTTGCAAACAAAAGGGGTTTGGGGTCAGACCATGCAGCCGTGGGACAGCAGTTGGTGGCCTGACCTTCAGTGCCTGGGGTGGTGTAGGCGGGACAGCTGTCCCAGCAGTGACTGCCACCTCTGCCAGCTGTCAGAGACAGGACAGGGCCAAGCCCCAAAAGGCCGTGATAGATATTGCTACTGGTACTGCAATCACATTAATGTGAGTGTCCCTGTCAACCCTGGAGAGCTGGCATCTAACCAACCCTTGTGCCACTGAAGGTCACCCCTTCTTGTCACATCATTGCTGGCATTTTTACATGTTGGAGATTTCTATGATCTGTATAGAGATGGGTGTTTTGTGTTCGGTTTAGGGCAAACTTATCACCCCAAAACAGTCCTCTGTCCTCATCCCGCACGCTCTTCCTTGTCCTGTTAGTCCAATACCAAAGGACCTTGCTCAAGTAGGGGGCAACCCGGGGCCACGTGTCTCCTGCATCACCTCTTACATCCCCCACTGCCCTCCTCCAGGTCCTGTGCTCCTCTCCATCAGCCAGATATTTCCCATGAAAACCAGTTGCCAGTAATGCAAGCCATGGATCTGGCTCAGCTCTAGTTAAAGCTGGATCCAATTTTACAAAACCCATCTCACAAGCAAGTTCATCTCCTATAAATAAACACAAAACCTGGGACGTTTGCCTGGCCCCTGAAACAAAAGGATTTTTGCTATACAGCTAAAATTTTTATTGCTAGTTAGCGTAAGAGAGGGGGAAACACAAAAATGCAGGTTGAGCCAGGATCTACGAGAGGTTTTGCAGGCAGATTAGCCAGTGTATCCCCTTAATGACCTTTAAAATGCCTCTTGCCTGTCATGCTAAATTGCACGCTCATTTTGTGATGTGGCCGCATGTTCACAGAAGACTAAGCAGAGACCATCCATGACACAGATTGCTTTCAATTTATATACATGTTCTAAAAAGCGTGATTTTTCTCCTTTAAAGATGCACGATTCCTTCTTAAAATCAACTTATCTTTTCAAACCATAGACTCACCAAAAAAATGAATATACTGAATTCAGCAAGCTAAAGTTATCAGAGGTGACTCAAGCCATAACCAAGCCATTAGAGATATGACCAGATCACCATCCCCCATCAGAAGCAGCATTTTTTTTGGAGGCAGAGCAAGAGGATAGACATTAAAGCAACTCCTTACACTGGCCTTTCCACTTGCAAACTACAGCTTCCTTGACACGTTCAATGCTTGAATCTTTTCGGAACACCACAGAAAGATACAGCCTTGCCATAAAAACATTAGAGAAGCTGTGCTTCATAGGACATCACTTTAAAAACAGGTCTCGGCAAGATGCATTGAGGAAAAGTACTGCCCTCCCCGCTGCAAACCAGGCTGATGCTGCTCTGTATCCTGCCTGCCACAGCAGGTACCAAGGGAAGAGCAGCAAAAAGATGACTCTGGGTGTATAAAATTGGGTTGCATTTTCTAGTTATGTACTTACAGAAGACACAAAAGGAAGAGAAACAGGGGCCCAAGCACAATACTTGATCTACTGATCAACAGGGCAACATCGCACTTGTCCATGTCTACAGCTGTTAAGTGCTACTGCAGTAGGAAAAATAACACAATAATACCCAATTCACTTGCAACATATTTTGTGTCTCACCACACCCTCCCTAAAAGTTTTGAATAAGAACCATTAAATGAAAGCTGGAGGGCAGGTCATTGCTCAAGGTCAATCGATGCATCTCCTTCACGGTCAATGAAGTTGCATCTGGCAAAGCCTCAGCCACAGGATCTCAAGAAGGTTTGGGCAGGGGCTGTGTTGGTGAGAGTAGAGTGAAATCAGTGACAATAAGATAAACAGCCTGAGCTATTGTAAAACTGAGGAGCTGAAACCATCTATCAACTAGAAACAGAATAGAATAGACTATTTCAGTTGGAAGGAAGCTACAGTGATCTTCTAGTCCAACTGCCTGAGCAATTCAGGGCTGACCAAGTTAAAGCACGTTGCTGAGGGCATTGTCCAAACGCTTCTTAAACACTGACAGGCTTGGGGCATTGACCACTTCTCTAGGAAGCCTGTTCCAGTGTTTCACTGCCCTTTCAGTAAAGAAATGCTTCCCAATGTCCAATCTAATCCACCCCTGGTGCAGCTTTGAACCACTCCCATGTGTCCTGTCCCTGGATCCCAGGCAGAAGAGCTCAGCACCTCCCTCTCCACATCCCCTCCTCAGGAAGCTGTAAAAGCAATGAGGGGACTCCTCAGCCTCCTTTTATCTAAACTAGACAAGCCCAGAGTCCTCAGCTGCTCCTCATAGGGCATTCCTTCCAGCTCTTTCACCAGCTTTGCTGCCCTTCTCTAGATGCATTCAAGGACCTTCACATCCTTCTTAAACTGTGGGTCCCAAAACCGCACACAGCACTCCAGGTGAGGCCACACCGATGCTGAACACAGTGGGATAATCACCTCTCTTGACAGGCTGGTGATGCTGTGTTTGATGCACCCCAGGATTTGGTTTGCCCTCTCGGCTCCCAGGACACTCTGCTGCCTCCCGTTGAGCGGCTGCCGACCAGCACCTCACTGTCCCTGCTTCTCAGCTGGGAAAAGAGGGCAGAACAGCAAGTATCTGTGTTTGTGACAGCTTTAAAGTTAAAAAAAAAAGCTTAAAGGGAAAAAGCTTTAAAGTTAACACATTATTTCTTGGTTTCCAACAATTAGTGAAACAGAAATAGATTTTTCTCAATATCCCTATTACCTTATTTTTCTTGCTTGTTCTTAAGCCATTACTTAGTTCAACTCAAACTTACTGTTAAATGTACTCCCATCAATGCTGGCCAACAAAGCATTTAGGCACATACTTAACTCAAAGGAGATAACTAAGGTGCATTCAGCAAAACTCACTCATACGCCTCACTTTTTTTTCCCTCTCTGAATAGGGGCCCTCCATCGTTTTAAAAGCTGTATTTCTTTTCAGCATAAAGTACTGTAGCCGCAAAAATCAATGCACTATGCTCCATCAGTGCGCATCTGTCACTCAGCTCCCCGCATGGGAAAAAGAAGAGGCACACAGGGAAAACACTCACCCAGTCCCTCTCCTTTAAGAACAGCCAAGAGTAAAAAGATGCATAATTTAGCAGAACAGTTTTATTTGTGTATTGGGTTATTTTAAACATCAGCTAAGGTTATGTTCTTGTCATCAGTTGCTGCTGGGTGTTGCTTCAAAGTCATTTTGAGTCACTGCTCTCCATCTTCATCTGCTGATGGGCCCCCAGGTAGTGATGGAAACATAACTTCCCTTGACATGGATAACCTCCAATAAAGGAGCTACTTCCCTTTTGACGTGCTGATTAGAATAAATGAGGGGAGGCAGAAGGGAAGAGGAAAGGGGACTGTAGCTCTTGAAACGCAAAGAAAACGGGTCACATCCTGCTCTCTGCTTCTGTGGCATCAGATTCACTCCAAGCTATTTGCAAAGCAGCAAGAAACTCATTAGATGGCTGCTAGGGCTATTGATGGGAATGCAAATCTTTACCTACAGTACCTTATTCCACAGCAAACGAGCAGCAGGCTGGGGAAAACCAGAAAGCTGCGGTCCCTGGTCTGGGAGTCCAGCAGACTGAAGTATCATCTCTTTTTTTCAGATCTCAGTCCCAAAAAAAACCCCTAGGGTCTGACTTCACTCAGATTTTCCATTAGATGCATCAACATTGACTTTAAAGAAATTCCTCCAGGTTTCCATGAGCCCGAATAAGGTGAGGATCGGAGCCTGAGTGTTCAGTAAATCAGCCCAGGCCCAGCGCAGTATGAAAGGGCTGTGCTCAGAGGGATACGGTCTGGCTGGCGCTTTGCAAGACCAAGGGAAGTCTCCTCCAGAGTCGAGCTTTTGTTTTGGCCTGACACAAGACTTGCCAGAGCCAGTAATTCTTTCCATTATCTTCCGCGGGCTTTGGATTAGGTTGCTTATAGTGAATTCAGCTTTGGCTGCCCAAAGTGATACTTCATGAGATCATCTAGCTCAGAAATCAGGTAGATGGTTTCCAGAAAAATCCTGCCCTGGTCTTCCAAGGGATCCTGCTGAGATGATGACTAAGTCATTGCACTGGTCCCAGTAACGCTACTTACAACTGCATCACCCAGCCAGGGGCTTCTCTCTAAGAAAGAGCATCAACACCCCCCATCTCGACCCCTCAGTAGGGTCTGGGCTCGCTGTCACATGCACATTTTCCACAGAGCGCCAAACGTTGTCATTTACACCCATAAAAAGCTGAATTCAGCACTCTTTCCATAAAACGGATCGTGAACCCTTAACACCACTTGCCTCTCCTTGGAATAATAAATTATGAGGACAAATGGCAGAATCATTATCAGTTTCAATATCCAGTCATAAATAGTCTTGTAAGAACACTCAAATGATGGTGTTTTATTGCGTTAGATATCACTTGCCATTAATTACAGCATGAAACTTTTGTACTTTGATGAAAAGCATTTTAGCCAGCTCAGTTATAAATTTAAAACAGACTTAAAACAAAAGGCACCTCAAGTTGCGTTTTGTTTTTTCTTTTCCTCTACAGATCTGAGCACAAAATAGCATTTTAAGCTTGGAATGACACAAAAGCAAGGTTTTATAAAAGCTGTTTTATAGCACACACATTCAGCTTTTAGCACTTATAGCAAACTAACAGTACCCGTGGCCATTTTTTACGGTAACATTGTTGGCAGCTAGATTTCACTGCTACAGATACTTCATAGTTCGTTTGGTTTAGTAGGGGTTTTCTTACTAACGATGAAGTGCTGTTGCGAATCGACGTGATCTAGTTTACATTTCTGCCCTGTTTCTTTTGTTCGGATCATTTCTCCTTCCCTCTGCCACTGTAACTCACCACACAGGACAGAAACGCAGCTGGCCGCAGAGCAAGCCTGGCATCAACAGGAGCTGGTGGGTTCAGCCCCCAGCAAAGCTGGGTTACCCACAGCACCTCCCATACAGTAGTCAACTTCAGCCTAACTTCAGTGGGACAACCCATGGGAGCAAAGCCAAGATCTACATTTTCAATCAATCATGGCATCAGTCTTAAAATTGCAGGTTGAAGGGATTCAGGCTGTGGCAATTTAAGTTGCTGCTCCTGGGGAGCAGGGTATCAGCCTACGGCATAAATCCCATTTTGCATTCGCTTGCAAAAGGGATTATTCCACGCCTGCTCTGGACATGGTAACCTCACAGTCAGCACAGCCAAATCCCCGAGAGACCAGGATTCAGAGCCTCTGCCCAGCTGAACGGCAGTACAACGATCATTAAATCCAGAGGGATTGCTAACATCCATACATGAATGTACAGTCCCAAATCCAAGATGCACAGCACCAGTTGTACCAGCTCCCATAGATTTTTAAGTAGATTTGGAGATGACATTTTGCTTTCCTTTCCCAACCCTCCAGGAGGAATTATGGGTGGACCAGTTTTTAAATTATTCTCATGAGACCTGGGAGACCAAGGTTTAGCTCCTGTCCTGCCAAAGGCTCTCGCTTTGCCCAGGGACACAGGAAAAACACTCAGCTTCTCAGAAGTATGGTGGGAATCTGCTTAAGCTTAAGACAGCGAAGTTTAGGAGTCAAACTCCCGTGACAGTCAATGGAGATCTGGTCTCTGCATTCAGCGGTGACTTCTTGTCCTCATGTGCCTGGAAATGGCCCCCAGGAAGATTTGCTCTGTAACCTTCCTGGAGACAGAGGCGAAGCTGACCGGTTTGCAGTTTTCTTGGATGATCCTTACTCTCTTTAAGGATGAACCTAACATTAGCCTCTTCCCAGTCACTGGGGACCTTACACGATCATCACCATTGTGAGAGCAGCCTCACAATGACATCAACCAGCTTCCTCACCACCCTTGAACACATCCCACTTGGTCCCATGCGCCCACGTACGCCCATTTTGCTTCAGTAGTCCCTAAATTGATCCTCCCCTCCTGTAGGCAGCACCTATTTCCCCTAAATTCTGCCACCAGGCACAGAGATAAAGAGGCTTGACAGCAGACCTTACCAGTAACGACAAAGGCAAAGAGGACCTCATCTTTTTCCATGCCCTTTGTCACTAGGTTGACCAACTCATTCATCAGCAAATCAACATGTTCCCATTTTCCTTTTTCTGATGATTTACCTATAGAAATCCTTATTCTTGCCCTTCACACCCCTCACCAGTTTCATCTCACTTTTGGTTTTTTTTTAAATTTCATCCATGTTGGACCATATCTGAGATCCAAGGACAAGTGACATTTCCCAGGACTCATCAGCACCTGTAAAAACAGATGTCATTGTCGCAACTCAACTGTTGCTTGAAATGGTGACCGTTTGCTTCTTGACACAAAAGTGAGAAATTGAAGAAAAACAGTCTAATTGCTCATTTAAGGCAGCTTGTTCTTTCCCTTCTGCTTAGCCAGTTAAAACCTCCTTTGACAATCTGAGAGTTTAGCTCCCAGTGCTCTTGCTTAAAATATAACAGATGGCCTCTAATAAGTAAATTGAAAAGTGCAAATAAGGTTAAAACAATTTTTCTTTATTGAATATCATTAACTTCAAGGCTGTCCACTTTAAAATGCTAATTAAACCTCACTTCCTTTTGCAGGGTCTAGCGAAGAAAGATTGCCGTGGGCTAAATTCCTCTTGTTTATAGAGGACCAGCCCAGCAAACCGATAGCAAACTGGGCTATTACACGTCCCAAGCTTAAGAAGTAGAATTGGAAGCTTTCCATTTATTTGTCCCTTCCATATTACTTCCTTCCCACAAACCACAGTCAAGAAGGAAATTCAAAAGAGGCCAAGTGTGAAACCCCGCTCTGTCCACGTGGCAAACAACAGTTTCTCTAAAGGTCACCACTAGTCCAAACCAAACTCACGTTTTCAGCACAGGATTTACGACACCATGTTATAGCCCTGCAAAACGTCATGCTGCGGGTACGGGGCTTTATATTCCTGGCACCACACACAGAGTACAAGAGGTCCTTCAGCACCTCGCCCCCACCTCATTCCTAATTTCCAGTTCAAATTTATTCCCAATCAGTATGTGCCACTTGTTCATGTGCCAACGTTGTTCTTTGGCTTAAACAGCTTCCCCCTGCTCTTTACCCCCAATCTGAAGGATTTATACTGAATGATGGTATCACCTCCCAGCTTCCACTTGCTAGGCAAAGCAAGCCAAGCTTTTAATCTCCTCCCCTAGGACAGCCTTTCCCTTCCCCTGATCAATGTATGAGCCATCTTCCTCAACTGTTCCAGTTTTAATTCTTTTTTCCTGAACACAAGAGAGCAGATTTGCAAATGCCCTCCCAGAGCAGATCTCACCAGAGTCTTGCACGAGGCAATGCTCCCATCTCAGCTGGAAAGGCACACAGATAAGCTCAAGAAGAACATTCACCCTCTTCATGGCCAGGTCATACTCACAGTTTCTAGTTGAAATCTTTCGCTTCCTCTACCCCTGCTAAAGCTTAAGCTCCCGGTCCGATACAGGTCCAAAAGGCACCACAACTCAGCCCCCAAAGACAGCATCATGCTCAAATGTGTGGTGCTCATGGTGTGAAGAAGCCACCAGCTTTCTGGCCAATGGCCTCAGGTGGACAGCACATCACAGCAAGGGAGCTCCCTTGCCCGGTGGGTTTGACACCAGGTCCCAGTTGGCAGGCCAGCCTTGGTAGGCTGGAGGAAGCTCAAGGAGGGAGCAATTTCCGTGTTCTCCCACGATCTTGGGCTGCTGTAGAGGAAAAAAAAGCAAGATGTATCAGGCCAGAAGAAAAGGAGCCTGACTGAGTACCTGAGTCACCAAGCAATTCCTGAGTCCAGATGCATTCTCCCTCCCCCGCTAAACACATGATTCTCACTCATCTAAGAAAGTTAATTTATTTTATCATTTAAAGATTCAGAGTAGAAATTACAAAATGCAGAACTTGATATAAATTCCCTGTCCAGTCTCACCCCAGTGATTTCTCACCTAGACAACCTGTCTGAACATCAGCAACCCTCACCCCAAAATACTTCCAGCACTGCCTGTGCAGTGACTCTGACCTACAGCGACATTTCTGGGACAAGAGAGAAGGGAAAGAGTTTCTTGACATTTACTTTAGCCTTTACGGGAAGCACTTGCCCCATGGTGGCTCATCTCTTTTGCTATGGAAGCCCATGAGTGACGAGGGTTGACTACCAACAGGCAGGGGAAGTTGTTAGTAACACTTGTTTAACCGGTCCATTTATAAAGCATGCCAAAACCACACACTACAGGTATCAAAATGAAGAATTAGTATTCACTGGGCAAATAGCAAAATGAGTCTACGCTGAAAGGCTTTTGGGAGTGTCTGCTGTGCTGCAAACATGGTGAGATGGAATCACATGAAACATCATGGCCATATCTTCTGAGCCAAGAGTCACTGAGGAAAAAAAAAAAAAACGCTTTCATGGCAAGGGAAGTCTCGAAATGAGGCTTATTTGCTTATTCATTCAGTTGAACTGACTAAATCACGTATTGGATTAGCTTCAGAGTCTTCTCTTCCCTCTGCTTGAGTAGGCATTTCTTCTAAGGGACAACAATGTCAGGGACCAGAATAATTAGGCTGAGAAAAGGAAATTGGAAAAACATATTGTCGCCTCTCAACAACATCTTTCTTGATCAAAAGGGTATTTTCTGCTCTATGCAACTGTCCTCAAGTAGAGCAGGAATCTAGTGAAGAAACGGTACCAGGAGTGACAGGGGAATGTCCCATCCTAGCCTAACAAGCTACGGCAGCAGTGTGAAGAGATGCTCTCAGGAGGCACAAGCTGTGATATCAAAGTTGTGTGAGAAACCTTTGCTTCTTATTTGGATTTTTCCAACGTGTTTTATTTTAAGATAGAAGCCCTCAGCTAAGAAGCAGCTCCATTTCTGCTGTGTTTCTCTGTCTAAGCCCTTCTGTTATACAGCATGGCTTAGACTATTTTTCAAGGAGAATTCCATCTTCCAATACACCAGTATTTATCAGATCTGGAACGGAGTTGAGATTTCAGGAGGGTAGTACGTACATGTCAGTCAGAGAGTAAATATCGTCCCTGAACAGCAAGTTGAACAGACCTTTGTTTTCCTGAGCAATGCTTGCCTAAGTCTTAAGGGAACTGTCTTTCACCGAACCAGGGTACTGAGCTTGCAGGCGTAACACAAGTGCCTGAAAGAGTCCGGCTTGAAGGGATAAACAGAAGCAAGGGCATTGCAACAAAAGGACAGAAAACAAGAATGTAAGTAACAAAGCTCCCGACCTATGTCTGCTGGATATCTGCATGCAGGTGTACGGAGAGGACTGTCTGAAGGGAGTTGGGGAAGTCAATCTTACAGATTTGACAGTAAAAACATTACAGCCCTGGAACAAGAAAGCTTTCTAGTTGCACAATTGTAACTGGGGACAAATCTTGTCTCAAAAGTTGAAACCAGCTTTCAATCAAGTCTTCAGGAGTTTTGGCACAGGAAGAAAAAATTGTCTTTTTCTGTCCTCTTCTCCACACCACTGCCTTTCTACTCAGGAGGGAGAAACGGCTCACTCAGGAGAAAAATAACCTGATCTGTTGTAGACATCTGCCATAAAATAAGATGAACAACAGCCAGAAACTCCTCTCTCTTGTGGTCCTCTCCTCTGATTAAAAAAGAAGCCCATACGACAGCAGACACAGATGTCTCTGCTGGTCAGATGAATCCCACACCTGAGTGACCAAAGACTTCTGTTTGGCTGATAAGATGCTAAAAGGGAAACGACAGCCAGATGGATGCATTACAGAGTACTAAGACACAATATAGCTAATAAAAGCAGAGCTAATCACAGCATCTTAACAAAGAACGTATCACAAATACCTGTCATCTAAAGAGCTCAGAGCAATAAACATTGTATGCAATTAACAATATCCCCAGTTGTTCTAATGGGCAGGCTGACGCATCAATGGATGAGGGAGCTTAGTGAAAGACTGAAATCGGAGATCATAGCAGTATCTGTAGGCAGTGATAGCTGCTCCTTCACCCTTACCCCTCAGGGTACGTGCTTCAAGAACACTAAATGAAATTATTGAGTTCCCACAATGGTCGAGACATTCCCACAAGTCCAGGATCACCGCAGAAGCATCATTCTCTTTGTCAAGGCAACTTTAAGAAGCAACAGAGGGGCAGAAGAACAAGTAAAGCAAAATGAGTCTTGGGGCTGGATCTCAGCAGGAGACAAGTTCAGTCAGGAAAGTGTGACGTAAGAGAAGTGCTTAGCATCCCGTAGAAGTGGGAACAGCTAACAAGGCGAGCCACGCACAAGAAAAGGTTGTAACTGCTGCAGGAGAGGAAAAAAGGTTCAAGGGGAAAAAAAAACATAAAACCTAAAAATCTTACATTCTGGTAACGTAAGCTTTGATGACAGAAAGCTAAACCACTTGAACTGGCTAACCAAAGAGGCTTGACCTAGGTTGTATCAAAGCACAGGTTAGCAGGGGCTGTAATTACTTTGAATATATCAAAGATGTCCTACTCACGCACCTCAGAGACATGCTCAGAAAAAAGCCGGTTACCAAAAAAATTCACACCTCGCACATCACATAGTGATTTTGACCTGCACAAAACAAGTGTAGAGTAACAACAAGAGAAAATCCTTTGGTGCGGATATGATTTTGTACCCAACTTGCACAAGTGTAAAACACTGTACTAAAATTTCAAGCCACATGGAATCAGGACTACAGTCAACTTCAGAGAAGCTTCTTAAGCAAATGCTCCTCATGGGATAGCGATCCCCTGAAGACTGAGTGAATGTCTACCCACCTTCTAATCACCCTTAGCCATATGTTTGCCAATTTCAACCCAATTAAACATGAAGATTGAGATCTCACCAAAATCAAAATCCTAAAGGTTACATGAAAAATCAGTGGCTGCAGAGATGAAAAATCCAAATTAGCACCTTTCTGCTAGGGAAGGAGTTATAACTTCATGACAAGCACCAACAGCAGACAGTTTAGTTCTCTAAAACGTTACGTTTTTCCTCCCCCACCCCCTAACCTGCACTCTGGGGACCAAGGCAATAGAAATACGGATGAACCAAATGATTTGTTGAAAGTTCTGCTTTGGCTTTTTGTGGCTTTAGACACACATCCTTCACTGCACTGCTCTGTGATCTGTAGTGGTAGCCGCAACTCCAAAGGAAAAGAAAGCTGAAAAACAAAAAGGTCCCAGTGGGATCACACACGGCGGTATTCAGCTCAATTACTTATTAAAGCACCGACAGAGCATAGACTTTTTTCAGTACATTACTTATTCAATCAGAGCTCCAGCTCTCTCAGACTGATCCCTTAAGAAAAAGCAAACATCTTTCCCTGTTTGTTTCTAGCTGCATCACAAAAGACTTTAAAGACTTCAGGCTGCAAAGAAAACTGTTTGTCTTTGGGTCACGGTACACCAACAGCTTGTGGGTGAATCCAGTGCAGCTCTGACTGACTGGCGAGGGCACAGGCCATCGAGCTAAGGAAGCTGCTTGGATTTTTCCATGTTAACTCCATGACACACCTCCAACCTAGAGTGTCTTTGCTTATGCAGGACAGGAGCTTGCAGGTCAGATGGTGATGAACAACCTCCTTGTGACAATCAAGGGTTTTGTTCCAGGAGATGAGATTAATTTTCCAGCAGATTAGTCTAGACTGGGAATAGCTCAGCATGTCTTTAAACACAGAAGCTAACCTTTCGTCTAGACAAGATGGGGATGCCACATTGCTCACCTTGAAGAACAGGAAGGTCACTTATGGGGGAGGGAGGAAATCAACCTCCATCAAATATGTTGAGGTAGAAGACATTGGCTTGCTTTTAGATTTCGGTTAGCTAAAGATGTTAATTAAGTCAGTAACCTCTCTACTCCAGACAACCAGAATAACATAAGGCAGGCAAGCTGGCAAAAAACCCACGTGATTCTGGAAACCAAAGGGCACCAGATCCTTCCATCACTGCGCCTGTCAGAGCAAGAAGCCTGTGGTTCCTCGGCAGGCTAATGTGCATTCCTGGAAAGACAAAAAGGAGAGAGTGGTGGAAGTCTTACAACAGCCTTTCTTCAAAGGACCTTTCTACGGGGAGATTTATTGAGTCTTATTCTATCTGACACTAGTCAGTGAACATGTGCAACTTTGGTGAGCTGGAAAAAAAAGAGCTTGTCTATAAATTCTTATACTCCAGACACCATTCCTCAGAGGCCAGCCCTAATAAACCCATCACCACAGCAATACTATAATTCAGTGCTGTGCAGCTCCTGGCCCTTCAGAGCCTTGCATCTGAGTCTTTTCTCAGGGACTCCTGCAGCAAGCACACAGGGCTCTGAGGAAACAGTGTTTTAATGCTAAAGTGGGACACATCGGAGCACCCCTACCCAGGCCAACAGAGAAGGAAGTTTTTCCTTTTCCCTACTCAGAGAAGAGCTCAGGCCCAGAAAGTAGTTAAACCATCTCGATGATACCCTACTAGCACCACATAACACTCTGTTAGGAGCCCATATATTATCTAGAAACGTTCTAACATGTGCTATGAGCTGGGAAGCGTAAGCTTTAACCTTCTTCAGCCAATTAAGAAATTGACCCCAGTCTCCCATTTCACAGGCAAATAAAGCCACAAAACTACAAGAGACACCACTCTTCTCACTCTGATAAGCCAAATGAGCTACTCAAGAAACTGTCACCAAAACCGCACAAAGCTAAAACACCGCTCTGAATCCCTTCCCTGTGTGGTTAACCTTGATGTCAAGTAATGTCCAATAACCAAGATATCAGTAACCAGGCAGAACTAAAGACTAATGATGATGGTAACGCTGCTTAAACTAGTAGGCATTGTTTAACTTGCACCGATGAATCCTTCTGTACCTCTACAGCCTTGCTCAATGACAAAGCAACTGCTGACGGTGGAGGCCTGTAAGAAGTATTATACGTTTTAGCACTGTACCTCGGGACCCAGAATAATAAGCACATAAAAGAGATAGATGTGTATTTGTAATGCCACCTTTTAAAGCAATTGCTTAAAAGAAGCCTGCTTTAGAAACTCGGAAATGTAATTCTTGACCTTCCTGAGTAATCATGCTAATATCAAG
This sequence comes from Dromas ardeola, assembly GCA_013398915.1. Classification (NCBI taxonomy): domain Eukaryota; kingdom Metazoa; phylum Chordata; class Aves; order Charadriiformes; family Dromadidae; genus Dromas; species Dromas ardeola. The sequence continues at coordinate 299,227 of VYZM01000601.1, forward strand.
AGAAGTTATAATTATTCAGTTGTGAACAAAAAGAAGGCACTGTTCGTACTCGCAAATGAAGCACTTAAATATAAAAAGGAGAGCAAAGGAAGAACGTGTCCATTCCCCTGCCACTCTGGAGGTGAGTCACAGCAAGGGGGTCCCACTCTCACCACAGAGATGCGGCAGGGACAGAAAGAGAGCTCCTCGGCCACTGTAATGGGAAGAATATGAATTGGAGTCACCCAGTCTCCAGCAGGCACATAATCCAGCTCTCAGATACTCAGTAAAGAGATCCTCTAACTCCCTACAATTCCCTGGCTTACTCCCTAGGCACATTACATCATCTACAAGAAGGGAAGAAAGGCTTCAGTCACTTTCATTAAACAAGTCTGCTTTATTCCCAGAAGAAATTTTATCCTAAGGGAAACATACTGGCAGTGCAGAACGATGCAGTAAAATGTTCCCACTTGCACAGGGTGATTTAGGATGTTCATTCAAATTCTGTGACTTCCACACGTCTCTGTGGAAAGATCTCCTGGCTTGTATTTTCTCTAGGATTTTCTCAGCCAGAGTCTACTTAATCTGGACTAAAACATTTGAAGTGGAAGAGTAGCAACAGAGCAAGACCAGTTCTGCTCAAGATCCCCAAGAAAGAAATGGGATACTGGTGGTATAAACAAAAAACAAAAAACCAACAAAACAGTGACCTATATGCCTCATTGGGAGCAGAGCCCTACTTCTGCAGTTGCACTCAGCACACACAACACACAGAATTTCATAGCCATGACACCTGAAGGAGAAAAGGAAAACAGTATAACCCCAAACTGGTGTGCAGATGGAACCAGCTCTGCTTCCCATGTTTATTCCCTTATTTTCTTTTTTATAAAACTGATGTCAAGTAAAACATTGTGCAACAGTGCCTGTATCACATAAGGCCTCTGTGCTTTCCACAATTTATAAAATCCAACCACATCATGTGTTATCACACAACAGACTTTCCATAGTGTCATGTAACAAGAATCCCGCTTCTCTGAGGATCCTACAGGGTCTTTTAAAGACTTTAATCAGCCTTCACACCACAAATCTCCACATATTAAAGAAAGACGGGATTAAGTAAGTGTGCTTACGCTTTCTGTTGGTTTCATGTAGGCAAAAGTATAAACATAGAAAACTTACAGATGTACAGAAAGACAGTTTCAAAAGATTTAAGCAGGAGAAGTTGTGTAATTAAGATACTGTGCTAGATAAGTATGCAGAGATGCTGGCACACTAAACGCATGGAATCAAAGCTGATAGAGATGGGCAGAGTGATTCATATACAAGGGACTTGACTTTGGCATCCAGCTATTCCCAAACAGCAAGCACGATCTGAAAAGTACTCAAGAAAAATTGAAGTCACAAGCACACAGAACAATATGATGCTTTTTTAATCAGGCTTTCAATCACAAAGTAAATTTTTCCACCAATACGCTCAAACACAGACATTTAAAAATTATTTGTCTACAAAGAACAAAATGATTTAAACAACTTCAGTAAATTCTGAGAAGATCTCTTCCGATCTCCTTGGGAGTCCACTCTTCAGCCGACTTATACATTTTGTTTTGCTTCTATTTCGCAAGACAAGAAGAGGTTGGGTTGTAGATAACCTTCTGTTCAAGCTCAGCATATCTTTTCAGAAGTGGACGATAGAGCTAAAAAGGAAAAAGAAATAAATATGTCTAGGTTGAAAAATTAGATTTTTAAATCACGCTGCAGTTAAAAAACATCTTCAGACCTGAAAAATACAGCACCTTCGTAGGTACCTGAAGGTTTGGCGTTTTTTTCCCCCCAATTTGTTCAAGACAATACTGCAGTCTTCCTTCTTCAAATGTCACAGTCCTTTTTATCATCTCTTTTACAGCTTAATTTTATGACACACGCAGGTTGTTCTTATTGTGGCTGCGTTCTTGCTATAAGCAGAAGTCGTTACTTCCCGAGGACGCAGCTCTGCTAAAGTCACCTCTCCCAGCCTGACATGCCCCCTCGGTAATAGCTGTCCTAATCACCCAGGCAGAACTCCTGTCCTTGCCTCCCTCCACTGCCTCAGGACGGATCACCGCCTCTGTCCCCTCCTCCTCTGCTGGGCTAATAAGCACACGGCCACCCCCTAGCCCAGTCAAACACCACCGTCAGAAAGGTCCTCCTTGGCCAATATGCTGACCAGGGCCTTCTAAAATACGCTTCCCACTCCCTCTCCCGCCCCTCTCATACTCCCGTGTGTATCCGAGCTGCTTCTCTCCTTCACATCTTTCACAGCCACAACTTTTCTGATCTACACTCTGCTCCATGGCCAGGCTCCTTGCTCCCAGGCAGACAGAGCGCCAACTTTTTTCCACAATTACACCAAGTATCTCAGTGGGTTTTTTATATTTCCCTAGCCACAATTATCCAGGAATTGTGACAACTGTAAAAAGCAGAATCAACGCTAAAATGTATTCAAAACCCCAGATTCAAACACGCCCTATGCTTTTGGATATGGGCGAGATCCTTGTTGGGATTTGTTTCATTCGTTACCTTTTTATTCTCCCCCCTTTTGCTTCAAATCCATCACAGGACATATCACAGAAGATGAGCTGCTTGTATGTGAGGTTACATAGCAGAAACCCCAAGTAGAGCCTAGCCCTACTGCTGGATCCAACCCCAAACTGTACTTCATATAGACCTTGGAGATACACCTTCTTCCTTATCTCCTCTTACTGGTTTTAACTGTCCATCTAATAAAATCAGTAGTTTGACAAGCCATACCAGGACAGCTTCACTCATTTGCTAGCTCAAGCACAAAGACGGGACTGCCAGGAGCCAGCGCGGGGTCTGGAACAGGCTCGAGCAGTCCTTCGGAGGATGCCATAAGGTCATATCCCTGCCGCAATGAATCCTAGGGGCCGCCAGTCTGGTCTACAAGCCCTCTGCACTGATGTTATTCATAATCAGGGCAGTCTCGCTCCTGGCTCCAGGTTCAGAGAGGTTATAGAGCCATAATGAATCATGCCCAGTAAACTGAATTACTGCTCTCATCAATAAGTGAGATCCAGCATTTAAATGCATTTTATCCTTTTCCAGATAAAAGCCACGGCCAACAACTGTATATGCATGAAAAATTCAGGAGGGAGATGTTTCAAGTGTAAACCACGAGGCCATATGAAGAGACAGGGTTGTTCTTGCGCAGTTTTATGTACAGTCCTGCAGCAGCCTCAGTGTCCGTAACAGTCACGCTTTCTCAGATGACAGAAAAAATAATAATCAAAAGTTTGCAGTTTTCTCACCTAGGTAGCAATGAATTAGCGTGTTTTGTTCTTGTGTTTCAGTTGTCAGCAAAATACCTGGTTTCTATGTTTCCCTCTTCCTGAACAATAGTTTCAGTCTGACCAGAGAAACCTGGATTTATCTCTTCATTCCCACTTCCACTTTCCATGATGGCAGGTGAGAGCAACTTAATGGACAAATTCTGCAAGAGGAGCCTGTTTTGATCAACTGGTCCCTTTTACCAGCCAGATGTTACAGAAGCTAATGCACGTTTCTTCAACAAATTAAGTATATCAAGGAGAAGAAGAGAAGGAGCATCTACAGCAAACGGAAGGAGACTCTGATTGCCAGCCAAGACCTCATCAGGACAGTTTTTAAACCCATCTCACAGTGATTCACTTAGTCTTACTGTGATTTAAACTTACACCAATTAAAACAGAGAAACCTACTCCTACCTCTGCAACAGACTCATTCGGTGACCTGGGGCAAGTCATTTAACCTGTATGTGCCCCAACTTCTCTTCCACATAGGACAGCGATACTGAGATCCATAAAGATTTATGCAGATTTAGGGGGTTAGAAAATAAAATGCACCACTATTATGAAATGCCACATGACTCAGCATGGGCTTTTTAACTGACTACATGAGGGCCTTGGGGGTTCAGTGAAGTATGTATATATATTCTTTTCATGTTCCCAAAGAATATTATTGCTCCCATTTCTGCTAAATATGCACATCAGAGTAAACAAAATATTGAGCAGGCAACTATGGCTATACTGGGAGTATCAGTATGTGAAGCAAAAGCAGCTCCTTTATTCACTGAAGCATCTATAATCAAGCCTCACTATTTCTTAACTTTGCTATTCTGTAAATTTGAGAAACCCTAGGCGCTTCTCAACAAAGATTCAGCACAACAGAGCTGCACTGGTAAGCGAGCTCAGCCACCGAGAAAGCAGGCTCCGTATTACTTGCCCAGCAGTATTTTTACAAAATACACAACAGCACATTTACTAGAAGGCTGGGAAGTATTATTGTTAATAAATCACTCTAAATTAAAATGTGTCAAAATAAATGAACAACCACGTTTACTGATACAGTTTCTTTTCCTGTTTATTGGACTTAAGCACGTAGCTTGCTAACTGAGAAAATGCAGGCATTTGCAATAAGCTTTCCAGCCATTAGTGTAAATGAATGCTGCATTATGGACCATCTGATAAAATGCGAACAAAAAATTAAGAATATTCCTTGTACTCTATTCCTGCTCATTTGGAGTAAAAAGCAGCGCAGTTCAGAGAGCTGAGCCAAATTTTTAAATTCCTCTTCCTCAGGGAATCTGGCTGTAATACCACCAGTACATCATGGCTGATAAGCGCAGCAGTACCACAAGCTTTTCACAAGCAGTATTTTACATGCCAGCTTGACACCAGCTGAAGTTTGGGGCCAAAGCAGTGCAGCTCCCATGAAGTACGGAGAAGAAAAGCCAAACTGCACCGACCAAGAACCTGGCCTGAGCGCACACACAGATGTGGCTGTGAAAGACGCTTCTCCGTGTCTGTCGTGACTGAACTGTCTCCACAGAACCTTGGGCAACTCCTCCTAAGCGATTCCAGGAGCCTTTTTCCTGAGGCAATTATATAGATTTATTTTTATAATTGAGGTCCAAAGGGAATAAAGAACTCTCAATGATGCCTAAAAACTCAAGAACATAAATTCCCCCTCTGTCATAGCCTCAAACCTAATATATCAGACCATGATATTTAACAAAAGTAATTACATGTATCACAACATGAACCTTATTATTGTCCATAATTTAATTGTCCTTGCTATATTACGGCCTTTTCTCCTGCTTATCTCTACAGCCTACTCCACAACATTAGCTGTACTCTGATGGCTTCATTTACAAACCCCAAACTTCTCTCCTGGGACAGTTTGGCCACACTCCGACAGTCCCAAGAAAATGCTAATGATAAATATTGCATTATAACAGAGAAAAACTTAACCTGCCCTCCCTGGAAAATGCATTCAAATAAATGTTACCTTGCTATCTAGTCTAAATCAAGTATGTCATCCTCAGACTATATCTCACCATAGTACCAGCCTATGAACTCAACAGGCTTTTACTGTTTCCTTATACAATGTTTGGGAGAATGGGAAATTGTCCCATGGGACATCTGCCGCCCTCCAAAAGAAAAACGAGCTACGAATTATTACGAGAAGTGACAACCCACATGGATCCGTCTATCTCCTGCAATGCTATGTTAGCCCATGATTGGAGCAAGTCAAAATTTACAAGTTACAAAAATGATGCTGATTATTATCTAATTTTAATCTACCTGAGTACATTTAATCTACCCTGAATAGATTAAAATTAATCAGCCTGTCACAAACACTTACTACTTTTGATAAGTTCCTTTATTTTTAAACCAAACTCAAATTATTCAAAGAGATTTGCTTAAGAAATCAAGACATACAGATGTTTTATTTTTACATCGTAGCAGTCATTCACCTTTCTTAACACAGAAAGAATACTTCTAAAGCAGAAAGAATATGACAGTGTCCTGAAATACTCTGAAGACTCCTCCAAAGCACCACACCTCAAACTGTCACTTTATTTACTTTGGATATTAATTCTGCAAGACTATCTTAATCAGTTTAATAGGTTAAAAAAAAAATTATTGGCTACACAAATCAGCTTATTCAAACACCTCATCAATACCTATTATATTTTTGTGGTTGTATTATTATTACCTACTTTGCACTAAATTACCTACCTAAACCAATTCTAGAAAACAACCTCCCCCCTGCAAAATCTAACTCAACAAAAATATCATTATTTTAAATCAATAAGTAGGTCATTATAACCTTCCTGGGTAATAGGGTCACTTCTATAAATCCACCTACTTACAAGGCAATTCACCAAAGTCAAGAAAACCCGTTAGGTCTACATTTTCCCTTCTTGAATTTTTGCAGGATTAATACATCTCAGTAGAGTCAATAATGCAATCAAAAATTAAACATCCAGAGGTAGTGAACTGCGCTACACCTTCTCCCTACAAAACTCTACATGCTAATATTACAATAAATCTGACAGTACATCATAGGCACGGGGCTTGTATAAACACCAGTGATCAACTCCAGATAATCATGTTCTCTCTCATGCTTTTTTGCTTAATTAACCAACTAGCCAACCATCTCTGTTTTAACAGATTACTAAAATAGAGCTGAATTCTAATGCCGGAATAATAGATTCTTTCTGTCTGTTAACATGTATTTATTGGTCTAGAATCTCCTGGTTATTTCTGTCATGCTTAGTGGTTCTGATTAATCTTTTTCCTTGCAGGAGGGAGGAGGCTCCAAAGAGGTGAGATGACTCTTTAATTCTTGCTATTCTGAAAACAGGGGAGAAGGATTCATCGGGTTAACCCGCAGATGACTGACTTCATCTAGCTTGGTTGAGTAAGTGACCAAAGACTACCACCATGATGGTTACTGCCAGTATACCTTATGGTATATACCTTATACCCTGTTTGGGTCTTGAGAGAATTAGAAACAAGCTCAAGTTGGGTGAACCCCCACACCCTACAAATACACTGAGAAGTCAGGTTCAACTAAGAGACTTAGTGTCATAGCCACAGAGAGGGATTTATACTCTTTGAAATGGCCTCTTCCCGGCAGGATGGTCTGCTACAGGATACAGTCCCATTTTTGACAGACAAGTTGGAACTTACGGGACCTCAGTTTCCACTAACAACTAAGTCATCACCCACCACAAGCTCTACATCTCCCATCTTGTAACTTTATTTTATCTGCCCATCAGAAGAGCTGTTTCACATGCCCTGCTTTTCCGTTTTGAAATCACACTCATTATCACAAATGATCCTTCAGCAACCAAAGAAACATTTTTACATTTTTGGTTCCTGGAAAGCCCTACTGCATGCATAAGCCTTGGCAAGGAAGCTACATCAAACTGTTCTTTGATCTCTGTCTGTGAGAGGTTTTCCTCCCTCCAATGATCTAACACATGTTGCCTCCGACCTATACCAGGAAGAAAGGATGAAACCAGAGCAGATTGCTGTGTTACGACCTGTTTTTATTCCATCCTGCCAAGATTTAGCTGTAGCTGTCCAAAAAATGAAGAGAAGTGGTCCGGGGAATTTCACATTGGTTAGCCAGACTCTTTCAGAAGAGCTCCTCAGTGAGACAGAACTTAACCTCGGGATGACTTTGAAGTTTATAAAAAGAACCGTCATTTAAGTGAAAGCCTCTAACCTCAACAGAATGAAATTGGATGGACAGGGAGATGCAGCTCTGTAAAAAACAGAATCAAACTGACTCATCACATTACGAATTTTTACTGCACTGTTCATGCTAACACACTGTATTACTGACAGGCCCTCTGGCTTTCTGCAGTTTCACAGCCATGAAACTAGCCAGGGAATCCACCATCAACTGCAAAATTATAAGGCAGGAAGAAAAAAAAAATATGGTGTGGAATATGTAATTGCAAGAAGCTGCTTTTAATGGAATGAAGCTGGCAAGCTAAGCTAAAGAGCAGGAATGCTTATTCCTTCACATGCTGTTTGGCCACTACCTTCTCTATCATTCACTCCTATCTATTGGGGCAATAATTCACTGCTGTACATCATTTAAAACTAATAAAAAGATGTGCAATGAGAGCCAGGTCTAACCAAGTGGAAAAGGAGAAGAAAAGTATCGAGAGGGAGATAATTAACTCTTTTAGCTTCCAGGCCATTTTATGCAGACAGTAAAATAGAAAGAGGTAAAGGAATTCTCCACTGATCTTTCCAGTTAGGTTAGCTTGGCCCCTGCAGGGGCACAAGGTGCTTGCTGCTCTTGCAAGGCCCCTGTGAGTGACAGCTGTATTCCCTGCCCTTGAGCTTTATAGCTGAAGCAGCACCCGGGGGGTCAGGAGCAGGTCTCTGAGCCCTCTCCACCTCCACACGAGCCAGCCAGGCAGCTTTTCAGCAGACAGCATTTTTGGGGGGAACAGGGCAGCGACGTGAGGTTGAATCAGACACCAGGGATCTGCTCCTGCGATGTATTCCCTGCAGAAGGCTTCAGCTGCAACACACACACGACACAGGCCATTGCTGTTAATTATTTTATCTTTTAAGATGAGGGGGGAAGGTTGAGTAAATGAGATCAGATCAATCAAGTTTAAATTATTCAATGTCTTAATATTTCTGAAGGGGACTTCTATTCGATTACTGAGCTCCTCCATCTCAGTTAATAATTAAATAATACGCTGGCAGGCACAATGCAGCATGATCATTTCTATTATTACTCATGATGATATCTGGTGCTCCACTACACATGTAGCTGGGAGTTAGTAGTTTTGGCAGATCATTAATTTCCCCGTTTAAATAAAAGCTTTAAAACCTCGTTGCCTGTAGTTAGGGCACATCCAAATCTCATAAATGGAGAGTGTAAGGCTGTGTTGATCTAAGAGAAGTTTCGGCACAGCTGAAGACAGAGTTAGATTCACCTTTGGTTATTTAAACTTGTGTTCCAACTTGCTATATCGTATTGTTTATTTATTACTGGAAGCTGTTGTAAATAGCTGTTGTAAATAGATAGTGAGAGCTGCAGGGTTGCACTGGAGAGCCTGAGACAACAATTCCTTCCTTGGTTTTACAGGGGCTGGAACCACATAGTTAGCAACAATGACTATTTCTTTTGCTTTATCTATGTGGCCTCATAAAGCACAAGCTTCACCTTCAGATATGCTGAAATTCCCAGGATGGGCATGGTACCAAAGACCTGTGCCTAATGAATCTTCCCAGTTGGCACGCTTTCCAACTCGGAGCTACAAGTAAAGACGTAAAATTGCTGACCACTGTTTAAGATCAGACAGGAAGGATTTGGGGGCATTTTTTCCAGGAGGCTACAACTTGACTGACCTGTATCCAAATGCAACCTATTTTGTAACTTTTTTCTGTCCCTTAAGGAATAGATTTTGCTCTCTGATCACACTCAGTTTCGGGGGGGGGGAGGGGAAATCACTCTCACAGACCTGGATGGAGCAATCACTCAGATTATTGCATCATTACAACACTAGAGATCTCCCAAAAATCAAATCAATCTTTACAAAAAGAATTGTGTAACAAACTGTTTCTCTAAATGAATCTATTTTATGAGAAGAATTAGTAAACCACTACATTTTGAAACAGACGGGAAATAAAAAGAAAATAGGCATTCCCAAGTTTGCTTACCTCCTCAGCCCCAGTTGTTGGTGTAACAGCCAATCTAGGCTCTGGTGCTAATTTCACGACATCAGCCAAGGACACATTCGTCTCAGCTATGAGCCCTGCAATGAGAATCACAATCCTGATCAATGCAAAAAGCACAATGAGGGATGTGCCTTGACTCCCTGGCAAATTAATACATTATATTGATCTTCCTTGGTCAGGTCAGCATTCAGGATTGAAGGATAAATGGCAGAAGATCTTACATTCCAATGCGCGAGCCTGGGAAGTGGAGACTCTGTGATTGAGTTTTTGCCAATCACTCAATTCGTACCCTGGAGAATAGGTACGCAGCAGAAATGCTACTCAACAATATCCGTAATTATTTATGGCTATAACAACACAGTAAACAGCAATGAAAATATGTGGAAGCAAGGGATTCAAGGACAAAATGTGACTAAACAAAAAAGGAAGAGAAATGAAAGCACTGTCAAGAAAATATGCTACAAATTATTAAATATGTTTATATATAAGGAAGCAAAATAATAGGGGAGTTCTGCTACTACAGAATCTTGCTTTGCAAGTGAATCGCAGCATTTCAGGAGTTCCTTGTTACACCTGCGAAGAACACCAGGCTAACTGCAGAACACCCTACTTGTAGATGTACACTGTAATATTATTAAGGAGCCCTTGCCATCCATATTTCATTTATATTAGCAAGTCTTCTCTTTTACTCAATTCCTTTGCCCGGCCAAGAGTGAGTCAGCTGAAAGCATCAATCAAAAATGCCATTTAGAAACACACACAGCATGCCCCTGGGGCTTGGCTGGCAGAGTACCTGAGCTAAGGAGTCCCTCCATCAGCATGGCATCTGAAATCTTCACTCAAACGCTCTGTTGACCAAGCCTCAAGATTTCATATGCCAAACTGGCAGAGGAAATACAGATCTTCCATACGTACGAAATATCTGCACAAACTTTAATGACGGCTCCACATCTCACATGCATTCATGGACAAGGAATCTGCCTGCCGTATTAGGTGCTGGGAAACTTCTGGTGGCTCTGAAGCAGTAGGCAAAGTTTGAGTACAGAGAAAACCAGTTTGGAAACTTGGCCCCCAAGATGCAAAGATGGTCCCATCACGGCTTCAAACATACTGATAATCTAACAGTTCTGTTTCCACTGTCCTGCAAAAACGTATTTTGCCTGACAGAACCCTTGTGCCTTTTCTGGAGATAAAGGGAGCATGCTCTGTGTGTTAAACACGTCAACTCAAGTTTTGGCTGTTCAATTTTCTGGGCTGTTTTCAAATGCAAGAGAGCATGTAGTCTTCAGATGCTATAATGTGACAGCAGAATTTGCTTCTAAAATTAAAGCTTGGCTGATTTCTTCTGATGGCTGATGTTATCTTTTCCATGCTTGTTGCAATCCCATGGTCTTACGTAAACTTGTACAGAAGTTATCCATGTCTTAAGGTCCAAATACTAAAGCTTCTAATCAGAAAAACTGCGGCTAACAGAAGTTGGCTTAAATGAGGACTTCAGAATCTGATACACATTCCTTATTTGTTTAACTGTTAGATACTAGAAACTGGTTTAAAACAACGTGAATAAAATTTCCTGCCTGGGATTCAACTCTTAAATGGTCGATAGCCCACCTTTAACATACACCTGCATGCATTAATAGATATAATTTAATTAACACTTTATATCTGGAACTTGGACTGTTGCATTACAGTGAGTGACGTAGTACAGCAAGTAAAATGACTGGTCAACCTAAGAGTATCCCAAGATTTATGCTTTTACAGGAGAAAGCACATACTCGAGCATGGAGCCCAGGACACCTTGCATATCCTTCATCTTGATGTTTAAAAGCTGGAAGATACATACATGTTTAATAACATTCACTTTGCCAACAGGTCCTGTCATCCCTGCCCCCCCGATCTTCTTTGCTAGGACTGATCTTCTGTTTGGTTTGACCACTTCAGCAATCCAGTTTACAGCCGGGTCCACAAACCAGGCCAGCAGGCCACACCAACACCTTTCAGTTGACTGTATTCTTCCAAGAGCGGCACATGAAGGTAGCAGCTCAACACATCAAAGTCCTAGACCTTCCCCTGTCAGTATCAACAGTTTCCAGGCCCTATCCCTTGGTTGAAAAGCAGCCACCAGGCTTGAATTAGAATGTAAATGTTAATTCTTGGTCCTGATCCAAGCGTACTAAGAGCAAAAAACCCTCTTTGACTTAAGTGACCTTCCAGTCAGATCCACACAGCTTTATTCTCCCCCTCGTTTTCAGTAATGTTAATCCCAAGAATTAACCAACTGAAATTAAATGCCCAGACTGCTCAGAAGTGTCTCCTTACAGCCTTACCGTGAATTGCTCTGTAAGCACTTCCTAAACAAGCGGAGTTGGCGGTATCGATAGTGTACACTGGTGCGTTGAACACATCAGATAGGACCTGAGAAGGATCAAAGCATCAATTACGCATATCCATGAAAGACAAGGGATAAGCAATCCCCTATCACTCCTTAGGAAAACAAATAACTACCGCACACCCCAGACAAGCATTTGGGTACCCATGGAAAGAAGCACCGCAGGCAACGAGTCCTGAACTTGTCGCACAACAGGGTATTGGTAAATCTGAGCTAGAGATGTAACTGCAGCCAGGAAACAGTCCCACTTCTCACCAGATCTCTTCATCACGGGTTCAGTGGAGTCTGGGTTCCAGTATCATCACCCTCACAAGCCCACACAATTAGCCCATGCTAAAGGCTTACATCAGGGCAAGGAGATCCGCTCAGGAACCCACAATTGCTGCCTGTTTTCTTCCATCATGTTTATGGCTGAGCCAAGTGGGAAGGAAGGACAGAGGAACCAGTCATGGCTCCTCAGTTCTCAACTTTGATAAGTTGAAAACTTCAGCAGTACGAAGACCTGCTAAGTGTGTCTTCACCTCCACCATTCCCATCATACTGGGGTTAGCAGGAAGAATGACACAGGAGCTGGTTACAGAGTCTCCACATTTATCAAGAATTGTCCTGTATTTGAGGGATCCTTAGCTATGAAGATATACCAAGACACTTCTCAGCTTTGCTTGAGCAATCCAAAGAAAATTTTACAGGCAAAGAATTTGTTACAGAATCCAACAAGTACTGAAGTTATTCAACCACACATCGTTCTGCATTGAAATTGACACCCGGCATCTCACATTCACTGAGTACATGCACTCTTACCCACAGCACAGGTTTAGGAAAACAGATACAAAAGGGGGAAAATGAAGACATATTTGGATAGGGACATGGGAGGTTCAATAACTCTTTTCCAAAAACATTGTCAACAAACTCTTTCCATTTTGGTTTCATCGCTTCTAGGACTGCAGGTGCCCCTCAGGCTGAGCAATGCAAGAAGCAAGTAACAATTCAGATTTAACTTGTGCTGGTTTTATTACTTTTGCCAAAGGGAACAGTGTACCACCTGATTTACATCCATACAATTGAGACTAAAATAAGGCCAGAGCGTCCAGGAATCCAAACCATTTGATCTGGATTAGTGATCTGCAACCTCAGCCCAGGAATTTACAGCCATACTGATTATGGGCCCCAGGGCTTCCTAAAAGATGACTAAGAAATTCAATCCACATATGCTATAGAAAAAAATAGTATGTGACACTTCTAAAGTATTTTGTCTTTCTCTGAAAGTTTGTCAGGAGTCTGCAAGTCAAAACCTTTGAAAATCACCGATTTTCATAACTTTAAGCAAAAGTGGCTGGTTGCTAACTAGTATCCAATGAAAGCCTGAGCTTATCCACTTAAAAAACTCTCTTCTGGTAAGATAGCCAAGTCAGTATTGCCTAACCTCACTTGCAACCAAGCACTGAGCAATACATGAGCTTCAATACTAGAGGACAAATGGAAAATTAATCATGGTATCTATTAAAAAGCCCCCTGGAAATGCTAAGGTCACAGAGTGCTGGTTTCACTGCCCATCCTGCCAGCCAATACTACCGTATTGCTTCAGCACATTCGCCATCTGCTTCTTCATCTCATCTCTAATAAGTATTTCTTGTCTTAAGCTTGAATTCTACATTCCTTCAGACAACAGAGGTTTGTTTTTTTTTTTTGTTTTTTT
>VYZM01000603.1:0-21405 GCA_013398915.1 Dromas ardeola
TAATTCAAACGGCACCAGCGAGTTAATGCTGCTGCAAAGAGACTTGATCAGATGGACCGTACATGATGCTTAGTGCTGACCGGCGTTCAGGTGAACGAGGGGAGAGAAGGGATCTGCGTTTTAACTAACATCTCGGTTAATGACCTCAAAGAGGGAGCAGCCACAACACTAATTACATTCCCAAATAACGCAAGGCTGGAAAGACTTGCCAGGACAAAAAGTCCAGCAAGAAGGAACGAGCGCTGTGCAAACGGGCCAAGGTTTCGGAGCAGAAGCTGAGAGCCAGCTGGGCCGAGGCCGTGAGCTGGGTCTGGAGACACATTTCTCGGGGAAGTTTAGCTCAGTGTTTTTCCCCAGGTGAGGATTTATGTTCCACGGGACCTGAGAGCGCAGCACTCATTTCTCAGAGTTATTTGAGCTTTCAAAAGCTGTGTGGGGGGGTGGCTTTTAATTCATTCCCCTCTTTCCTCACACCGAACAGCCACACCTTCCAGCTTCCCTATTCTGGAGCACACGGCCATTCAGTTACCCCCACGTCCTCTGGGGAGAGAGAAGGGAAGAATCAGGGAAAAGGATGATTATTTTTTTTTTAATTACCTTTCTGAAGGGCACAAAGCAAGACCACTATCAGAGTCAGACCCAGCCTAGAAAGTCATTAACTCTCTCCATCGGCACCCAGAAAGATGCAAAGACAAGGTCCTCTCCCACCCGCTCCAGCCCTTCCCTCCAAAACTCCTCTCCCTCCGCACCCCCGGCTGCCCGGCACCCGGGGCCCTTCCCCGGCTCATCCCCGCTCCAAGTTCAGGAGCAGTTTTCTTTACAGACGATTTTCCCCTCTGACTGGTAACTAGAAGCAACCATCATTATTTCTTGTTTTGCTTCCTGAATGAGAATGAATCACGATTCTCTGGGAAATAAATTCAGCCTGAGCCATTGGTGTCCACCAGCCACCCTCGGGCGCCGCAGATGGTTGCGGGTTATTTCACTGGGTATAAATACCACCATAATAAATGCTGTAATTCCACTGTAACTACCACACCCTGAGCGCACCGCAATTACAATCAGAGCCCTCTATGGTTATTTGAATTAGTATGATAAGAGAAGAAATACCACCACCCCAAATCTTGCAAGTCATCTCATTCACTCAATTGCAGGTTTGGGCACCAAAGTACAAACTGAATGATCTAAAAGCTGCAAATAGCACATCCTTGAGTGAACTGTTAAGTGAGTCTTGTAACTACTATGTCTGTTTAAAAAAATGGAAATTTCCATCCCTCCATCTGCTATTCTTACGCTTGTAGGTTTTTTTGCTGCAAATTGCAACAAAGCGTCAAAGTATCTACATTTTTCATGTAATGGAAATGCCTCTCCCTCCCCACCCCCCAACATATTCCAATTGAAAGTGTCAAAATATTTCACTTGGTTATTCTCAATCGCAGCAGAACAGTTCTGCATCCCCAGATCAAACTCTTTCCATGCAACCCGGAGCCACGTCGACCTGAGCGGCGGCAGCGTCTTGCCGAGGTTTGGGCACCAAGTCCTGCCAGCCTCACCAAAAACACACAGCGGGAAATGGGGCACAAACACCCGGATTCAACAGCGGCCTCAGCGCTAGGGCAGCTCGGAGAGACACAGCTTTGTCGAATGGGCGAAGCAAACCGTCGCGAGTCAACTTGACGGAGTATCTCAGCTCAGAGAGGTCTGCCTCAAAACAAAGTGCCTCGTCTTGTTTTTCCTTAGAGGGACTTTTTCATACATAATTTGGCAGATCTTTTTTTTTTTTTTGCCTTCCCCGGGAAAAAACGATTTGTGGAAATGACATTTCCTGTGGTCATGTTCCCAAACACATTTAACACTTGCCAAGTAACCTGCGGGAAAACCCCATTACCATATAAATGCAGGACAAACAGGCTGGCTGCTGCTACCGGACACTCTCTTAAATGCAAGCTTTTAGTGCAAGCAACAGGGGCAGGACTGGGGATACTGGAGGACACTTACTCTGAGGGCCGGCGTGGAAGCAGCATTCCGACGCCTTCGCACAAGGCTGCTCCGTGGATGTGGCTGCATCCCCTCTGTGGGGGACCACACAGGCCCTGCGGCATCACACGGAGCCCGCAGGGAAGGGCGGTGCTTCTGGGTGTCAGAAGCCAGCTGTCAGAAGAATTTGGCAAAATAACAACTTCCACAATTTCCCTACTGTGGCCAGAATTTCATCCAGGAGACAAGCAGGGCTCCCCTTCAACTCCTCCCAACGCCAACAGAAGGATGCGTGGGGTTGGAGATACCGTGCTGTCGTCCTCACCATTAAATGATGCAGAATAATCAAGTTTCCAATGCCTGAGAAAGGTACGGGCTGGTCCTGAGGGGTGAAGGATGAACTCAGGATGAAAGAAGTGAGGAGGAAGTCGAAGAGGACGCAAACGGCCAGGCTGCCAGGCGAGAGGAGAGCAGGGCTCAGCTTGTGGAGGTGCTTTGATTTCCATGGGCGATGCACACGGAGGGGGCATCCCAGGGACAACGAAAAGCTATTTCAGGTGAAGAACAATACTGATCTAAGAATAAATGGTTATGAGCAAATCCAGCCTGATAATTAGAAGAAAGTTTCAGAGGTGAGAAACAACTGCAGAATTTCAAAATGGGGCTATAGCCATTCTGGGCAGCTTTGGTTTCTGTGACCAAGTCACCTCTAGCAGTAGGAACCAGCTTCAGGGACCTCTTCCTACTCCTCACATGCTAAAAAAATTTTTACTCCAAGTATATCAGTGCACACTGCAGGAGTCGGTATAAACCCAAGGTGATTTCATGTAAATTCTTACATGAGGGATCAGAGGTGTATCCTCTGCCGACCCCTGTTTGAAAACTTGGCTCAGATCTCTCGTTCTCCTGATGTCTTGCTACATCCCTGGCTCTGTGGTTCCACCCTCTCAGCCAAACGGCTTATAACATGGGTCTTTTTGTGAGCATCCACAATCAAACAAGTCATTATCAATAGTAGCATTAGGATGGGTGTTGGCTGCACGTGTCTCATTTCTATTCATTGGATGGAAAGCACATTTTTAAAGGTCTCAGCACTTTCTGAAAGACTCTACTGCATATCACCGTCCTGCAGGAGATGGATGTGGAGCCAGCACTGCACCTCCTGTCATTTCCAGGGGGACATTTTGGTCTCCTGGCACAACCTGTGGGACCCTGTGTGCCCGCAGGCACGTTGCGTGGGGTGTTCGATGCAACCATGAGGAGACACCCTTCTTTTCACTTGTTCCACACACAAAACTTCACAGTTAAAAGAAAGGAGAGGGCTGTGCACCTCTGAACACACAAACTGGGGTAAAATATGTAAATTCCGAGAGTTCTACAAGATCTGCACAGTCTCCTCTTGTGCTTGTTTTGTTCTTCTCCTGCCATGGACTATTGAGCTGCTGGAAAACACCTTGCAAACACCCCAGAGGCCCACGTCTGTTTATCTCAGGCAGCTGCAGCTCGGCCACTGCACACTGATGGTGAAAGCCACTTCTGCCCTTGCTTGGACCCTGCACCGGTTGGGCTTATGGTCCTCTCCAGCTCTCGTCTCTGTGATGGGACTAAGGTGGGCAGTCAGACTCAGGGCTTTTGTGAGGCTTTCTGGAAGTGTTGTAACCCAGGATGTTCAAGGTAGGGTAAAAATTCATTACTCATTCTTGATGGGAAAGAAAAAGAAATAAGGAAAGAGAAAAAGAAATAGAGACAGAGGAAAAGGAAAAGGAAAAGGAAAAGGAAAAGGAAAAGGAAGAAAGGAAGAAAGGAAGAAAGGAAGAAAGGAAGAAAGGGAAAACAGAAAAAAAAGAAAAAGAAACTCCTAACAATGAAGGATCACCACTATGAAAGAAGATAAATTTAAATGTATGCTACAACTTCTGTTTACAAGTCAAGAATCTGATACTTAAAAGTCAATAAGGAGAGAACAGATTTCCACCGTTTTCCAAAGAAACCTCGTTCTCCTCTTTCACTAGTTCTTTTTATTAGGAAACAATCTTTATCCTTCCCTCATCCTTTACATACAGCAGGCACGAAACATTTTCCCTCCCATGACACTACACCACTTCAGAGAGCAGTACGTATTCTCCTGGGAACAGTTGAGCCACGTAGAGAATTGTTTAACTTCACAACATTTTTTTTTTAAGCTGCCTAGACATACACCTGTAATATCTGGAGCTGCTGATGTAGTGTATTGACATCAGTACTCTATTCATCATCAGAAGTGAAACATTTGCTGGACATAAATAGGTAATGAGCTTAAGCTCCTACCCTGGAGCATCTCGGAGAGTGAGAGTGATTTGATTCAAGATTGCTTAGGGACGACCCACATTAATGTTGAAGAGATAATGGCTGCCCATCTTTTCTCTTTTTTTTTTTTTTATGTATATAATTTGCATCCTGTACCGATTTATTGCTAGAACAGTCTTCATACGTTTCTTACCAAAATGAGAGTTTCAGTCTGCAGACTTGCCTGGCAATAACTGCGTAGGAAATGTAACCTCTCCCATCATTTGGAGCTCTTTCCCTAGACTTTGCAAAGGTGGCTTAATTACACTTTGAGAACTCTCTGTTGGAAATTTACTGCCCAATATTCAAACGTAGGTACCTGCCATTTAGAATAATGTCCTCGAAACAGCTATGCAGAGACCCATTTGTTACGAGCGTCTCAAGCACCCAGAGAGTTGGCTCTGACAAAGGTGATAAGTTGGCATCCTTCTTCCCATCACAAAACGACCCTCCGGTCAGGACAGACAGTGTCTGCGGCAAGTCTTACTGGAGTTCGATTGCTTTCCCAGTCCCTCTGCCTTTAATTAACTTCCACATGGCTACTCAGTGGCACGTTAAACCCAGCTTAATATGTCCCTACTGCGGTTATAGTGAGGACCAGAGAAGCATCTCGGTCCCTGGCTCAGGACTTATGAGATGAGCCCGCACACCTGTAAGGCCCCGGTGAGACACTGCTCGTTGGTCTTCCACCGACTCCTCCAGGAGGGACGGGAGCAGCGCCTTCAGCATCCCCCATTCCCTTTCCAATCAGGACATTTATCACCTGGTCCGTAGATTTATTCCCACTAATTTTCTCTCCAGTATCATGACCCAAGGTGAGAGAAGGAAGGAAGGACCCTTGGAAGGACCACACTATACCTATGATTTAATGCTTTTCAGTTCAAAGCTGCCTGTTCCTGTGCATTTTCTGTTCCCAAGTCCCAAAATCTACTCAATCCTGGAAAAAAGACAGTTTTTCTCCTTAAAATCAGTGACTGTAACACATAAGTTTCTTCACTGAGAGCATATCTTGTGAACAGGAGCTCAGCAAAACAAATCTGACTTGCACGCACCTTCTCCAGCTCTCCCTCTTCACCATTTCAGGGCTCAGGAATATGAGCTTTGTTCTACAAACAACAATCCTGGCTCAAAAGGAAGAAAAATGCAGAGCTATCTCCATTTTGAAATGAAACTTTCTGGGAAGCATTCAATAATGCCAGAAATGTCATCTTGGTCTAAGTGCCAGAAATTACAGTTTCTGCTATTTATTCAGAGAAACCCAAAGTCCAATGCAGGGAAATTAATTCTTATTTTTCCCTTGCTTTGGGCCAGTTTTTCCCCCTATTTTCACTTTCAGTTGCACAGTAAAAATGGGTACCTCTTTATCTTCTGCAGCTGACAATCACTATAGTCTCCAAACTCCACTGAGCACTTTTACCTCAAGGTGGTCTTTGTATGTCCACAAATCCCTGAGAAACCAGTAACGGCCTGCCAGAAGAGCCGGGCTGTACACCTCACTCCTCATTACCCGAATCTTGCAGCACTAATGCTCCACCGCCTCGGTCGACACCTATTAATTACTGGAAATTACCTTAGTTTCCCAAACAGACTCAAAATTGCCATCAGATAAGGATCAATACTTTGAAGAACAGACAAAACCAAAGGTTGGAAGCTCTCGGTGATGCAGATAGATGTGAGAGCTCATTGCAGGAGAAGGGAAAACAACAGCGGCGGGGAGGAGGGACAGAGGCAGGAGTGATGGAGGCAGGAGGGACGGAGGCAGGAGGGGTGGAGCAGTGGAGGCACTGCCCGAAATGTGAGCTCTGCCGGGTGGTAAATTACAATCCTGCGCTTGGTTGGGTTTTGGGCAGCTGGGCCGCGCACTGCCTCTCCCTCAGCCTTACAGCAGCCGTCATTAGGCCACGCTGAACCAAAACGGTTAATTTCAAGTATTCCGGCTGAAAGAAAGGTGAGGAAAATATTGCAATAATCTGCCCTTCGGTTTGCTTTTCTTTCGGTGGCTTTGCAGTGTAACAAAACCAAAGCTCAATTGTTTCCAGAAAAGGCTTCACCGCAGTGAAGTCCCAATATTTCATGGCCGTGTTATTTAATATTTTAAAAAGTGAAATCATAAATTCAAAACGAAATATTGCAGCATTACTGAAATGAAGCTCTTCTATTATTTTCAGTTGAAAAGGCCATTGTCAACAGGGAATGTAATCAAATCTGCATTTTTCTGATGGAAAATGTTTCCACCGGAAGAATTACAATCAGTTCGAGCTCCCCAGCTCCCTCCATACTTTTTGGTCCAAGTTTATTGCTTTACAAAGTATAAAAGCAATTTGAGAAACCTTTTCCCAACGTGACTGCAAAGCATCGTTGGAACATACTCGTTTAGGGACAGGAAGAACCAGAACACACCACAGCAACGCTTTCAGCCCGTATGCAAAACTGGTATAGCTTCAATATTTGTCTTAGCAATTCCAAAGTGTTTCCTTATGCAGATAGCAGGAAACTCATTGCAAATCATGAAAAAATATGAATTTTTGCCCTGGAGCTACATTAGCTGAGATTTTCCTTCTCTCTGGCTGAAGGTACATCTATAACACCAGAGGTTACTCTGATCCTGTATTAAGATCTATTGGAGGGGAATGGAATTGCTGTGATCTTTATCTCTGGGCAGCATCCAGCCACATGTCCTGGCACACGGCAAATCTAATATCCGGCATTTGCCAACCCCAACCTGTTGTCTCGCTGAGGGTATTGTCCTAGACCAGGGCTCCCAGGCCATAAGGGCAGCTCTGCCTAGTCAGGCTGCCCAAAGACACTCATCAAACAGCTGAAAATTTGCTCCTGAGCAGGTCTGCAACCCCGTGCAAAGTCAGAGGAGCCGCTGCAGGGCTCAGGGTGCGACTCAAACAAAACCTCCTTCCTCAATCCTGTCCAAAACCCCAGAGGTGCTCCTTCAGCTCACGCTCTGCTGGGGTGGGTTATGGCCCAAGAGGCTGTCTCTGGGAGGAAAATGAAAGGGATTTTCAGAATATTCATTGCTAAGTTAACTTCAAAAAGTCTGGTGTGCATCTAGACAAGCCTCCCCCGGGATGTGTTGGCTAAAGACAAGGTCACCAGCCAAAGAAATCAGACAGAGATGCCATCAAGCCAGTTTAAAACATCCACCACTGGAAATGTAAACGGATAACTGAAAGCTGCTCACTGATACAAACAAATTAACTCTAGCGATCTGGAGACTTACATTTCTGAAGGAGATTAAGTGAAGCACATCAGGTCTCTGAGATATGGAGGGACCTGCTCAGGACCCTCACGATGTGAAAGGTTTCACCTGCAAATCCAGAGAGAGCTTTTACTTATAAAGTGCCTGATAGCAGGTGTAGGAGGAACTTTTCTGGTTACCTTTTTAAGATGTTTATCTTTTGCAGAAAACAGGAAAAATGCTGTATTAAAAACCTTGCATCTCCCAAACATTCCAGGAGAGTGATTGAAATAGTTGCATTTCTTTCCTGTTTGGTTATTTGAATGAAACTGCGGTTTCCACATATCAAAGGCACATAAAAATAAAGCATTCCTAAGAATAAATATCTGTACTTTTTCTGTGCTGTGTACCTGAAAGCAGTCCTTGAGAATTCAATCGTGATATATGTGTTGGGGGCAGGCACAGACAATCCAGCTTAAAAGGGATTTCTTTACTCACAACCTTTAAAGACATTTTAAATAATGCTGAAGAATTTATTTATTTTAATTTTCTACCTTTCAATAGCGCTTTTTTTTTTCTTCTTTTTTCCTCTCCCAAAAGCAGGAACGAGTTTGGCAACTCCTTCTCTGGTGAAATGAAGAGAAACATTGCTGGGATGATGGAATGATGGAAGAGAAATGAGATTTGGGTTCTTCGCTAGTACTGACTGCTTGGACTGGGACACCAAAAAAGACAACCTTACTATTTTACTCCTTGCAGATCATCAGATCCATTTGGATGAGGGCAGCAGCTGGCAGAGTAACCTTGCTCTGGTTCTCCAAGGTTTAACACTCTCTGAAGCCGTTCACAGTGTGGTAGATGAATGTTCAATCCTCCCCACGTCATGTTTCTTTACTAACCAAATCCTGGGGGCAGCCGGAGAAGCCCCTCTACAGTACATAAAATGTAAGACAAGGGGAACCTGAAGGACAAGGGGAACCTGAAGGTTCCTGCCTCTGGTTCAAGATGACGCTGGTTCTCTCCTCCTAGGGATAAGCTCTGGGGAAAACACACCGAAATTCACACATCAGCCCCAAGGGCGATGCTCCCAGGCCATATCCAGGTCTACCCACCTCCCTACCCCACCTCAGTGGTACCCATATGATAGTGAAGTTGGCGCCCTCCATAGATCCTGCTTGAAGCCTCAAGGTATTTAAGCTTTCAAGAAGCCAATGTCAACAGGCCATAAAGTCCCAGCAAGTGTTTGCCTCCTCTAGCTGGTGCAGTGAAACACATTTAAAAAAATGCATCATTTAGGGCTAAACCATTCATTTTACACTGCAGAGCAGGCTCCATGCCTGGTGCAGGAGGATGGACTGTCTGCCAGGGGTCCAAACTTCCCCATCCACTTTGATTGTTCAACTGAGGCAGTCTCTCACGGCTACAGAAAAGGCTACAAGGACTCTCAGTGAATCCCTTCTCTCTCCCTGTTTTCATAAAAATACACCATGTTTTTTCCAGCCAGTGTCCACTGGAGAGCAAATGATGTAGTCAGGCTTCTCCTCCTGCAAGGCTGGTACTTTGGTACCCATGACCAAAAATCCAGCTCTTCCTACAGCTGTCAGGTTTTACCCACTGTACACACCATGGGGGGCATCCTAAGTTTGGGTGAGGACACCAGAATTTCCAGAAAAGGCTGAATTAGTTGAGAAACAGCCTTTATTTTCCAACTTTAGGAGTAAACTCGGCACTTCACACCACTGCAATTCTGGCTCACACCACTCTCCTTTAGGGCAATCAGTGTCTGCACCAAATGCTAAAACTGCACACCCCTGACTGAAAGACCTGGAGGCTTGGAGACATCATCATCTCCTTTTGGCCACAGCTCTTCCACCGCTGGCCTTCAGTCAGCCTACAGGACATCATCCATTAGACCACAAGTGGTCTGGGGAGCACAGCTCCTCATTTCTTGCTGTTACTAATATGTTGCTTTGCCATGAATTAAATATTTCAGACATTTAATAGGATACAGGAAGAACAAAAAGAGGAATGAGATGTTGGTAATAAAGAAGAGATCTTCCTTCCGTCGTCTGCAAGAGCTGCTCTCTTACCTGCCAGGGTGAGCTCCCCGTCCAGGACACAGGTCCTTCAAGCCATGACATGGCTCCTCACCACTAACTATCAGCCTGCACTGCCTCCTTCCTGCAATGCCCACCTTCACGGATCTATGCACTGTGCCCTGTGACACACATGGAAGGAACATAATGATAAGACGCCCAAGGAGATTGCTCTGGAGAAACAAAAACTACAGTGGGATTCATGTGTCATGGATCGCAGAAAATCTGAATGGAGATCAGCCACCAAAAATGGGTGACAACAGATGCACACAGTATACGGGACAGCACACAGCCCTACTCTTCCTTCCACCACATTTCGTGGAAATGAACCCGGTTTACACCAGTCAACCAAGAGAAGGATTTGCTCATAGCTCCCGTTTCCCATGTGTTGGTTCCCATCCAAATTTATGCCAACGTGAGCGCTGAACACGAGAGATGCCTTCAGAGTTTTTTTGTTCTTGAGAACGAAACAGCAAAAGCTGAAAGTACAGTAAGTCTCTTCAGAGAGGATGGTTTAATTATCTGGCGTGATATCAAACCTGAATGACTTCTGACATACAATTACACTGCATTGTCTAATCTTGAGAGGACCGTGTAACCTGCTTTTATCATCATTTCACTCTATGTTCACTTGATACTTTAAAAATATATCACGTGTTCACATTTCAGTGGCCATTTCTGTATCTCCTGGTCCTTGGAAGAAATTAACATTTTTAAAAATAACATAAAATCTCATAACCTGAACACATAATCAAGCACACAGGCTGCAATTGCCTTTCAGAGTTGATATTAAAATTCAAATGTCTTCCTTCCAACTATGGAGAAGTCCAGCTTAAACTCTACTTGGGAGGAAATAATTTACCCCTTCCCATCTTTGTCTGGGAAGCAGAACAACACCAGAAGTGGGGGACCAGCCTTCCCCAGCATTGCAAGCCAGATGACAAAGGTAGATATGTCTTATCTATGTGACTTCTGGTGGTGGCACACTGATGAATCCCTAGGAAAGATGCTATCAGAATACAGGTTATGGCTGGAAAATCCTATGGCAAATGTATGAGCCTCTTCTTGCTCATCCTCCCTGGATCACTCTCCTCACGCACACCCCGGCTGTGCTCCTGGAGTGCCTTCCTTTGCCGGGCTGCATCGCTCCCCTCCTCTCCTGCCCCTCGCACCCGCCACGCAAGTGCAATCCTTCTCCCCCAGAGACCCGGTGCCATCTCCTCCCACCCTCCATCTTTGAGTCATTTCTAATTCACTCCCTTTCTCTCACATCAGCCTCGTGCTGCCCATTTCGTCTCTTTCTCCAGTTCCCTCGTTCCTTCTCCTCTTATGGACGGCATGAGAGAGTCCCCAGATGATTCTCAGCTGTCATTCAAAGACTCCTTGCCATTCAGGAGCACTGGCACTTCTCGAGACCAAAATGCATGAGGGATGATAAGGCATGATGAAGCCCGGACACACCTCCCCCCTTTCTCTGCATCCACAAATTCAGGGCGGGAATTAGGACGAGATGCAGCCCATTAGCAAGGTGGTAATAAAGGCTGCAGCCACACTACCCTGTGAATGCAAGGTCCATACGTGGATGGGAGAGCAAATTTCCCAGGAAGGTAAACAAGTGACTGTCCTCTCTGAGTCACTGCGGAGCCTGGTGGGTGTTTCTGGGCACTACGAGATCCTGCTTTGCACAGAGGCACAGAGCTGAGGTTCTCCAAGACACACAGGGCAGACAGGTACTCTCTGTTGTAAACATACAGCCAATTTAATTAAAATACACCTGGCTAAACATCTTAAACATAAAGTCAATTTACTAATAAACCAGCCTCAAGTGTAGGCATAAGTAAAACCTCACACTGGGTGCAGAGTGATTTATACACATAAGCAAAATAGATCAGTCTCACATTTCTGGAAAAGGACACCAGATGTCTTTGACGTCATCTAAATTATCTCTATTTTTAAAAGTTACTCTTTTCCATTTGCTGCCAACTCAGAAAGTCCAATTTGCCAAGATAATATATCTAGTGTGGATGAAGATTTCCAAACTTGAAGTATCAGTCTCTTAGCAACCGTAGTACTCTTTGTATTAAAACTGAGCACAGTGAAACTGTCATCTTCTGTAGCCTTTTATGCACCTAATCAGTGAATTCCCATTAAAGACACAATATTGGAAAAATGGCATTTAGGATTCTAGATGCATACAGAATATATATACACACATATATTCCATATTCTCTCTCCACAGAAGGATAGAGTATTTATAGTAGGTAGACATGTCAGGGAAATATGTGGCATATCTTATTCATGCAAGGAACTAGATAAGAAATGAGAAACTGAATGTAACAAAAGGTGCAGCAAAAGCTGGTAAGAAAAATAAAATAAAATCACAGAAAGAACTTGTTCTTTCACCTGGGTCTGATTCAAGTGGTGGCCTTTAGGCAGTGGGCAGAGGTGAGATAAAAGAAAGCCTCCCTTTTCTTGTCTGCGCTTGTCTTTCAGCCCAGCACTGGAAGAGCCATTTGATGCCTCCCTTTCTCCAAGCCTACAAGAGTTCTGGAAAGGGCTTTTGACTCCCACGTTCACATCTGCTTCTTCCAGCCCGGCACAGAAGCTCACGCTCCTGGTAAGCTTTCCTTGGGTAAATAACAATTCAAGGTCCTCAGCAGGAAAATACGGTGTTGCAGAAGTACATGAAACTGTTTTGAACGTAGAAGGGATCACACAAAGCCACGTCTTTGCATGGGTCTCCTGTCCCTGTGGAGCTTGTGTGCTTCCTACCCAGCAATTCTGGGCATTTTCTTTCACAAACATAAAGAAAACTTTAGAAAACAAAATGGAAACATGTCTCCTGTCACAGTAGTTCAATACAGATAGTCTAAAGTTGGTTTCTTATCTCCCTGTATCTCTGCAGGGCTCCTGTCCCATCTGAAGACCAAGACACACCTTCTCCTCCTGTCCCCCAGGACTCAGCCTGAAGGTGGCTTGGCTTGGCTTGGCTGAAATCCCCATCCTCCCTGACCCCAGGGTAAGCAGGACCAGAGCCATGGGGTCTGCATATATGAGAACCAGGAGACAGAACAAGGTTGGGAGTTTGGGCACTGGGTATGTTCCTCTGCTGCGGGCTCCTGAGATGAGGACCCACAGGCCGATCCATCAGCCTGCGCCGTGGACCAGACTCACCTCAATGGCTGGTGGTGGCCAGCAAAGAGTGAGGGCAAGGAGCACATTTCCTCGTCCTGAAACCATTCGAATTGAAACTCTGGACTGAAAGGAGAGGGAGCAACTCTCGGAGCTGTGCCAGGCTCCTTCCTGCTGCCTTCCAGCCGCATCCCACACCCAGCCCCATCCCACGGCAGGGTGGCCAAGAGCACATCCCGGGTCCTCCCAGGCGATGACCATCGCAGGTCACCCAGACCTCCATCCCAGCAGCTTACTGCTCACCGGGCACCACGGTGGCCTCGGGAGGGGATGGAAGCAAAAGCCTCAGAAGAAGGTGCCAGGCGGGTGCCTGCCGCTCCAGCAGCGTGCGAATGGGCACAGACAACTCCTTGAAGCTTTTACAAACATAGCGGGACTTGTTTTCTTTCCCTTCGCTCCTGACAGATAAAAAGAAAAGGAAATCAATTCAACCTCTATTTCAGCTCTGATCTCGGCTTCTCCAAGTATTGCCGGCCTTATTTCTACAGCGCTCACAATAGCAGCCCTCATATAATTCCATTATATCGCTGCGGCTGTTATTTATGTCATGATGATTGCATCGCACTCAAGGGCACAGGGAAGAGACGCTGAGGTCCGTTTAGATTTACAAGACGGAGTAGCTTCCCAGTTTTCAACCGGCTGCATTATTCACCGTGGTTTTACTTACTGGCACATGAAAAATGATTGCGAAATGATCTCGAGCTGACTGTACAGCACTTGATTTCAAAGGCACTTTAAGTAATCAATCTGACAGCAGGCTTCGAGGACTGCCACGCAGGTCCACTACATGCACACTTCATTTGCCGTCTCAGGTTGCGGAGGTGGGGAGCAGCTCACAGCTAAAATAAACACTACGGCTAAAGTTTTAATAAGGGAGGGACTGACGTAACTGCAGCTCTCGCATAGCTCGTCCTCATCAGCTGCTGTCATTATATCGCTCACCTGTACGCACCGCCTCTTGCGCCTTTAACAGTGTAATTATCATCAACTATTAACTAATTAACTGCAAACGCAGGACATCAGCGTAGACACTGAGGCAGTATGTGCAGAGTCGCAGCACCAGGCTCAGTATATCACCACAATATACATGTACAATACGTGTCACAGCCACGATACTCACACAGTGCCTCCTTCTAAAGCTCATAGCCTAGCTAGACCGCAAAGTGGAACGGGTCCCAGACTAAAACTGCATTGAATTTCCCATGGCAATAATGAAGTTGTTTGATAAAATTACTCTGGAAGTATTTCTTGCAAATATTCATCTATTTAGATTCATAAGAAATACAATAAAGAAAAAAAAAACACCTGACAGCTCTTGGCAGCTTTGCCATTAAATACATAATTAAATTCAAAGTAAATCTAGTCCCTAGTCTAGATTCCCAGCACAAAGAAACCAACTGCAGGAAGGAAAAGGCACCAGCACTAATCCCTTTCCTAACACAGCTGCCACACAACTCCCTAAATCAAGCATGGGAAGAGGCTCAGAAACGTGCCCTGCTGGTTACCTGCCCTGGGCAGCTCCACTCCACCAGGGGAAGACAGCTCAAGGACCCTGCTCCAACACCTGCTCAGCTTAATTCAGCAGTTTGCTATGAAAACACCTTCGGAGAGAGAGAACCAAGACGGCATCTTGCTAAGAAACCAGGGACAAGGGAGCAATGTTTCTAAGTCAGTTCAGAGAAATGCAGTTTTTAAGAGTTGGGGAGGGGGGAAGAAAGTTTCTGTTATATTCCCACCCCACTCCCGTGAAAGCGGCTTCTCTCGCAGAACAGAAAACCCGCCGCTGGTTTGTGTTGAGAACTGCGATGCAGCTTCTGCTTGCAGAGACTCCCCGCATCCCTCTCCGGCTGAGCCCGCTGCGCGGGACAAAATCTGCCTGTTATCTTGGAGGCGTTACTACACTAAAACAACATCACCAGAGCTATTAGGAAAGCTGCTACAAGTTGTGCAGGTTGCCAATAGCTCCAGGGGATTCCACAGTGGCCAAGGATAACAAGGAGGAGGGAAATCCCAGCTGCGCTCCTTACCTAGGCTGTATCCCGTGTGCCAGCTGCCTGCGGAGGGGGACTGTGCCCCAGCACGAGCACACCAGGGCATCCTGGGCCCAGAGGACCACTGCTTCACAAGCACGCAACATGACCCAGGAGGTGGGGGAAGGATAAAGACAGCTACCTGTTCTTCATCTCCATCTGGGATTCTCTTCTAGTGTATTTAAGTAACAGTGCAGAAGAGCAAAAAAGGAGGAAAAATCCCAAGGAGGTCAGCTGGTTTATTGCTGTAGCACATCAGCTGCATTCCCTCTTCTATTCCCTCTCATCTGGCTCACCACATATGCAGGACTACACCGTTCCCAGCAAGGAAGGGCTCTCACAGGGTCACATATCCCCCGTGCTCACCCAAAGTCTGGATGAAGCTCACCTACAGCAGCGTTTGTCAAGCTGAGCTCACTTCGTCCCAAGGAAGGGTAATGAGGAGGACCTGAAATGCTCAAGCTGGCCATGGGACAACTACGTATCTCCAATTACCAGCCCTGGTTGTGTGTCCATGTCTGTGAATGACAATAACAGGCCAGAGGAGATCTGACGCTCAGCCAAGGGCCCATCTTCAAACAGCCCCAAGACTTGCACAAACTTTCCCAGTTCCTTTTATGATCACAGTTAATGTTGTCTGTCCTGTGGCAAGGAGTTCCACGGTTTAATCATGAAATATGTGATGATACACTTTCTCTTCTTCTGAAACACCTCCTCCAACTTCCATCTGACGCTTTCCAGCTTTTGTTTTGGAACAGACAGAAACAACTGTTCCCTGTTCTCGTTCTCCACACCATTCACCCACTTTATAGACTTAGATTTATCATATCTTCAGCTGTGTTCAGGCTGAAAAGTCTTTGTCTAGCCATCACAAAACCTGCTTCATCTAATCTGTCCTTCCAACTTGGCCCATTCAACCATTGCTAAACTCTCAGTGGTCATCAGAAACACTGGGCTTCCACCAAACCCTTCAGAAGATCATCAGTCTGTTGCTGAGCCCTTTTCAGTAGAAGAAAATAAAGAAACTCCCAGGGCCCCAAAACCGACCCCTAAATATTCAAGGTTGAAATCCCACACCACCTCACTGCAGTTACTGGCAGTACTGGAAGCAGCTCCCATGGGAAAAGGATCTTCCTCAAGATCACCATGAGTGGGTCACCAGGGCTAGGAGCTTGGTCACACCCCTGTACCCAACACCCATGAGAGGGACAGGCCAGTGAGGTCCATTGTGAGGGACTGAGATCTCCCATCCATAGGAGCCCGTATCTACCTTCAACGTATTCATACACCCCATTACCATATCATCTAAATACCACCCTGCTACAGGTATTTATGCATCCATGATGTGATGGGGAATGGCTCTTATCTCCACTCCATAGCCAGCCAAGGCCCAGGGAGCAACAGAGGGCAATACCTGGGCTCCTAAACTGGACACACACGATGGGCCAGCAGCAGCCGTCCACCTTGGCCATCTCCAGCGGGAACCCACCGGACCACTTCCACCAGCCTCCTGAGGAGGTGGAAGCAGGCGCTTGGCCAGCGGCGCCTCCGATGCTGCTCAAATCAACCGATAACGGCCGGACTCGCCATTTGCAGAATGGCCCCATTACAGAAACGAGGAAAGGACGGAGAGCAGCCGGTAATTGGCAGGGCCTGCCTCTTTCCTGCCGCGCTCTCCCTGTTTTAATGGAAAAGCTGCAGAAACATTCACACTTAATTATATAAAAAGCTGTACGCGGGCCCAGCTGCAGGGCCGAGCCAATGTATATCACTTCGGAAAGACATAGTTGCGTAATTTCTGTCAAGTAATTAGCGTGCTCCGCAGCACACCAAGCCGAGAGTTTTACTAGCACTAAACAAGGTTAGCAGATTTGTAAACAGCTTGCTATGGAGTAATATTTTTCTGCTCATATCATCTAAAAATATCTTGGGAGAATTTGCTCCAGTACAAATGGCTCTGCTTGAAAGGGTTTAAAACAACAAAAAAGCCTATGATAATTCAGAGCAGGTTTTCGCTTTGTTTGCATGCCTGTCGCTTGCTTTTGGGTTCCTAACTTCAAACAGTTATGCAGCCTAGAGCTTGGCTTTACTAAAACATCCCGTTTCACCAGAAATTAAATAAAACCCATGCTAACACCTAGCTCCGTCCCTTCCCCGCTTCCTACATGACCTTTTGCATGGTCAAATTATAGTTTCTTGTTCGTTTTACTGCAGGTCCAAGAGGGCTGGGGTCTCACGTGGTAGTTGCTGTTCCGCTGGATGGGAAGGCAGAGCCTCTGCCCCGAGGAGCTGTGAGAGGAGAAGACACCTGGGACCTGTCTAAAGCTCACAGAGAGCTCCATGGCTTCCTAAGTCCTGCATTAAAGATTTAACTCTTCCTAAGACCTCGCACGTGGCATCTGCACCCGGGCAAATGGCATCCCCCTGCTGAAGGGAGGAGGATGCCCAGATGACTCTCCAGGAATCGAGATTTGCTATTTCCCAGCAGCTTGTAGATGACTTGCGCTCAGTTTAGAAGCAAAAAGATTTTTTACTTCATCTGTTAATGCTTGGGCTCCCCATGGGAGTCCTCAGGTCCTTTCATCTCACCTTCTGGTGCTGAGAAAAAGCTTGTTTTATGCACTCGTACTCTAGGCGAGCTCACCACCATCTGCAGTGCGGACTGTAGATGCTAGCAGGGATTCAAGTAACAAATGCTACATCACCAGGAGCAGATCCTGACCCCGCGGTTGGGCTGGATCCTCAGCTCCTGACCAGGGTAGTAAAGGACATGCATCCCCAGAGTCAGCCAAGACTCCAAGTGGGCAAAGCTGCTGAAAAGACGGCACAGAGAAACAAAGTGTGCCATACCTCTACCTGCCTTGTAAAGCCAGGGTGAAAACGTTGAACCTGAACAGGGCTTAAATAGCTTCACATTCCTGACAAGTTACCTTGCCCTACTCTGGAGTCTCCTGGAGCTCCTCAGAGCAGCCATGGTCTGGTGGGACAGTGCTTCCCTTGGCAGGAACACAGACTTCACTGGACCACAGGCAAATGAACAAAACACATGCCATGTGAGCACTTGTAAGGGTATCTATTTTCCCCTTTGCTTGCGCCAGATTTGTCCATTTTAGCAGTTAACTCTGTTGGTTTATTTGGAAAAAAGCAGACCATCAGGAGGTTTGTTATTCCATCCACGCTTATCATTAGGAGGCTGCTAATGAAACCACAGAGACCTCCTGATGCCCGGGAGTGGCAGAAAGAGGAGTACAAAGTGGCACACTTTTTACACTTCATTGGGAAGCTTTATAAATTAATTGGAGTACAAAGTCAGGTCTAATTGATGTTTGTATTGATTGAACTGCTCCAAGTCTTAATTTTGGTTGTAAAACTCACTTTAAAATAGAGCCATTTATAATTAAGACAGGATCTGTAATTAATGGAGTTTTATACTCATAAAACTGCCTCTCTCATCAGTCTAAATTAAACTCCACATGAAAGTTTGTGCAAATTAAATACAGTAGATGCCAAAACTACTTTCTCCAAACTCTTTGCTATTCTTATTAACGTCAGAACATAAGTGATTTGGAGATGTGAAAAAGAGATGAAAATTTGTATTAGGAGAGGTGACGGCAGGGAAGGGCACCCCATGGGTGCAGGGAGCCCTGCCACGGTGCGGGACACCCGTCCCCAGCCCGTGCAATGCAAACACAGACATCACGGTCACGTCCAACGCGTGACAGCCGCAAAGCCGTGAGCCATTTCCCACCCCCGCTTAGAAAATTAATATATTGTCCCGCTTGCACAATTGCGTCAAGTCGTAAACCAAACCTGCTTTTAAAAGTATTTTGTTCCAACAGAGTCACGCCAGGCCACCAAGCGCAAGGGGGGCTTACGGGGGAGGGCTCCCTTGCCTTCACGTGCCAGTGGTTATTTAAATCAAGGGCTGCGACAGGCCGTGCCCTCAAAGCCTCCTCAGCTGCTCAAGCCGTTAATGAAATTCTCCAATTCTGGTAACTGTGGTTGACCATATGACTCTTTCCAACTTGATCTCATCGGAAATCTTTACAGCCATCAACCACAATATTTACAAAGCACAGACAATTTTGGGCTTGTGGCAAGAAAATACATCATCTTGGACATATGTACATAGATAAAAGTTCCCCAATAAATCTGTTTTCCATGTGCGAGAGTCTGCCTCATCCTTATCTAGGTAATTAGCTATTCGCTTCTTTAAAGGCTCCCATTTAATTGGGGTTGCTGTTCTTAGTGGAATATCATTTCCTCTTCCCAAAAGCGCTACTACTATTTTTGTATCATTTTCTGGCTGCCACATTCTGGTTTTCCCACTAAAATTAAAAAGTCACTGCAGCACTTACCAAGTATTTATGGCTTGAAGATTCCTACACATGTCCCAGAGACGACATCCATATAAGCTTGTCACAGCTGTCCAGCATTTTCCCACACAACTTCAGACTCCAGTTGAAGATCAGGGTCCCTCAACAGCTGCTGTAATGAGCTACACAGGCTGACTCACTCCCTGATAGCTCCCAAGGGTCATCCTTTGAAATGCCCATCTGTGCCCATGGACAACAAAAAATCAGGGGTTAGAGAAGTCTCAATGAGCTCTCCAGGTGAGGGAATGAATTTTGGCCCGTGCTCACAGCTGTGAACCACACCAGGGTTTCTCCACGCCTTTTGGATAAGGTCTGTGTTAGTCCCCTGGATGGCCAGAGCCAGTCCTGCTCCCACCAGGGCCATGGAGAGTCTGAAACCACCATCAGCCAACGCAGAGCTGAGGCCACGATGGAGACCTGGAAAGTGCCTCTTCGCATGGGTGGGAAGAAAATGTCAAAGCTGGCGTCAAACCAATTTGTTTAATCCCTTTTAGAGCTAAACCAGACAGGTTCATAGCCCTCCTGCCTCAGAGTTTCTCTTTTTAGTCCATTCTTTTAACTTGTTTTGCTCCCATCCTGTCAAAGCCTCAGAGGCCTCATGAACAAGTGCTGGAAGAGGTAAACGGGAATGCAGAAAGTTGATTACTAATGAACCACATAAATTATCATACTTGTAATTACCCAAAGGACTAAGGTTCAAAAGAGCCTCTTTCTTCTCCATCATCAATTCTCAGTCCAAACACCCACACCAGCCTGAGGCTGGCCGACTCGCACAGGTAGGCTTGCTCAGGTGCATTACAAACTGGGATGGGACTGGTTTCATGCCAACAAGAACTGACATATTCTTGTCAGCCAGTAGACAAGAGATGTCAGTATTACCTGTGCTCATGTGCGCAGATGGAAAATGTGCAGCTACGTTCCAGAAAGCACCCCATGATGAGACGTGATGTCCCGTCTTTTAGCACTAAATTAGGGATGCACACTCAGGCTGCGAGAATGAAACTTTCTCTAGGAGTTGGTACTAAAAAGCTTTCCGTTAGAAAGAAATAGACTCTAAAGAGATTAGTCAGTTATCCGATTTCTTCAGCTATAGAGAGTGAAAGCCCAGCTCTGTCAATGGGAATTTTGCTCCTTATATCAATGGGATCAGAATCGCACTTTTGCAAAATAAGCACGTTCTACTTTGAAGACAACAAGTCCCTTTCCAAGCTGAAAGAAGCTCTTCCATTGTCTAGGCAAGGAGGAGGACACCAACCCTTCTGCCTCTCAAGAAACACTTCATGGGCGGCTTCTCCATGCAACTGAAGAATTGGGAAATTCAGGGACATGCAATGTTTGGCTATGAACATTGTTCTGACAGAGAAACACAAGCCACCAAGATCAACAAGTTATCGGAAGAGCTTCTTATTTGCTGGGACTTAACACTGCGATTCCAAACCCGAAGTTGTGTGCTGCAAAGCACCCTGGAAAGCATTGGAAGGCACAATAACTGCACCAAATACCTGAAAACAGCAGCTTCAGGCTCCTGTTATTGCAAATAAACACCGCTGGATACATCACCCAGCGCATTACCGAGTCAGCACTTTCCCACCGCAAAACTCCTGCCATGCCATAGCAACACGCACGAGGTGTCCATCGGGCACATAAAATCCAGCCAAAAGCCCTGACTCACTGCACCGTTACACAGAAGACAATAAACTTAACCTGCAGAAAAATTCCTCCAATCACTGGCCCAAAAGAAAACCCCTAAAAACACAGAACAGCTAATGATAAACAGCTTTTAAAGGGAGAGGCTGCTTGTCTAACCCAACATCCTTCTGCATTTTTATGTGACCTTCTTCCCCTAAAAGGACACATAAGCCTTACCCTTATCGATAAGAGTTACAACAACCAAAGCACGTCTCCCATTTGCTATTATCAGAGCGAAAAAAAGGGCAGGCAGAAAATGCCGGATCTTAGCGCAGGACAGCAGGAAAGCCCGAGGCCAGAACCTCCCTCCAGAGCCCTGTATTTAACCAGCCTCGTTATTTGCTTTGCTTCCATTTCCTCAGCTCCTATATTCCACCTTTTATTGTGAAAAATGAGAGAGAGTGAGAAAAAAGAAGATGGTGAATACAGCAAAATAAAGCTATTGAGGAACGAGCCTGGAAGGCAACTGGAATGAACTCTGAAGAAGTCATTAGCTACCTAACCCCTTAAACAGCCCCAAAATGGGGGGG